>VDFB02000017.1:164598292-164721037 GCA_007258455.2 Sequoia sempervirens | reverse complement strand
CAAAGGAAATTTCAGGATGAGTATGAGTCAAGTAGATGAGGATACCAACAAGTTGATGATACAAAGTAGCATCAACTAGTGGTGTGGAACATTTGGCCTGAAGCTTAACTATAGACAAAAAGGGAGTTAGTGCAGGCTTACAATCAGCCATATGAAAACGTGACAAAAGATCAAGAGCATAGTTGGGTTGTGCGAGTAAGATCTCATAAGAGGTTTGAGTGATCTCGATCTCGAGAAAGTAGTGCAAGAGACCCAAGTTGGTCATGGAAAATCTCTCATGCAAAACATTCTTCATAGTTGTGATGATGGATGAAGTGCTCCCAGTGACAATCAAGTCATCAACATAGAGAGCCAAGAAGAGAAGAGCATCCTCTTGCCACAAGATGTAGACATTTGGATCAAAGTGGCATTTGGAGAATCCAATGGAGAGAATAAAGGAGTCCATTTTGGCATACCAAGCTCATGGAGCTTGTTTGAGGCCATAGAGAGACTTCCTTAGTTTACAAACCAATGAAGAATCTTGAATGAATCCTTGTGGCTACTCCATATAAAGTTCTTCATGTAGATCGTTGTGAAGAAATGCAGTTTTCACATCCATTGGATGTACAACCCAACCATGAGTTGTAGAAATAGAAAGTGGCAAGTGAATGGAGTTCATTTTGGCAATAGGGGCAAAGGTCTTAGTGTAGTCAATACCTTGTACTTAAGAGAAACCTTTGGCTACAAGTTAGGCTTTATACTTCTCAACTGAGCCATCCGCTGCAAATTTGGTTTGATAGATCCACTTACACTGAACCAATTTTCTTCCCGTAGGAAGTGGAACAAGATCCCATGTTTTATTCCACATTAAAGAGTTGTACTCTTCCTCCATTGTAGAATCCCACTCAACAATACTAGATGCTTCACAAAATGATTGTGGATCTAAAGCTGTGGTGATGTAGGAATGTGGAATGTCTTGATGTTGTGATCAAGTCCTCCGTGAACTTGAAGGATCCCCAACAAGATCTCTTGCAGACTCAAATGTTTGGCGAGCCCAACGAGGTATGGTAGGGGATGGAGGAGGAGATTCTGAACTTTGTGAAGAGGAAGATGAAATCTCAGGATCAAATTGATGACTAGAGGAAGCTTGAGGAAAATCCTCAATGTCAGAATCCTCTAAATCCATTGTGGAGGAAGGAAAAGTAGAGGATGAGCTAGAAGAGATTTCCTCAAAATGCACACTACACTTAATGAAGAGCTCATGTGTTGTAGGATCCATTAGCTGATATCCTTTGAAACCATCAGGGTAACCAACAAATATACAAGGACGACTCTCAGGTTCCAAGGCCTTGCACGTCTTTGAAGGAATATGTGTCATCCTTTAGTAAGGCTCATTATTTGCTCACCTTCATTGATGACTATTCCAAATACACATCGGTCTACTTTCTTTGAAAAAAAGGAGAAGTCTTTGATAGATTTCAAGAGTTTAAGGCTCATGCTGAGAAGAAATCTAGAAAGTGTGTCAAAATTCTTCGCACTAATAATGGTAGAGAATATGTGAACCATCAATTTGAGCAATTTTGTACTCTTGAAGGGATTGATCTTCAACACATTGTTGCCTACACACCACAAAAAAATGGTGTAGCTGAGAGGAAAAATAGGTCCCTGAAAGAGATGGTTGGTTGCATGATCCACGCTCGCTCCCTTACACCTGCATATTGGTTCATAGCTTCTACCCAATATGCAGGTGTAAGGGAGCGAGTGTCGATCATGTAGCCAACCATCTCTTTCAGGGACCTATTTTTCCTCTCAGCTACACCATTTTGTTTTGGTGTGTAGGCAATAGTGTGTTGAAGATCAATCCCTTCAAGAGTACAAAATTGCTCAAATTGATGGTTCACATATTCTTTGCCATTATTAGTGCGGAGAATTTTGACACACTTTCCAGATTGCTTCTCAACATGAGCCTTAAACTCTTGAAATCTATCAAATACTTCTCCTTTTTTGAAAGAAAGTAGACCGATGTGTATCTGGAATAGTCATCAATGAAGGTGAGCAAATAATGATGGAAAAGGACCCGCCAAGTTACTATGAACCAATTCAAGGACTTCTGAAGCCCTCCAAGCCTTCCCTTTGTCGAACTTCTCCTTAGGATGTTTTCCCGAGGCACAACTTGAACATACACCATCTAAAAAATTTATTTGAGGAAGACCCATGACCATATTTTATTTTCTGAGTTGTTGAAGATAGCGGTAGTTGAGATGGCCAAACCATTCATGCCAAAGTTGAGATGGCCAAACCGTTCATGCCAAAGTTTGCTCACAAAATTTGAATGGGTGAGCAATGCAGTTGAATGTGAATCAAGTACAAAATGAGAGAAAACATACAAGCAAGACTCATGATTGGCCTTACCAACTGCAAGGAGTGTATTATCTTCAAGATTTCTGATGCTGACAAAGTTTGGAGTGAATTCAACTTTGCTACCATTCTGAGTAATTTTTTAGATAAAGAGAAGGTTGGTTGATAAATCAGGCACGTAGAGGACATCCTCAAATGTTCCATTGCAAATATCAATTGAACCCTTCCCAATTACATCCATTGGAGAATTATCTCCAATAAGAATGTGGGGCACAAAACAAGTTTCCAACAAAGAAAATTGTTCTTTACTAGAACCCATGTGATGTGATGCACTCGAGTCAAGAATCCACTCTTTTGAGAATCAATAATAGCAACAAGTGCATGCGCTTTCCCTTTACCTGATTTTGAAGAAGGAGCAAAGGATTGTTGAGCAATAGAAGAAGATAGATTAATGTTGTTCTTTTTGAGAAGATTCTTTAACTCATCGATTTGATTCTTATGACAAGAATGTTCCTCATGACCAGGTTTCTTGCAATAGCTACAAGTTGGCCTTTCCTTCTTTTGAAAATTCCCCTTTGAAGAGGAGGAGTTGGAGTAAAATTTTGTTGGTGAAGATGATTGTGGTTGATCTCTTTGTGACTTCTCCTTGAACTCCTTTTGTTTGTTGTCAGGTTTCCTTGATTCTTTCAGACCCTTTGGTTGACTAGCAATCAAATCTTGTGAATGTGAAGGCTTGAGAAGACCCATTGAAAGAAGATTACCTTGTTCTTGCATTAACATTTTAGAAAATGAAGCAAAAGAAGGTGTAGTGAATGTAGATCCCATTGTCAACCTATGAGTATGAAAGCTAGAAACAAAAGCTGCAAAATCAGGTCCAAGTTTATTTAGAGCATTATAGACAAGTTGAATGTCTTTCTTCTCTAAGCCACATGATTTACATTGTGCTCTAAGGTCATTGAACTTTGTTACATAATCCTGGATGTTATCAAAAGACTTCGGATCAAGAATCATTAGTTCGTTATTAATTTGATAACCACAAACTTCATTAGTTGTACCATAGAGAGTTTTTAATTTGTCCCATGCATCATGTAAATCTTACACACTTCAATCTGAAACATTATATCAAGAGAAACAAAACTCCTTAGACAACCAAGAGCTTTTGTATGTTCAAACATCTAGAGTAATTTTTCCTTATCATTTGCGGGTTCAGTTACCTTCTTCTCAACATAAGGTGTATATCCTAGTTGCATTAAGGCATTCCATCATTTTGATTCCATGTGTTGTAGTTGTATGGTGTGAGCAATGGAAACTTAAATGTACCCATAGTGAAGGAAAAACACAGCACATTTTATGAGAGATGTTCAAGCATAAGGACAATAGGAGACACCCCTTCTTTACTCAATCAAATAACCCTTGCAGAGAAAAATGATTTGGCACTTTATATTTAGTGCAGTTACAGATTTTTGGATTTCAATGCTTTTACAATTCCTCAAGAAATGAGCATGTGTTGAAAGTATACATTTGGTACATTTTCATAAAAAATAAACAACATCAATGTGAAGTACATGAAGAATCGTGCACTTTCAAAAAAAAAATCAACTCAATCCAAAGTCGTATGCAAATATTATTCAACTTTGAAGTTTGTAAAATGAGAATGGTGAGGAGTCATCCTTGAACAATTTTTGAAAAATCCGTGAACCAAAATTTGAAACTGTCTTCACCAATGCATATAGCATGAAAAATTAGCCTAAATAAAAAAAATTGCACTGAATTTGGAGGTCGAGAGCCCGAGTTATCAACATTCAAAGTTGACCTTCAAAAATCAACTCATCAATGGAGAGGTGGTAAAAACTCTTCAAAGAAATCTTGCCAAATTTAGTGGAATTTCCACCAAAGTTAGCAGTCCACCAAAATTAAAGATCTGCCAGAAACTCTGCCAAATATATGAACTTGCTAGATAAACTTAACAATCCTCCAATTTAGCCACTTCTGAACGCAATGGCAGGGTCAAATTTGACCCAAAGTGCTCCGAAATTGCAGTTCTTTGCTGGCTTTGGCAATAAACCTCCCACTTTAAATTGTTGTAGATCTTTCCTTTGATGTTCATTTCAAGAAAAATAAGGGGCATATATGACTATCTTAGCTACTCTAAACTCAATGGTGAGCTCAAAATCTCTCCAAGAAGCTTCAAAAGACCTGTAATTAACAAGTCAATATGAACCCCCCCCATAAATTGATATTTTTACACCTTTATGATTCTCTAGATCATTCGAGGATGCAAGAGAAGAGCATACTCAGTTCTATTGAAAAAAAAACTCTACACTCTCAGATTTGCTAAAGGAATGCTAACCCACAACTCAAATTTAGCTCTGATACCATGTGAGATTTGCTAACTAGCCTACTAGGAATCTAATGACTAAAGAAAATCAAAACCAAAAATATGAAGAAGAATAAATTGTATTCCTCTCAAGAATGCAAAACTATATTCAGCTTGAGAAGTGAGAATTACAAAGGAAATGCCTTGGTTATATAGGCCAATGGGAGAGATGGATGCAACCAAATTATGACAAGTGTTGGAATCCTATGAGGTGTGACAACTCATGTCATTAAAGGCTCAACAACCTTATCCCTATGTAAAGTTAAGCTAGCATGAAGAGGAATTTAGTGGAGAATTAAATAGATAAAGTACCCCTTTCACACTAACACCAACAACTCCCATTGAACTATGATACCAAGCTACACATGGCATTGTGACAACTATATCCTAAATGAAGATCACCCATGGTCCACACACACTCAAATGCAATCCCAACAACTCTAGAGAATAAGTAGAACAAAGATATCCAAGCCAAGAAGATACAACTACCATCAAAACATGTTAAGAATCAATCCTACACTGCCAAATCATCATTGTCAAAAGCTCTCTTTGAAATGTGTAACCAATGAAATATAACCAAGCTATCATAACATCATGATAAAACCACATGATACAAGTCCCAAAAATTGACTATCCGGGTACTCTAACTATCCATCCTCTCATCTCAAAACAACATACCAATGCAAATGACCATGGGAAAGGCCAAATAAAAAATCCACATCAACACTGAATTAATCTCTTGGATATAGACAATCCACATCTAAGTCATCCCATTGCAATCAAATGGGTGGCCAACCCACACAATTTTATAACTCAAAGATCCCAAATAATGAAACATGCAAACTCATCATCACATTAGTAACTTATAAACCAAGATATCAAAGAAGATAGTCTTGTAGATAACAAGACTCAAACACTAAATCAACCACATATCTGATTTGCTAAACATGCCCATAAATGAGTAACCATAACCAATGAACCAATTAAGCATCTAAGAGATAAGAAAAACCTCCTAACACCAAACCATATCACCACCAAACAACCACATACATGATCATGTCATGCCAATGCTCAAATGTACCTACATATCCATGACACAAAAATCATCACCAACACTATACTTGCACTCAATTATCACCTACATGAGACTCCAAGTCTCTACACGTGTCAACCCATGTCCTCAAGACAAAAGACAACTTGTGTACTTGTCACCATTAAAGTAAAAATTTGAAAAACACCTGTAAACTTGTATCAAGAAGCACTAAACTGATAATTAGTTGTACCATCATAAATATCATTTTAAAACATCTATTCCCTTAAGGTTTTATCTCTTGACTCATCCAAATGCTCACACAATCACATCTCAAATCTCAGGAACCTACAAGTGATCAAACAAGTAAAATCCTTTCTACACCACAAACTATAAATATATCGAATCCACAATGTAGTACACCACATATGCTCTTCAATGCCTATTTGAAATTGAAAATACAATTTTGTACATTAAAGTTATGTCCAAAACCGTGAAACCAAAAACATCTATTTTCTAGGCCCCAAAAATAGATGAAAACTACAAAATCATGGAACCAAACCTATACCATTGCATAGTTTTTGGAGGGAGCTTTCCATCAACTATTGGAAGTCAAAAATTTGACATTCTGGACAAAAGTTATGCTCATTTGAGGAAAAGTCCTCCAATTTTCCCTACTTGTGGTTGGCTAGTGGCACTCGAGTTGAGGGTCGGCAAAAAAATTTAAACTGGTTTAAATTTTGTTTAATAAATGTTGGAGATAAGTTTTCCTATGCTTGTGAGAGGCTAGGGAAAGGTTCCCCAATGAACCGAAGGCTGCATCAGACTAAGGCTTAGAAGCCACACATAAAATAATAACCCCATGTTATAATACAATTTTACAAGTGGCCCCAAATAATTACTTTTTGTGGCTAAGCAAAACTCTTAGGTGCACCACAACTAAATAATTATTTGATTATAACATTAGAATAAATCATTTTATGCAATGGTGTACAACTCCAAATCCTAATAGGGTTATCTCTTCTCATTCCACTTGTTGCTCTCAAGGGAGTTTTTTGGGGGTTAGCACAACTCTAGATATTCTTGCTCCTTTAGCTTTTGTTGGTGAGTCCTGCCAAGCCTTTGATTTAGTTGTTTTGTAGGTGGCTTCCCTTGTTAGACATTACTTTCTTTGTGTTGTGCCCATGAAAGGGTGATCTAAGGGGTGTGGCCCCCCTCTCCTAGGTCTGATGAATTAAATGATAATGTTTCTTGGACACTTGTTCAAAGGAGGAAAAAAGGTCTTCCCAAATCCCTCTTAATCTCACACTAGAGTTAAGGGTGCAAGTTTGAATAAGATTGAATTTGGTATTACTTAGGCTAGATCCTTGGGTACTATATTATGCTTGACAACTTTCATGGATCAATTCAATAATATTTGTAATCCACCCCCATGCTTTCCATCTCCACCACCTTCACCTCCACCTCCACCCACTCCACCTCATAACCCCCCACCTCCACCACCTAAAACCGATGGTGCTTGCTTGCAAGCACAAATCAATGCCGATGTTAGAACCATTCAAGATCAAATCAACATTATTCAAAATGAAGAATGTATCACACCATCTTTGAGGATTTTTGCATCTAGGATGCAAAGTGCTATTGATGTTGTTAGGGATATGGATGGGGTCTTAGATGAGCATTGAAAATGGCTAGAGGAGAGGAGAAAGTCCGATTTTGAAAAGGAAAACACAAAGAAATGAAGATGCAATAGAGAACCACAACACTATAAATTAAGATAATGATGTTATAGTTATGAATTTATGAATTTGGTTCAATGGATATTTTGTGTGATGAATCTGTGAATTTGGTTGGATGGATATTTTTAGTGATGAATTTATGAATTTGGTTGGATGGATATTTTTAGTGATGAATTTATGAATTTGGTTGGATGGATATTTTTAGTGTTTAATTTATGAATATAATAACTTATAATGATGAATTTATAATAGTATATATTTTATGACTATCTACTATCATGATTTCTCTTGTTGGTAAAATGTAATTTATATATGCATTAGACATAAATGAGTTTTCTGTGAATGTTTCAAGTTTATTTTTTAGTATGTACATGTATTAAAATTACATAGTTCTAGATCCTAATTTTGAAATTTGTATGTACACATAGTTTAGTTGAATGACGTATGCATGCATTATGCATCATATTTTTTATTTTAAATGTATGTATATCTTACATTTTGAAATTTTTATGCACATGCTCAAGTGTAATCAATGTATGTATGTGTATGTATATGTATGCACATCCTATTTAAACAAATTTGCATGTACGTTTAAAATTTAACTATTTCTTGTAATTTTGTAAGTTTGTATGTTAATTTTGTATAATTCAATGCAGGTGAACACTTATATAGATATCGTGGATCAATTTGACATTGATGATATCATCAATCTGCCACCTTAGTAACCTCCACCTTGACCTCATCCACCTCATCCACCTCACCCTCCACCTCCTCCACCTCATATCCCACCTCCACCACTACTGGATCAGATGAGGCTCACTTGTGAGCACATATCAATGAACATGTGGAATCCATTCAAAACCAAATAAATGGTATGCAAAATGAAGCATTGATTGCACCACATGTGAGATGTTTTGCATCTGCGATGCAAAACGTCATTAATCCCATTAGGACTATCGATTCTGACTTAGATAGGCCTCGACAAGATAGAGATGAAATGAGATGATTTTATGTAGATGGTCTCTCATATAAACAAATTTTAGACCTAAAAATAACAAAATCCCATCTAGCCCCTTATTTTATTGACCCTAATACTCAACAACCCATTCCTGCCACTAAATTTAGAATATCCATGAAGTGGTGTATACATCCACAGATGTGTGCACATTTTTGGGATCAATGGTATATGGTATTTGACAATCCACCACACGCTAATCTGGAGGTCCCATTATATTTTTTGAGGAAACTATATGTAGAGTTTGTTTTGGGAAAAAATCCCAATTATTTTCATTTAAAATCATTTCAGGGTGTTGGTGGCAACATGCCACAACAAAGGTTAGGGGCAAGGGTTGATCCCCAAAACCCCGTGCATGTGCAACCCCTTGTTGCTCCTCTTGGTCCTGCCATTCCTACACCTATGCATCAATGTGCGGTGGTATCGACAGAAGGATCCCTGAGTATGCTCGTAGGAGACTTTGATCAACATGCTTATGTGATAGTGGCTAGGGAGCATAAAGACCACGATGATGGAGGAGTGTTCTATGGAGTTGGTCCTAGTACCACTCCATGAGTGTCAACATCACATGTATGTACTAGTTGCCATCAACTATGCTATGGACCTGATTAGGCCACACTTAGTTTGGGTGGACGTGGAGATTTTGGTGGATCATCTAGTCGCCTTAGTTCATTCATAGAATTTCTTACTATAGAGCATCACCCTAAGGACAGTGCGACACAGGTATAAATATGCATCTACATGTTGAATTTATAAGAATTTTAATGAACATATATATCAAAAAAAAATTGCAATGCATTTTAACAATCAAATTGTTTGGCATAGAGGACACTAACGATAGGGTAATCATTTGCACCTCGAGTATATATGTCGACACCAGTCGAAGTCGACAACTCTCATGGGCTATTTTGATTTCAAATTTTTAAATTATATATGAAATAATTATTTAACTCAATACTTTTTAAGTTATAATTCAATCATTAACATATGTTTAAAATGTTTATGTTGGTTCAAGGGATTCAATTGACTTCCACGTCGATTCCACCTGAGGGGTTGTCAAGCGCTCATCCACTCTTGAGCATCTCAGATCAGGGGTAGGTACATTTATATTGTAAATTATTTAACTTAAATTATTATAACTTTACAATTATGAAAATTTTGAATTCACTATATATCAAATGTGCATGTACACTTGTAAATATTATAAGCAAACTAAATTTCTATATGTATGTCTAGGTTGACACAACAATAAGAATGGGGATTAGACAAACATTAGATGTGATGGTTACTCATGAGTCATCTAAATTTCAGGTTGTTTAAAAACGTTTCTACACAAAATGTGCAAATTAGAATATATATTTTAACCTAATTCAAGTATACATGCTTTAAATTTGACCTTGTAGGACTTTGTTACTACCACTTTCTGCTCTGAATCAGTCATAGTTACACCTCCAGGAGGACATGCAGAGCAACCAGAAATCATGGTAATTTGATTTTTTTATTATATTTAAAGTCAATTAGAAATTATACATTGTGAATTGTATACACCTAAAATCGGTTAGGATAATCAATTAATTGAATACAAGTTATTTAATTAATAAACCTCTTATTTTGTCTACTTATAAATAAATTCTAAATTTATTTATATAGTTCATATTTTCTAATTCTTCTTATCTTAAATCATATTCCTCTAATTTTAATTAAATAAACAAATTCAAATAGTTTGTTTTATTTAATTAATATCTTCTTACTAAATTTGAATAATTCCAAATTTAAATTTAGTCACATGTCTACAACTTTTTCCTCTTTCCACCTCATCATGTCATGTGTCTCATGAATTCAAGTATCCTTAATATTTAAATGGGATTTTTCCTCAACAAATTTTGAAACAAACTTGAGACACTTAGCTCTCTTCCTCCATTTATTCTCTCTCACACTTGGCAAAGTGTTCTATTAAAGGGAACACTCTCCTTTATTCCCTCTAACTTCTTCATCCTCCACCCTTGATCTCTCCAGCTAAAATCATGACCGTTGGTTGTTGCTACATCAGAATATGGCTTGGAAATCCTATAAATACAACCTCATTCTATAGCATTTCAGATCCCAACTTTGAGCAATCTTACTCTACAAAATTTTTATTAGAGCATTTGTGAGCATTTAGTGTTTGAGCATTTAGCATTCTTATCATTTAGAATTCATTAGCATAGTCATGGCTTAGTTTGGTAGCTGCATTTTAGTTATCATAGTAGTTTTCATACAATATTTACATCACAACATTTAGCATCATATCCTTATCACAACATCATTATCATATCACTCATCTATCATATAATTCAATCAATCATGTAGGAATATATTTCTTGCATCTTCTAGCATTTTGTTCTTCAGGTTGTCATTCTAAAGGTCATAGTGCACAAAGCAACCTGAGAGCCATTATGATTTAACGAATCCTTGAAGATAGGTAACAATGGGACAAACTTAGGGAATTTGCTTTGTTTCAATTTGATTAGTTTTGTGATTTGAATTCTCTAATACAATGTCTCATTGATTGTGTTGTATCTATTGCCTTTGCATTTACACATTTCAATAATTCACAATATA
Organism: Sequoia sempervirens; assembly: GCA_007258455.2. Taxonomy (NCBI): domain Eukaryota; kingdom Viridiplantae; phylum Streptophyta; class Pinopsida; order Cupressales; family Cupressaceae; genus Sequoia; species Sequoia sempervirens. Next base: position 164,709,938 of record VDFB02000017.1, on the reverse strand, counting down.
TGAATAACTTTAATTAAATTTAAAATTGAATAACATTATTTTTCTTTTATAGCATGAGACACATCCTGTAGCTGAGCATGTACAAACAAGTCTTGGAATAGAGGGTGCACAACCTCTTACAGTACAATTTAAATATGATAAAATTATAAATTAAATTGAATTAAATCATACTTAATTGTAGACATTCATCTAATTTTAACTTTCTTTCTCTTGTATATGTATATTGATTCAAAGCATTTAGAGGTCGGTCTAGGTGTGCCAGAGCATCTAGAGCAAGATACCATGGTAATTTAATTTTATGATGAATTATAAATTAAATTGTCATTAAAACATTTTTAATCATCTTACATTTGATTTCATCTTTCTCTTGTATAGAGTGGTCCAGGTCATCAGTGTAGTCTGCATGGTGTGAAGAGGTCTCTTGACTATAGAGACGATAAGAGTTAAGACATGATTTCATGGGTTGTATTTGATTATTTATGGACTACATGTTTGGTTTCTCATTGACTTAATATTTTTTTTCATGGACTTTATTTCATGGGAGGTACTCTTATGGACTTAATATATTGTAAATAATGGACTTTATTATTGTTTAATTTTAAATACAAATATGAAATTAAAGTTGAAATTAATAGGAAATTTCAATATTTGTACTTTACAAATTTAGTGATCCATACATGATATTCATTCAATTATTAGTGATAATCATTCAATGTTCACTTATTTAATTCATTGTCAAAACACTAATTTATAAGCTATCAAAACAAATAATAGCATCCAACAAAAATACTATAGCCTTCTTCACGTACGCCCACCCTTCTTCTAGTATTGTTTGTTGGAATGGGAGTCACATCCTTTGTCAAAAGAGACAACTAAGTTAATCTACAAATTTCCATGTAATTGGCAACATCCTAAACCAAATGATTTCAAAATACAAATCAAATAATAGCAAAAATCTTCACCTATGGACATCTTAAGGGGATGAAATTCTTCAAAATACATGTCTCATATTTAATTGCAATTGTATAATTAACTTGGAATTTAGGACGACTCATCATAAAAATCACATTCTATACAATTTAAATAGTGTCAATGTTTATATAATTCATGTCATAATAGGATGTCTTAAGGGGTCCTAATAGGATGTCTTAAGGGGATCAAAGAAGAGTATAATTAAGTATAAATATTAAGTGATATGAAAAAGTATTAGAATTTAGGGTGACTCATCATAATAAATGATATAATTAAGTATAATATTTAGGATATGTCCTAATACAATGTCTTAAGGGGATCAAAGAAGAGTATAATTAAGTATAAATATTAAGTGATATAAACAAGTATTATACTTTAGGGTGCCTCGTCATAACAAATGATATAATTAAGTATAATATTTAGGATATGTTCTAATATGACATCTTAAGGGGATCAAAGAAGTTGTCAAAATTTGGTGAAGTTGCTCAAAGCAACCAAATTTAATAGTAATATACATGTTGTTTAGTGATTATACAATCAAATTTAAAGTTTCGAAGTAGGGTGACTCATCATAACAAATTATATAATTAAGTATAATATATAGGATATGCCCTAATAGGATGTCTTAAGGGGATGAAATACTTCAAAGTACATGTCTCATATTTAATCGCAATTGATATAATTGATTTAACAATAATTTATGCATGATATTTAGTGATTATACAATCAAATTTAAAGTTTCAAAGTAGGAAAATATGCACATTTAACAAAAAAAATATATAGAATATTTATTTTGATACATAAAAGTACATAGAGTATAATTATGTATGTACATGTATTTGTAATTTCTACAAAATGTTTAATTGTGTAAGTATGTATGTACATATATGTCAACTCGAAACAATGTTTACAAAATTTGGCTATGCCATCTCAAGAACATCTAAAACTTGTGCCCATAATGTAGTAGGTGTTCACGCCACTTGATATCAAAATGGTACAAGCAATATCAATTAAATCATCAAAACATACATATTTTAATTTATATAAAACTATCTATATGTACACAACTCAAGTACTTGTATTTAAAAGTATTCCACACATGTGTGTAGGTTGAATTTGAATCCTCTCCTTTTTGTTTCAAAGTATGAGATCAATGTGATGATGGCTTAAGGATACAAAAAAGGATAAAAATCAATTTTAACTATTAATGTACAAGCAATATCAATATATAATCAAAATATGTATTTAAATATAATTTAACTAATAATTACTTGTTTTATACCAAATATTCCATGTTGTTTAGGTCAAATCTGCATGGAATCTCCTTTTTGTGATGATGGCTTAAGGATCTATAAAAGGACATTTTAAATCAATTTCAACTAATAACACACTTGAGCAATATCAAAACATGTATTTAATCTATTTAAAAGGAAAATATAAAACTAAAACTATATTTACATGTATTTACTTATTTCATTGTACCATTTGCATCCTCTTTTTTTTCCAACACATCTATGATTGTCTCATGCTCTTCCATAGAAATTGTCCATAACTCTTTATTTGTAGGTCTTCCAAGATACCGATCTAGTTTTATATTTGTTACTATAGACATCCAAATTTGGACACCTAATTTATCCAAATTTACTTTTCATCTAAACATCCTCTTATCTGAGTTAATTAAGTAATATTACTATTATTTAATTAATACCCTTAATTCTACCAAATCCCTAAGGTATTTAATTAATACCCTTAATTCTACAATTAAATACCTTACCCTCCTTAATCCCCTTTTCATCAAATGAATTAAATAAATAATACATTTATTTAATCCCTTACATGCCATTTTCATCTAATCCATCTCCTAATCTCTTCATTAGGGATGTGCACATGCCTAATCCTTGATTAGGATGTGTCACATCCTCCAACTTTTTCAAGTTGGCTTCTAATCCTCATCAACCCCTAATTATCCTTTGATTACTGATTAGTTAAGCCTAATCAGTACCTTAGTCAACTCTCCCCATCCCCCAAGGAATTTTTTAATTCCTTTTTATTCACCCTAGGTTCCCCTCTTCCCCATGTGAATTTTTAATTCACATTTTATTCCTCCTAGAATCCCCTTTTCCCATGCATCTTCTAGAATCTTTGACTTGTCACATCAAGTCACATGTGACAAACTCCCACCTTTTTGGAGACCCTCTCTTATCCACTAGATTCTCCCAAACATGTGAATTTTTAATTCACATTTATTCCTCCAAGGATTCTTCTCATCTCCCAATGTACTTCTAAGGTACATGTCCTTCTTACACATCACTTGTCCTTATTCCACCTCGCTAACACATCATCACATCCTTGGCCATCTCATATTCCACATGTCAAGATGTGACGGCTTGTGAGTCCTCAACTCACTATAGCCCTTCATCTTGGCCTTGGTGGCTCAATCTCAACCATTGAATTCTCTAGAGAATTCAAATTTCTCTATAAATATCCCCCTCTAAGGCAAAAAAAAAACACTTAGTCATTTTTGCAACCTTATGCTGCCATTTTGTGCACTCATTTTACAAACATTTTTCTCCCATCTACCCATCCATTTTAGCCATTTGCATTTGCATCCCACCATCTAGTTAATATTGCATTTAGCTACATCAATAGTCATCTAAGGAGCATACAAAGCAATCCAAATCAAGGGCCAACCAAGGAATTTCAACAGAAAAGAAGGTATAATTGTCTTACAATCTTCATTTTAGCTTACTTCTTTGCTTTATCATTCCTTAGGCTAATCTTGAGGTGTTTCTTTGTGTTTTTCCATTACATTTTAGTTGTTTTTGCACATTTAGAATAGGTAAAACTCGAGGATATCACATTTCTAGCATACCCGGTGGGACCCACAAGCGGGTTCCTCTATTTTAAGTTTGTTGTTGTTGAGATTGTTTGTAGGAACAGGTCACAGAGGGGCAACTACGCCCTCTGGTTCACTATAGAGGGGCGACTACGCCCTCTGGTTCACTGTAGAGGGGCGAGTACACCCTCCTGGTCTTTGCAGAGGGGCAACTACATCCTCCTATTCACTGCAGAAAGGCGATTACGCCCTCTGTTTCACTGTAAAAAGATGATTACGCCCTCTATTTAACCGCAGAAGGGTGACTACGCCCCTGATTAAAATTTGTTTGCTAACATTTTACTGCAGAAGGATGACTACGCCCCTAATTAAACTTTGTTTGCTAATATTTCATTGCAAAAGTTCAACTACGCCCTCTTGCTACTGTAGAAGTTCAATTGTGCCCTCTTGCTGCTGCAGGAGTTCAACTATGCCCTCTTGCTATTGCAGAAGTTCAACTATGCCCTCTTCCATATCTTGTTTCTAACAAGTTTGCTACAGCGGGGCAGATGCACCCTCTTCCATATTCTGTTTCTAACAAATTTGTTGCAGAGGGGCGACTACGCCCTCCTGGTCACTGCAGAGGGGTGAATTTTCCCTCCTAGTTACTACAGTGGGGTGAATTTTCCCTCCTGGTTACCGCAGAGGGGCATATACTCCCCAAAACAACACATTTTTAGAGCTAAAACGATCGTTTTAGCTTAGTTTTTGCTCCAGTTTTTTGTGGTTTTCTGATTCTAACCCCCTAACATTATTTTTTGCAAGGATATTGGTGTTTTTGATAACATTTTGTAGCATATTCTTATGTAATTGGTGGAGCAAGAAGGATAAAACAATTAACGTTTGCTTGCAGGACCTTCTATTTACACAAATTTCCAAAGCTATCATTTTTTTTTTCTTTTGTTAATCTAGGAACATAGTTTAATTAGGGGAAGTAATATCCATTGGTTGTTGTGTCTGTCTTTTTGGTTTTACCCAAAGGGGGCATTAGTTTTTTTTCACTTTCCCCTTTTCCATATCCTGCTTCTAACAAGATTGCTACAGCGGGGCGGATACACCCTCTACCATATTCTATTTCTAACAAAGTTTGCTGCAATGGGGCAGATACGCCCTCTTCCATATTTTGTTTCTAACAAGTTTGCTGCAGAGGGGTGGATATGCCCTCTTCCATATTCTGTTTCTAAAAAAATTGTTGCAAAGGGGCAAGTATGACCTGGTCACTACAGAGGGGAAAATTTTCCCTCCTGGTTACTGCAGTGGGATGAATTTTCCCTCCTGGTTACTGTAGAGGGGTGAATATGCCCCAAAACAACACATTTTGAGAGGTAAAATGACCATTTTAGCTTCATTTTTATTCCCATTTTTTGTTGTTTTCATATCCTAACCCCCTAACATTGTTTTTTACAAGGATATTTATGTTTTTTCTAATATTTTGCAACATATTCTTGTGTAATTGACAAAGAACGAAGGATAAAATAACTAACATTTGCTTGCAAGGCTATATGTTTGCTCAAATTTTAAAAGCTATCCTTGTTGTTTTCGTTAATCTAAGAACATAGTTTAATTAGGGGAAGTGATATTCATTTCTTGATGTGTTTATCTTTTTATGTCACCCAAGGGGGCATCAGTTTGTTTTCACTTTCCCCTTGCACTTTGTGTGAGCCTAGGGAGTAGTTGGAAACGATTAGTGCTTTATTTCTAGTGGGACTTGCTTGGGGACTTCATCACCCCAAGGGACGATTCCAACCACACGTATCGTGAAGTATACAAAGAGGGGAGAGAGAAAGTTGTACCCCAATCCAGTCATATCATAATTGGCAGAGCGTTGAAGCTAGGGTGATACCTAGATAGATGTGAAGAGTTGGTTTGAGCCCTTCAGTATCTCGCTGGGGTTACCAACTCACGCTTGTGATGGGCTAGTGTTCATGGTTGTGCCTCATGTATCGAGAGTATATTGAGGACTCCCTAGACACCTAGTGCATCCTAGATTAAGACCTTTATTGGCCATACCCTTAATACTAATCGTAGAATTGTGCTTGTCTAAAAGTGATTTCTTGTGAGAAACTAGTAAATTTTTTGACAAATTGAACTTATTGTTGTCATTTTAAGTCCTTTCCATAGTCATTTTCATCAAAACCAAGTCTTTGTTTGCTATAGTGGGGTGAATTTTCCCTCCTGTTTACTACAGCGGGGCGAATTTTCCCTCCTGAACAGTGAAAATCACCCCATTTAGCTCCATTTAGCCTCTAAACCATCATTTAATCATTCCAAACCTTTATTTAATCATTCCAAACCTCAATTTTTTCATTCTAAACCTCTGAAACCCCCTTTTGATGATTCTAAACTCCCATTTTTATCATTCCAGACCTCCATTTAGCCTCCAAACCTTCGTTTGATCATTCCAAACCTTTGTTTAATCATTCCAAACCTTCGTATACTTATTCTAAACCTCCGTTTTGTCATTATAAACCTCCGTTTAACCATTCCAAACCTTTTTTTAGCCATTCCAAACCTTCCTTTAACCATTCCAAACATCTATTTGACCAAGTAGCCTTTCATCCCTTTTGATCCTCTGTTCACTTGTTTCAAGTAATATTTCATCCATTCCAAGCATCCATCTCCTCATTCTGAGAGTTGTTCATCCTTTCTAATCAATCATTTACTCGTTTCAAGCTTTTGTTTCCATGACTTGAGAGTCATTCATCCATTCTAAGCAATCGTTTAACAGTTTCAAATGCTTGTTCATCCACTCCTATCATTCATTTTCCCAATCCGATCATCTATTTCCTCAATCCGATTATCTAACACCTTGTTCCAATCACATGTCTCTTCATTCTAATAGCCTGTTTACCCACTCAAAAAGTCCAAAAATAGTGGGGGAAATTTGCATTGTAGTGGGGTGAATCTTCCCTACATTGGGGTGAATTTTCCTTGTAGAAGGGAAAATTTGCCCCTCTGTGAGGGAAGATTTGCCCCGAAAGGGAAAATTCACCTCTTTGCAACAAAAATTTAGCAAACAGAACATAAATAGATCCAGTTTCCAGATCCAACCGACGGAACCAATCCCATCATATCCTTCAATCCAATCCTAATATGAGCTTTAATATAATTCCAATATGAGCTTTAATCCATCTACATTCTACTGAGCTCATTCGTTCATCCTCCGAATCGTATCAATACATCATCCTCAAGCATCTTTAGGTTACACATCCCTTATCGTTTCCCCATCCAAATCCCTTGAACTTTGTTTCAGGTTATTATCCGAATTGACCTAAGTGTCTGAATTGATCGTCATCATCAACATCTGCTAAGGATTTTCATCCATCCTAAGTTAATCATCATCATTGGCCCAATCAATTCACCTTCAATTTGAAGGTGGATTCGGTGCTGCAATCATCCATTTATCCTTTAATCTGATCAATCAGTATCCTAAGCCACCTAGGGTAATCTTGGAATGGGGTTTATAGTCCCTTTCGTCATCCTATCTAATCCATCAGTCGATCTTATCAATCATCGACCGATCTTATCCAATCCAATCAAGTCACATCCCTATCTAATCACCTTCGACCCAATCAATATACTTCCATCTTGAGGTAGATTCGGTGTCTTAATCATCCTTTGATAATCGATCCTATCATCAAAATCAATCCCATCACATCGTCCAATCATCCTAATATGAGCTTTAATCCAATCCCGATTTGAGCTTTAGTTCGTTTCCATCCAAAATCTTTGATCCATTCTCGTTATCCTTTCATCATCATGAATCCTTATCCTCCATCAATAGTAGTAAAGGGAAACCCTAATTATGTTGACGACGATAACAAAAGTCTTGTTGATCAAGAGGTATATGACATAGATCCCATTGACGCTATTGTCACTAGTAAGCTTTCTCCGCCCACTTTCCATAATCTAGTCACCCCTTCAAACTATCCCGTTATGTATCCACCCATGTCTAATCACGCTCCTTATGCTACCTTTGAAAAGGGATGTTCGGTATCTTCCTCATCTGCATATCCATCATATCCTTCATCTACACCTTCCTCTTAACCGAAACCCATATCCTCTTATCCTAATCTACCATCCCAATACTCTTATCATAATCCTGTACCCATGTCACACTATCCTAATCCACCATACCAATCAACCCCATCAACTTACCCTAATCCAACATTCACATCTCTCTATCCTGATCCAAATCCACGTCTTCACATCTTAATTCGCCATCCCAATACCCTTACTACAATCTACCAACCGCATCCTCTTGTCTTAAACCACCATCCACATATCTTAATTCACCATACCAATATCCCTACTTTAACCCTCCATCTAATCCTAATCCCCCATCTACTCCTAGTCTTACATCCAATCCCATTCCTCCATCTCACCCTAGGCCACCAATCCATAATCTTAGTCCTCCACCAATCCCTAATTCTCCATCTATTCCTATCACACCATCTCAACCTAGAGTATGCAAGTTTCTCACTCTAAAAGTTCTCGAAGGACTTATAACAAAGAAGACATCCCCCACTCCACACATTGTAGTTGTGGAACCATGCTATCTCGATCCATCGTCTACGGTCACTAGTGATGAGACCCCTCTCTAGCCCACACCTATCATTGACACTACCACCCTTAACACCACTCAAATTGTCAAAACCATCACATCCTCAGAATCCACTAAGCCCCCATCTCCTACTTTGAGATCTACCGAGCCCATCAAAGATAACCAAATCTGATCCACTCCTCCTACACCTAGATCCTCCAAACCCATCGTAAATTCACAAATCCAATCCACTCTTCCCATTCCTAGTGATGACACACAAGTCCCATCCATTCCTTCCTTTCCTAGTATCACCGATATCCCTTCCCTTGAACTTCATGAATCCTCCATCCTTCCATCTCCCCCACTTGAAGAGTCCCTTCAAGACCCCATTATCATACCACCCACACAAGATGATTCATTCCAAGAGCATGATCCAAAGCATGCTAGCATATCCCCTCCTCCACATCAAGATCTCACAATCCCATCTAGTCCATCTCAAGCTCATAGTCCTTCATCCATTCTGACCCATGATCCCCTTGACACTCTAGATCCAATCACTCCATCACACGAGCCCTTATCACCTATTGCCACGAATCCCGATTCTATCATATCACCTAATTCCTCTCTTGATCCTTACCGCTTACTCTGCCTGGTCAAGATGCTACTGCCCCATCATATCCATCTCATGATCCTCCATCACTACCTATTCTATATCCCCTTGGTCCCCTCTCATTCCTCCATGGTGGTCTCCTCGCAGAAGAAAAACAAATCATATCCACCAACCCTCCTCTTCCGCCTAATAATGGACTCGAATCATTCTTCCAGAATAACCAAAATCCTATCCTAGATTGAATGCTCAAGAGAATGAACTATCAAGGAAAAGGTTTAGGACTTCATGAGCAAGGTATTATAGAGCTCCATCCAAGCTAAAGAACATTTGTATACACAAGGTCTTGAATGTACTACTCACAACTCCCAATCCAAGAATGTTGGTACAACCTCCACACATCTTCCTCGATCCTCTTCTAAAAAGATAAGAGGCTTCTCCCATAACTCCACTAGATCGTTTGCTGCCATCCCCCCTCCTCCATCATATCGCTTTAAAACAACCATCCATATTCCTCCTTCATTCTCTCTATCCATTTTGGGTCCTTATGTTCCCCTATCCCCCATCACATATACTACGGGTCCTAAGTCCATTTTGGGCCCTTACATCCCAAAATCACCTCCTCCATCTCGTCCTATTATCCATCCATCACCTATCCATGTCACCCATCATAAATATCCCACTCACATATCCCATAATTAGGATCAACAAAGGCATTTACCTACACATCCTTTATCCACATATCATCCCAAAAATCCTACCTCCATCACCCCATCCACCTCATCACACCCATCCCATTGTTGTCAAAAGCACTTTGGATACCAAAGTAAAAATGCATAAATCTAAACATCCACATGACTCAAAAGCTCCCCATGTCCCCTCTCAAAGACATGGTGAAGAAAAGAAAAACCTAATCCAAAATCAGATCCAAAATCCAAACCAAATCCGTAGGCCACAAAGACCCACCAAAGAAAAAATCAAAACCATGTGGATCCCAAAGAAAAAAGATGCAATGCCTTCAAATGAAGCATCCATAACAACATCCAAAGTTGCTACTCCAAAAGATAATCATGCAAATCCTCCTAAATCCTCCTTATGTCCCAAAATTTGCTATCACCTCTCCTCCATTATCTCCACATCCTCCATTACACCCTCCATTAGCCCCACATCATCCAACCATTAATCCTCCTATCCTTTCACACCTCCCACCATATGTGCCAATGTTGGTCTGGAACACGTCTCCCCATCATACGTTTACTCCATCATTCCACCCATACACTTTCCAACATCCTAGCCATTATTCCACATACCTCCCCCAACAAATCCCTTTAATACCCACCCTTGCATAATTCCTCCATTGTCATAACTAAGGTTGTACCAACATCCAATATCGCTTCAAACATGGGCTCTTAATACTTCGTATGGAATTTGATGCTTGAGTCCTTCATCCATATCCTTATCACATGTCTTCTGCATCCGCTTATCCAACTCCCTATACTTATCCATCTCCACCCGTATTCTATCCAAAAATCCAAAAAAAAAAGAAAAAAAAAGAAAAAGAAAAAAATGGTCAATAAAATAAAATAAAATAGTAAAGAGAGATCATTCATCCAATGGTGAAAACTTGGAAAACAAGCGCCTTGGATAAGTACCATGATGAAAACTTGGTAAACATGAATCATGTGTAAATCCCCTATCCAATTTACTTCTACACTTGGGTCACCTACATCCCTTTCACCCACCTCCTTCATCCCACCTGTCTTACACATCCTTCACCTCGATCTATTTGTCCTCCTTGTGATCTTGATATAGCTAGGGGAAAACATATATACATGCTTTGGACACCTCTTGGAATACTTTCCCTTCATCCATACATTATCATATTCTTTGTCCACCCATCATGTTACCATACATGTACCCCCTATCCTATTCCTTATCCATATCCATCTACCTTCTTTGTCTATCTGTCATGCTACCATCACTATTCCTTCCTTATCTAGCCATCCTACCTTCATTCATCAAACTCCCTCATCCACCCATCCTATCCTCCTCCAGCTATCTCCTTTATCTTCCCATCCACTCGTCTTTCGCCCCTTTTTCCTTATCACACATGACATATCTAGAGTGGGGGCATCTACTTCCTTTGTGACATAGTCCTTGGAGACATCATCTATCATAACATCTCTTCATCTCCCTATCCATCTATCACAACATCCCTTCCATCTCCCCATCCTTATCTTCCTATCCATTTGTCCTAGCATCCCTTTCATCTCCCAATCCTTATCTTCCTATCCATCCAAACAATCCCTTCCATCCCCCATCCCTATCTCTCTATCTATTCTTTCATCTTTATCCTCATCCCATCTCACAATCTCTTGTCATCGGTATCTGGCTATAGGCCTCCCTCCATGCAACCCAATTCCATTTACCTCATTGCCATCACTTCTGCTTCTTTTACACATCTTTTCAATCCAATATCCTTTCTCATCATTCATCTCTCTATCATATCATCCTCCCAATTCATTTTGATGATTTGGACCACTATCCCATTCTTGAGCTTCATGTGATCACCATCATCCTATCCAATCCAACATGTCTATCCTATTTCATCTTCTTGTTCCCATCATTTTAATCTTTTGTCAAACTACGTTGCCCTTGTGCTTTCACATGGGAAAGGTCGATTATTTGATCTGCCCCTAGGGCTCTGTTTGTCCACTCCTTTATCGTCTATCATCAGTCTTTGATTTTGTCCCTCCGGTCCTTGTCATCCATCCTCAGTCTTCATCATCCTCTTTCTGCTTTTATCCACGGTCAGTCGATAGCCTTTTATTGAACTACGAGGGATTTGCGCTTTCATGTAGGAAAGGCTAATATTTGATCAACCCCTGAGCCCTTAGATCTATAGGATGTGTCAGTCTTTTGTCTCGTGTCATCAAACTATGCCCTTATCTGGTTGGTTCTTCACAAACAAGATCCACTTGTATCATGAGATCCAATTGATTTTGAGCATCCTGCGTCCTAATGATCTTTTAGTTTAGTATCCATCATCTTTGGTCTCAATAGGATGAATCCTTCCTAATAGACCTCATTAACCCCATCCATCCCTTTTGATCTTATGGCAAAGGATGTTTGACCTTGATTGTGATCTTTTGATGCTTTTGGATTTTCTTTATCATTTGAGCTCCCTATCACACCTCTTCATAGTCACCTTGGTTAATCATATCATGGTGTGCTAGGACTGGTAATCATAGGGGCATATCTTGATATTTTTGTTTGTTGTTGTCTTTTTGGTTGTCTCACATTGTACCCACCAAGCTCCTTGTGATCTTGTGTTACGTTGATGCATCTTGTGTGCTTGTGGTTATCCAAATACTTGGCCCGATTGACCAAGGTCATCACCACTTTGGGGTATTGGGATAGCCTCTTTGTTTGTTGTGTTTGTTTTATGCATTAGACACTAATCCGCCTTGGTCCTTCATACCTTGGTGTATCGTGTCTTATGTTATAGCAAAAATCAATTCTCTTAAAAATGACAAATTGCATTAGGATTACATTTCATTTTCCATTCCATCATCTTGCATGTACCCCCCATCCTCTCGTCTATCAAAATCCCCCCATCCCTTCATCTTTCGTCACTCTCCCTCCTTTATTCATCCAATCTCTTATCATCAAAAAAACTCGCCCATCATCTTTATACCTTTCATCCATCTCACACCTCAATCATATCCTCATCAACTCACATCTTGTACAACTCATCTAATCAAATCCTTGGTCTTGTCCCCAGTCTTGTTACAAGCGTTGACCCCATCATCATCATCCTCATCCATCTGTATCCTTCCCTATCCCTTCGGTGTTGTTTTGGGATGTATCCTTCCCTCATCAACAACACTTTCATCATCATCATTGGGATGTCTTCTTACTTATCCTTTAGTGGTGTTTTGGGATGTATCCTTCCCTCATCAATACCACTCATTGGGATGTATCCTTCCCTATTCTCGTGTTGTTTCGGGATCTCTCATTCCCTCATTGACAACACTCCATACATCATCAACCAATTTTGGCTTGTACCTTGCCTGAGGCCACGCCACCTTTTATCCTTAAATCCATTTGTGCTTCATCCATCTCCTATCACCTATCATACTCTATTATCCATCACTTTTCCTCATCTTCCTCATATACTCTTGCATCATTTCATCCATTTCGAGAGCACACCCATGTTCTCTTGAACCCGCATGTCCTCTCGAGGGGGCATCCTCAAGCCCTACTCTTCATCTTCACCCCCATCATCTTTCTTCCTAGTCATCCCTTTGATGACTGGGGCATCTTTCCCAATCTAACCATCTTCTTCTGGGTTCTGTATTTAATATTGTTTGAAATGATATTACTTCATAACACCATCTCAAAGAGGGGAAAAATGTAGACATCCAAATTTGGACACCTAATTTATCCAAATTTATCACTTTTCATCTAAACATCCTCTTATCTGAGTTAATTAAGTAATATTACTATTATTTAATTAATACCCTTAATTCTACCAAATCCCTAAGGTATTAATCCCCTTTTCATCAAATGAATTAAATAAATAATACATTTATTTAATCCCTTACATGTCATTTTCATCTAATCCATCTCCTAATCTCTTCATTAGGGATGTGTACATGCCTAATCCTTGATTAGGATGTGTCACATCCTCCAACTTTTGCAAGTTGACTTTTGATCCTCATCAACCCATAATTATTCTTTGATTACTGATTAGTTAAGCCTAATTAGTACCTTGGTCAACTCTCCCAATCCCCCAAGGAATTTTTAATTCCTTTTTATTCACCCTAGGTTCCCCTCTTCCCCATGTGAATTTTTAATTCACATTTTATTCCTCCTAGAATCCCCTTTTCCCATGCATCTTCTAGAATATTGGACTTGTCACATCAAGTCACATGTGACAAACTCCCACCTTTTTGGAGACCCTCTCTTATCCACTAGATTCTCCCAAGTATGTGAATTTTTAATTCACATTTATTCCTCGAAGGATTCTTCTCATCTCCCAATGTACTTCCAAGGTACATGTCTTTCTTACACATCACTTGTCCTTATTCCACCTCACTTACACATCATCACATTCTTGGCCATCTCATATTCCACATGTCAAGATTTGTGAGAGCTTGTGAGTCATCAACTCACTATAGCCCTTCATCTTGGCCTTGGTGGCTCAATCTCAACCATTGAATTCTCTAGAGAATTCAAATTTCTCTATAAATACCCCCCTCTAAGGAAAAAAAACACTTAGTCATTTTTGCAACTTTATGTTGTCATTTTGTGCACTCATTTTACAAACATTTTTCTCCCATCTAGCCATCCATTTTAGCCATTTGCATTTGCATCCCACCATCTAGTTAATCTTGCATTTAGCTACATCAATAGTCATCTAAGGAGCATACAAAGCAATCCAAATCAAGGGCCAACCAAGGAATTTGAACAACAAAGAAGGTATAATCATCTTACAATCTTCATTTTAGCTTACTTCTTTGCTTTATCATTCCTTAGGATAATCTTGAGGTGTTTCTTTGTGTTTTTCCATTGCATTTTAGTTGTTTTTGCACATTTAGAATAGGTAAAACTTGAGGATATCACATTTCTTGCACTCCTGGTGGGACCCACAAGCGGGTTCCTCTATTTTACGTTTGCTGTTGTTGAGATTGTTTGTAGGAACAGGTCGTAGAGGGGGACTACACCCTTTGGTTCACTGCAGAGGGGCGACTACGCCCTCTGGTTCACTGCAGAGGGGCGACTACGCCCTCTTGTTCATTGCAGAAAGGTGATTAAGCCCTCTATTTCACTGCAGAAAGGTGATTATACCCTCTATTTCACCACAGAAGGGCGATTACGCCCTAATTAAACTTTGTTTGCTAACATTTTACTGTAGTGCCCTTGATTAAACTTTGTTTGCTAATATTTCACTGCAAAAGTTCAATTACGCTCTCTTGCTACTGCAAAAGTTCAATTGCATCCTCTTGCTACTGTAGAAGTTCAAATGCGTCCTCTTGCTGCTGCAAAAGTTCAACTACGCCCTCTTGCTGCTGCAAAAGTTCAATTATGCCCTCTTCCATATCTTGTTTCTTGCAAGTTCGCTGCAACAGGGTGGATACACCCTCTTCCATATTCTATTTCTAACAAATTTGTTGCGGAGGGGCGACTATGCCCTCCTGGTCACTACAAAGGGGAAAATTTGCTCTCTTAGTTACTGTAGTGGGGTGAATTTTCCGTCCTGGTTACTGCAAAGGGGCAGATACGCCCCAAAAAAACACATTTTGAGAGCTAAAATGACTGTTTTAGCTTAGTTTTTTTTGTTTTCTGATTCTAACCCCCTAACATTGTTTTTTGCAAGGATATTGGTGTTTTTGCTAACATTTTGTAGCATATTCTTGTGTAATGGGTGGAGAAATAAGGATAAAATAATTAACGTTTGCTTGCAGGACCTTCTATTTACACAGATTTCCAAAGCTATCATTTTTTTTTTCGTTAATCTAGGAACATAGTTTAATTAGGGGAAGTAATATCCGTTGGTTGTTCTATCTATCTTTTTGTGTTACCCAAAGGGGGCATTAGTTTTTTTTCATTTTCCCCTTTTCCATATCCTGTTTCTAACAAGTTTGTTGCAGCGGGGTGGATACACCCTCTACCATATTCTATTTCTAACAAAGTTTGTTGTAGCGGGGCAGATACACCCTCTTCCATATTTTGTTTCTAACAAGTTTGCTGCAGAGGGGCAGATACACCCTCTTCCATATTCTATTTCTAACAAATTTGCTGCAGAGGGGTGACTACACCTTCCTAGTCACTGCAGAGGGGCAAATTTTCCCTCTTGGTTACTACAATGGGGTGAATTTTCCCTCCTAGTTACTGTAGTGGGGCAAATTTTCCCTCCTGGTCACTGTACCTGTTGGATAATGATAGCCATCATCATCTTCTCAAGGTGATATTAACTTATGTTTTTTCTCCACACAATGAGCCAACCAATATTCTATTTCCTCTTCATTCCTCTCAGGTGCAACAACAACATACACATGTCCTACAAACAAAATTTGATTTAATAACTTGCATGTGTCCATATAATTTGACCAATCTACATACATCCATTCATATGTATATAAATAAATAATTTAGTATTACAAAATAACTTAATAAAGTGAAATAAAATGAAATAAATTGAATTAAATTACCTTCTTGTACAAGGTCTGAAACACGATCATAGTCTTCAGATGCAAACACTTGATCATTGTCTTTGATTGTTGTTTCATATTGATCGTGTGCTTGTGCAGGTGTCAATGATCTTTTTTTCCACTGTTCAATCCATTTTGTATTTCACATGCTTCCCAATCTCTTGAGATAAAAAAATAACAAAAACATGCAAGCTCCCTTGTCTAGATAGTCCATGTGCTTGCATTCAAACTCTTAAATGAATGCCATTTAGTAGATCCATTGATTGTCTCACAGTCAATTCTAGGTAGAACTTTCTCTTATTCAACCAACAAAAAGAATCGACGAACTGTAGAGTACTCATTGGAACTAGGTGTAGATAATCTTGTATTCCACTAATCCACAATCCCACACGCATCTTTAAATTTTAATGCATCCTCAAATTTCAATTGTTCTTTAGCAAGAATTCTCTTAACACACAAACCATCTCCATCATGTTCTCCTTTACTATGCCTAGTTTCAAAAAAACTCCACATATGTTGGATATTAAGTTCCTTGTGAACCCTACTTAACCAATAGAACATTCAAACATTCTTGAACTACCTCATACAATTATTTGACCATATGAGGTGTTTTGTCATTTGGATTCCTCTTTCTCTTAAATTTCTATAAAATATGTTGAAGCGGTATTGAACAAACTATGATGAGTGTAACTGTTGTCGCTCAAATAGAAATGATACTCCCTCAAAAATTTTCTATCATGCTCTGTGCTATCATCTATATGTATATAAAAAATATGGACAAACATAGCTACTTGCATTGAGTTATAATACTATGATTGAATTTCCTCTTGTAGAGCTAAAGTATAGATTTATGTAAAATCAACCACTAATAGTATAGTACCAATTGGAAATGTGTTTCTAATTGGCCATCAAGCCATCGAGCATGTTGAGATTGCATGAAATATTTTGGTACAATCTTATTCTTAAATTCACTTATGAATGCATGTACACTAACTTTTTATGTAACTAAATCACAACACTTTCCTATTTTTCTATCTTTTAAAGAATAGTCAACATTCTTAAGTCTTTTAACATCTACTAATTTTTTTCTTTATTTGTAGGTAAATATATATATGGGAAAATTATGATATTGGCTTCATAAGAGCCGTAGACCTTCTCCATGTTTTGTACTTTGTTCCTATGCATGTAATCAAACATCGATATATGTGTGTGTGTGTGTGTGTGTGTGTGTGTGTGTGTGTGTGTGTGTGTGTATAAGTGACTATTCTATTGTAAGTTTATTGTTTTATTTAAACTATTCGACTGACAACAACAATCTGTGAATGACTATTTATATATATATATATATGTATATGTGTGTATATATGTGCTCATAAATAAGTATTATGCACTTTGTAAGGAGTGTTGTTGCTTTTATACATTTGTATTTGACTTAACATAGCACGAAGCATAATGTTGTCTTGTTTATTTTAATTTACCATGATAGAAAATGAACGTAAAATACATGAAGACATAAGTATGTAAAGTTGATGTATTTGTAATTAAAGTCGATGAAGATTAGTTTATAGTGAAGTAGATTATCTTTTGTTCAAGATGAATATTGGTACTTGAATTGATTGCATTGCGAGTTCATTGTGTAACCCATGTTTTCTTTAAAGAATTTGTGTTGTGTGTAAAGTAAGTGAATGGTCAGGGATTTGGGGAGTACTTTATGAGTTATTGTGTAAATGAATAAGTCATTTTGGAAAGTGGATATTAGAAGTCTCCCAGAGGCTAGGGAATAGTGTTATTGGTTGATGCATATGTTGATCCTTGAAATTTGTGGATGTGATAATTTGCATGTGTTGTTGAAAGAGAGTTAGCCATGTGTTGTTTACTTGCTTTATGGTTGAATCTTGTGTGGGATGGTCCATGCCTCGCCTTTGTGTATGTTCATATGGTTATGAGATTTATGCATATTGGTTGCCCTGTTGTTTCAGTTGGGTTTTCTAGTTGTAGAAGGGGGAGTGGCTCTCAATGGGGGCCGACACACAAAATGGTGTCTAGGACAACCCATGTGGGAGTTTTCTAATCAAGTGATAATTAATTAATTAGGGGGTTGGGTAAAATTTCACCTTAACAAAGATAATTGGATGCCTCACCCATTGCTGTAGTGCTCGTTCAGGCTAAGGATGGGTTAAGAAGGCCTAGTTGACAAGACCAATTTCCTTGTCCCCATGAAAGGATAATTTGGTCTCACATGTGTTACCCTATGGGGCCGGTGTCAAATGCGAGACTGTAAGGACAACCATAGATGGGGGCTGGCATCTAGAGAAAGACTGCTAGGAAAACCCATGCTAGGACCATGCAATGACACTTTCCCCTGCTACAACCTTGTATTCCCTTGACTTGTATTTCCATTTTATGTTTGTGAGTGCCTCTAGAAGCAGTGTTACTGTTGTGTTGTGTTATGTTGTCCCTTGCATGTTGGAATCCCTTATAGTCTTGTTATGTCAATTGATTGCCACCTTGTTGTCATTGTGATGGTGGGATCCTTTGCTATCTCCTAGCACGGAGGGTGGACCTTAGGGTTCCACATCGTCGAGTGGAATGTGCATTATACTCCATTGGGTTCCCTCTCCTTTTTCATGTTTGTGGTGACCCCTCTTGGAATTGAAGACTCCTGCACTTGTACCAGTTCTTGTGGTTTACCATTACATGTATTTGTATTGTATCTTAATTCTATTGTATCATGTTCTTACTTTTGATGTACTCTCCTCTCTCATTTAAGGAGATAACGATGTAATGATGTATTATTGTAAACAATTGTAAACTCTCTCTTATAATAGTAAATGCAATGGATGTTATTGTTAATTAAACGATATCTAATGTTATTATATGGTTGGCATGAAATGGAGATTTCATATTAACTGTTCTTGTAAATGTGATGATTAGATGTAATTTCATACTATTGATGGAATTGGTTTAATGTAATGAATTGCAGTTCTAGCTAGTATAGTTGATGGGAATCTAGTAGCGTAGTCGCGAACCTTAGACAACTTAGGGTAGAATGTAAGTTAATGTTTCATTTATAACTGTGTGAATATTGCAGTTTCAAAAAAAAAAATGTTCCATTTTAAGTGTTAGTATGTTGTCCTCTAGGGTTTGTGGCGGGGTGTTACAAAGTGCTTTAAATTTTAAGGTCAAATGTGTCAAATTCTGAAAATCGGGGAAAATACTTCCACTTTTTGGCCAAAAAGTGGACTCAACTTCTTGCCAGCACCTTATAGGAATATTATATTTTATTTGGCTTATCTTGAATCTTGTTCAAATATTGTTGAATTAGCACACAAGACTTGACAATAATCAAGAGAAGTCATGGATTCCCCACTATATAGTAGGTCTTATTAGTGCTTTAAGCACCAACTAATCTAGATCTATACAAGTGAACAAAATTTTGAGGGCCATGTTCAAGGCCATGAATATCAAGTTCAAGGTGACATGTAAGTTCAAGACCATGCAATTTTTTTATTGGATTAAGAGAAGAATATTACAAAGAATGATAGAAGAAAAGAAACATCAACAACTAAAAGACACCAACAAAAGCACCATAGAGGATTTGAAAACAACAAAAAAGAAAAAAAACGAACCAACAAATAGGAACTAAGAGTCTAGAAGCCAACAACAGTTCAATTACAACTTGATGAAACAACACACCCTACGTCATCATGAATATCCTTCCATTGCAAACCAATGATTTAAAGTCCATAACCATGCACCAAAAAATTTCAAATTGTTAATTTCATAGTAGAAACTACTCTAATAACCTTAAACTCTAACATAATACATATCACTTCTAATCTATTAAAACTTAATTATATGTTACGATTTGTATTATCACATAGAGCTAAACATCTTTTATCCTCTTTATCAATTTTAATATAATTTTTTATACTTTATATAAACTTAATTCATTTATATTATAAATTAATTACTAAATATGTTTTGACGAGATTGATCAATATTATATCACAACTATTAGTCTATTCCTAATTGAGATATCTTTTTTAACCTAAAATTTAAATTTAAATTAAATTCAATATTTGTTTTTATCCTCTTTATCAATTTTAATATATATTTCCATACTTTAAAAGTTAACTCATTTATATGATAAATTAACTAATTGTTCAATATCATATCACAACTATTCCTAGCTGAGATATCCTTTTTATCCAAAAATGTGAATTGGGTTCAATATTCAATTCTTTCCAAAATGAGTTGAAAACTACTTAACACTTATTTGAATCACCATTCTTAATCTACCAAAGCAATTTTCCAGTCAACCACCGACCACAATAATGAAAGTAACTGCACTTATCTCAATTCAATAAAAAATGGGTCACAAAAAAGTAGTTGGTAGATAAGGAGGAAAGACTACAGTGAAGCTGTCTTAATCCCCAGCTGGACTATCACGGTATTCTAGAGACTTCGGTCATGGCCTCGTTGACTCCTCAAACTCCTTTCACACTTGTTACCTCTGAATAATCTTTCTTTGGACCCACTAAACTAGAAAGAAAACAAATCTTGACTTCATTCAAAGCATTTACGGGAACAAATTCCTTGCAGGCCCCTGCTATAAACACGCACCTTCCTCCTCTCTTTCCTCGCAACTCATTTCCAATTCATTCCTATTTTCCTACAGAGATAATGCCTTCCTCAGAAGCTAACTTCATGCCTCCTTATAATGGAAGGCGTATTCACAAGAGAGGGAAGGTGAAAGAAGCCATTGCTTCATCCCTTGTTCGCTCCATCAAGTCTCTCTTCACATCCCTTTCTGCCTCTTGACATCACTCTGCCTCTCACTGTTTCTTCTTCTTCACTATCCTGTTGTGTGTCGCAGGGCATTTGCATGGCAAGTTACGGATCAGATATGGTGGCAGAGTGTTCAAGTCTGTGGGAGCTAAATCAGAGCAGTAACTGATTGGACTTGGAAGCTATCTTTGTTCAAACATATTTCAAGTTTGTTGTTAGTGTGGGTACTTTTTATTGTAAAATTTTGTCTTTCGGACATTATCTGGTTTTCATTGTCCACGAGGTGTGTTGATGCTTTTTATCTTTGTATTAAGTTTGTAAGTATAGCATATGTCAATGGACCTTCCTTCTATTAGTGAAGGTGAATGGTTTGAAATGATTCCACTAAGGATCAAGTCTTGTTAAGTGTAAGGCCCTGACATCATGAGAGATGAAGCTGGGATTGTGCCTTACATGATTTTGGTGGAATGGATACCTCTCAGTCCTTGGCTCTCAGCTGAAGAGGATTCAGCCTAATGACCCAGATACCTCTCAGTTCTTGGCTCTCTGCTGAAGAGATTTCAGTCTAAAGACTTGTACTCCCATATCGAATAGCTAAAAGTTCTTTATGAACAACATATAAAGTGTTATAGATTAGATGAAATCTGATTTGCCTATTTTATCAAGGATGTATGATTAAAATATAAAAGTGAAAATTTTCCAACAAAAGTCTCAATTTTTTTTTTTTAATAGTAGACTCTGACTTTGAATACCTATTTAATAGAGGGATAATCATTTTAAAGTCTTCTTTTAAAGGGATAATCATTTTAGCCATTTAAAAGCTCTGTTTTGTTATACAGAATTTACCTTCAATCATATAATATTTGCATTAAAATTGCCAGTTTGGCCTGATAGTTTATACCGTATATTTAATTTGATTTTGGGAGTTGTAGTTAGGTAGGAATTGTTCATGGGTAAAAGAAAGATGTGGGATTGTTTAGAAGTATAAAATGGAAATTTATTTTTCGATAGGAGGAATTTTTCAATAAATGTGATAAAAATTGACCCAGAACGGGCGACTCGAATTCTGACAAAAGCATCATATGGTTTGAATTTTGATGTCTTGTATATTGGCATGCATAAAGTTATTCATTATTTATATAATTTTTATTATATTGTTATGTCCTGCTGTTCTTGATCTGAAAATGTAGAGAAATATAATATTGAGTAAAGAGGTTTCTTCTTGTATATAAGAGTAAATTTTTAAGCATAAATTTATTTTCTAATTTTATTTAGAATACCGATGGCTTCATCCTCTTCTTAAATATATATTTTTTTAATAAATTTTGATTAATGAAAAAATAATTAATATTTTTTGATGTAGTTGAGGTGTAAATTTGCTATTGAGTATTTGATTATTGAAATAGATGATGTTTAAGTATTGTAATATCTTTCTTAGATCATTGAAAATTAAAGAAACAAAACTTAAAATAAAGTTTTACTAAGTCTAGTTGTAAACATAAAAATAACCTTTTTAAATGAATTTAATCAAATGTATGCAATAAATAAAATATACTTAACTTCGGTAGATGATTATATAAATGTGTAATTAATGCATTTTTAGGATATTAAATGTGAACGGATGATATACTTAGATTTTGATCTAAGAATGAAATATAAACTTTGATGACTTACAAAATCAACTCACCACAATACAAAAACTTGATGACCATGAAGTGTTAACTAACTTGGAATCTATGTAGACCTATTATTTCTTTGAATAACATTTTCATAATTTAGGGTATTGCAACATGGATTTGATCTTTGGGGCATGGTTTTCATCTAGCTGAATGTAGACTACTTTGATCTAGCTCGCGAAGATCCCTACTCTCTATTATAACATGTAAGGACTATCAGTATTTAAAAATACCTTTGTGAGGGTTCATGTTCTCCTTAGTCAACCTTGAAAGACCAACTTCAACCTTGAAAGACCAACTTCAACCTTGAAAGACCAACTTAACAACCTTGGAATTTTTTTGGAAAAATAGAAAGCAAGTGTGCAAGTGATCTAAATGAGAATCTTAGTGCAGATACTATTCTTTTAGTGCTCCAAGTCTAAATGAATAGGAATACTTGAGGCTTAAGATATTAAAATGATTATTAGATGTTGAGTTAATGTTCAAATGAATGTATTTAAATATTGATTTAATGAATAGTCATGCAAGAATGCACAAAGTTGGCTCCCAATGAATAGGAAAAAAGGGTGGAAGTAATTTAAATTTAATTTTTTTTTAAAAATTAGGTCAAAGTCATGTCTTAAGGGTTTGCTCTTTGCATGTTGTAGGATTGAGTCAAGATGAGAAATATCTTGGGATTAAGAATGGATATGTACAAGTGTGGACTAATAATAGGGTGAATGTATAGGAATAGGCGTAGATAGGACATGGATAAGGTTGAATATATGGAAGTGCATGTAGGTTTGCTTCAAGAGTAAATGGGGATGGATCGGGATCAAGAAAGGAACCAAACTTAGCACAAAAAGTGTGTCACATGTTAAGTTACGTAGTTGTGTTAAAAGATATTTAATCAAAATGGGCCCAAAACTTAATGATATTAGCATTGGTATGCAAATTTCATTGTTACACTTTCCCCCCACTTTAAGGTGCATAGAAGAATCCTAAAATGAACATATATTTTAAAGTATGTGAAAACTCAAAATATGCATGAAAAATTATAAATATTTAGACATAATAGAATATGGGGAGCATGTAAACTAATGGACCCACTTGGTCATTTCATGTGTGTTGAAAGGTTGAGTTGTGGTGTTGTTATTGCTGTCAACCTACACTATAGTTGCAGAGTTTGTTGGAAGCCTGAGTTGGCTAGGGAGATTGTTGGTGTTTGTTGCACTATGTTGTGGTGATTTCATCAGTGTTTTCATTGATGCCTTGATGGATAAGAGTTGCAGTTGTAGTTGTTTCACATGTTTTCCAAGTGCTTTTGAGAAAATTTGAATGAAAGGGTGAGTAGAGTGATAAAGGTGTGTTCAGTGTTGTGCTTCATATTTCTTCATGGTTGAAGGTATGATTGTGTAGTTTGTATATGATGATCATAGGTGTTTAGAGGTTCTATATATAGAGTGTCAAGTTCTAGATCATTTTGCAATGAAAGTTGTGTTTGACAGTTTATTTGTCTGCATAAAAGGTTGTCTAGGAGAAATAAGATTGCTTGGCATTTCTCTGTTGTAAGGTTTCTTGTCTTGTGGATTTGGGAATGAGCTTATATTGTCTATAACTACCTTCCCTTGAGGTTTTAGGTGATGAGGTGTTCTGCAAGGTTGGTTAGTGAGTCATGTTTTGTGGCAGTGTATCTGATTGGACAAAATAATGGTATTCTCAGTTTTAGGTGGTTGTGATAGAGTTGTAGATTATTTTGATGATGAAATATTTTGAGATGTTATGTGGATGCTATGAAGCATTATTGTGTGGTCCATGTGGCCTAGAGAAGTGTGTATGTGGTCTCTTATAGTGTTAGTTTAGGTTTGGCCTACCTAATGTGCTTGCACTATTTACGGTGGTAAATCTCATGGATTGTGAATGAGTTGAGTAGTGTGGTGATGTGGATTTGGGTCCTAATTAACCCTTGGTGTGGTCGTCCTTCACTTCTTTCCACTACAGAGGTGTTTGGTTTTGACCTATTTTGGTGTTGCACATTTTAGGTGTATACATTTCATTAAGGCCAACCTAATTGAGATTGTTTAGGCCGTGGATGGTATATAAGCAAGGTAAATTGTTCAAGATGAGTGTGGATCTGTAGAAGGTGTGTGAACTTGATGCAAAATTGACTAAGTGTGAGCTTAATGCCTATGACTCCAATGCAATGAACAAAAGGGTCTACATTTGTAGTATGCTTGAAGTTGTTGGAGGCAGTGAGCCAAAGGTTGCGGATGGCATAAAGTTTCAATGGTGGATTTCTCTTATTGCCTCAAGATAGTGAATCTCTTTGTAACAGTCTTCTTCTATCTTCTTTCTTCTTGGCAGTGAGCCACCCGAAAATGAGCCTTTCTTCTTTTTTTGGGAAGTGAGACTAATTGTATTCAATGTTGTAATTCATATATATGTGAGTTAATCCTTACCGTGGTTTTTCCCTTCATGGTTTTTCCACATAAATATGGTGTTCTTATGTGTTTGGGTGTGTTTGCATTACTGTTTCATATATTTTCATTTTGCTAATGCATGATAAGGGTTTAATGGCTGATAAGTGTTTGAAAAGATATTGAGGGCTTGAATATTTTAAGTATACAATTGATTCACCCCCTCCCAGTTGTCATGTGCATCAAATAATTGGAATAGGAGCCATGGTTCCTTGGAGAAAGCTTAACTGCTTGAGGTAGATCTAGATGACGTAAAATAAGGGTATCAAACCTCCAATGTTTGATGGAATAAATTATGCCTATTGGAAAGATAGGATGGAGTCCTTTTTGCTCTCTCTTGGACTTGGTGTTTGGTAGTTAGTTGAGAAAGGATACACTATGCTTCTTGCTGGTCTGAAAAGTGATGATGAAATAAAGGAATATGAGAGCAATGGTAAACTAAGAAATGTGATTTTGAGTGGCCTCTCTGATTCTAAACTTGGAAAGGTGATAAGGTCATCAATTGAAAATAGAACAAATATTATTTTACCAAAATCTACCTAAGAATATTTACAAATATAATGATTAAAAATAGTAAAACTTATCTTAGTGAAAGTTGATATACAACCACTATTATTGATAGGTGTTGATGTTGAAGGTCCAACATCCACCTTTTCATCATCAAATGTCAATTTTAATATGTTGAAAGAATGAAGAAGGAACCCATTAAATGTGTTGTCATTGATGTCAACATTGATTGTTGATATTTACTCTAAGGGTTCTATCACAATAATGGTTTACACTTTCTAGGACATCCTAATTTTTGCTAAAATCACATATTTGTAGAAAATATAATGATTGAAGCCTTGAAAAGTTCCATTTAAAGGATTCCAATTGAAGAAGGTTTGATCAAACCACCTTAGATCAAGCCCCCTTGGATAGAACCCTGCTGGTTTTGAACGATACCTATAATGGAGTCTCCTTTACATCTATCAAAATGTTGATAAAAACCCACTTTTGATTTACCTTTTGGGTGATCAAACAAATTCATTTAAAATTTATTTTTTGTAAGTATGTAGTTCTTATTATAAGCTTCCCAAAAAGTATATTTTTAAATATATTTAATTTGTTAATTTGTTTATTTCTTGTGAATGTAGGTTTTTCATCGAAAATCAAGCTCTTTGTTCCACACATGTGAAAAAATAGTAGATTACCAAAAAATCTAAAAAATATCTATGCCCTTGATATTGATGTCCTTGATCCAACAAAAAAAAAGAATTTCGATACAAACAAAAAAAGTTGTGTTAGCAAGTAAACCTATGTCTAAATTGTAATTGGTTTGACTTCAAAACTTAATTAAGAAAAAAATATTCAATAAAACACTATGAAACCAAGTGTATGCCATAGATATCGTAGTTACAAATCTAAATTAAAAAAAAAAAATTATCCTTCATAGAAAAAAAAGTTGTGTTAGGAAGTACACATCACTCTCTGAAAATGGTGTTTACTATTAAAAACTAGTTATCGAAGGAGATGGAAAAACAAATGCAATTTGATTCCAAATTTCTTTAAAAAAATATATTTAGAATCTACAGACAAAATGTCACAAATCACTATCATCTTGAAATTCCTTGTGGTTTAGCAACTATAGGTGTTCGAAAGTGAAAACAAAGTTCAAAATATTCATTTCAATGCCAAGGTTGGCCAAAAAGTGTAAACCACTATTGTGGGATCACCCCTAATCCAATGGACAAAATGAAGACATCCTAATCCGGTATTTTGGTCTGAAATTGCTCATGTAATAATATCTACTTATAAGGCTATAATATGTCATTCCTGACTATTATGTGCACTTATGTTCAAGATTTCAGTTGGTTTGGATGAATAGGTTGAAAGTTACAAGTGACAGTAGTTCGACATTTAGTTTTGACTTTATACAGTGTAAATGGGTATAAGTAATCTAGTTCGAGTTCCTTTAGTGATTGGAATCAGTATTAGAAAATTTGGGAGATTGTTTACAAGTGTCAGTACATCTATATTCCAGGTAGTGCATGTTTATGTGATCAGATGGATCGTTGGTGATTGGTTAGTTGGTATATTTTGTGATTAGGTATAATTCTTGGCCGACCTAATGCTTGATATATGTTGTGGAGGTTAAATATGTCTTGCGGATGTTAATAAGATCTATTTTAGATCTATGACCTAAATTGAGTGTTGCACGCTTGTTTTGAGTGCGAAGATGTTTTTGATTTAAGTATGGAGACAACAAGGCCATTTTGATTTAATTTTGGGCTACATCTAATTAGGCTGACCTAATTGATGTATACAAATATACTGGGTATATGTGTAATACATTTTTGAGGATGTAGGAGAGAGATGATGTGTGATATGATGTGAATATTCAAATTTTGTATGTACATGATCAGATCTATAGCAAAATTGTGGTGAAAGTTGAGCAAATATAAAGCAGAGCAGTGTTTTATATTTTGAGTTTCAAAGGAACTAAATCTAGCACAAGGAAGGTGCATTTTGTATTAGTTCACATCTTGGCTATGTGGCCATTTTTGTTTTGTATCTTTTTGTGGCTATGAGCCCTATTGGATAGTGTGTCTTGGCAGTGAGCCTCTGTAATATCTTATAATCGGTTATAATACATTGTGAGCTAATCGTCACCATGGTTTTTCCATTTTGGGGTTTTCCACATAAAAATATTGGTGTTCATGTGTCATGAGATCTTGTGATTGTTTCATGTTTTCATTCATTGTTGCAAATAGATATGTTTTGTTAATTGGATGGATTATGATCAAATGGTTTAATAGAATACTAATTCACCCCCCCTCATTAATGTAGGTGTTCAACATAAGATTACTATTGATATACATGACCTAATAATTTTTATGTTGTATATTTACTACTTTGTTACAAATTACATACATTTGGACTCAACATGGCTATAGAATTAGGAGATAAAAGGTTGAAATGTAAGATGGATGCTCTAACCTTGGAATTTTATTACATACTATTATTTATATTAATTTAATTTATGATAAATTAATATAATTAATCTTATATTTGAAAATAAAATGTAATAAATTGAAAAACCTTATTGAAAATCACTTGTTGATCAATGCCAAAGGTGTTATCAAGAAACTCATTTATCAATATGAATTATCTAGTATAGATATATCCTCCTCATGGTCCTATATACCATACTCATAAAAATATAGAGCCTCCTCTAAACAATAGTCATGAACAAATCAATAGTTGTGACAAAGGTGAGCTTAGTGACAATGCCTAGAATATAATTTCACATGGAAGAATACAAGCTTAATTTGATTCCATTTTTGTTTGGGGTCAAATTGGAGGTCCAATATTTTTTAGCATTGATTGATAGTATATTTTATTGATAGCTCATGAGAACCCTCATTTATGTCATTCACACTAGTCTCAACATTTCTTATGCCATGGGCATGGTCTCTTGGTTTATGTAAGAGCCCCATGAGATGTACTTGAAGGAAAATAAGAAAAACCTCCATTACATTTAGGGTACACACAATTTTGAGATTCAATATGTATGAAGTGTGGACTTTGATTAGTGGAGAAAACATATTCAAATTGGGTAGAATTCTTAGGATCAGTAGTGACCTTCAGGTTATGATGTCTTTCTTACTCTAGGTTGAATTTTCTAGTCAAGTAAGAAGACATACTATTCATCTACCTTCGAATAATTTTGAGTATTAAGGAGCTATTAAATTCACAACTAAGGTCATTTAGATTTAGCATACCCACACTAAGTTTGGTATCCACTATCAATGACCATCTATCATTTTTGTGATCATTAGAGTTCCACCTAAATCTCATAGAATCTAGTCCATCATTAGTGGAACAAACACATTGGAGTCCACGCACATTACTTGAAGAGGTCATTTATAGATTGGTCAATCTTTGATATTACCCAACTTTGTAGAAAATTATCAAAAAATCTATCAAACCTTTTACATAAAGAGGTTTCTTCATCTATGAGCATTGTTGGGGTGTAGGGGGATTCATCTTGGGGGAGGCTACTTAGTTCTCTTTAATTTTTCCTCTCTCTACATGTTTTTTGGAGGGGAGAGGGGGCCGATAAATTCTTTCTACATGGGAGTTTTTTCCTATATGGATTTCTCCTTCTCCATTTCTTTGAGGGGATTCTTTTCTATACACATTTGCTGGGATCATTTCATCTATACATACTCACCTAAGCTACACTTATGGGGGATGTTGGTGCATATTTAATTTTTTGCATCTAGTTTATCTACTTTATTGTATGTGTGCACCTAGGATAAGATAAGATTGTTTAGGTGGGCATCTACTCAAGTAAGTTTCACATGGGACTTGCACTAAACCTTATTTTGTGGAGATGTTGATGTTGTGAACACACGTAACTACATCTCTTTTATCCCAAACTAGTTGCGCATTCAAATCTCTTATTGGTGTATCTTGTATATATCCAATTATTCTTCTTATTTTGTACAAATTGATTATGCTTAATGCATAATATTTCTTGATCTTCTAATTTAGTTGTTGTTGCCTTTAGTTTCATGGTCTTGGGTGGCTATCTCTATAGCCAACTCTTAAACATGTGAAATTCAAAGGGAATTATATTTTTGTTGTTATTTGAATGTGTTTAAACCACATAGTTTATTGTATATATAAATGTTTATAAACACAAAATTATGAAAGATAAGTTTGTTAAAGGCTTGGATGTAACCAAAATGATCATATGGCTCATAGCTATCTTAATTCACAATGCTATGTATATAAGGAAAATGATCATTTCGTTATACATGTATGTATTTGTATGTGTGTGTATAGTAATGAACTAGATAACTATCTTGAAAACAAAAATGATCTATCTTGGTTCACAACACATAGGCCATACACACAACATTGCAATAGGATTTGTAATGTGAAGGTATTCGTGGATACAAGATGGTCATAGACAACAACACAACTACTAGGCATAAGTAAATATATGACAAAAACATGCAATACTCAATAAAATTGTAGAAGCCATTTGCAATCAAACCCCTTTATTATAGATGGAAATGATATGAGAATAGTATTAATGAAAATACTCATCACATGATTAATTTCATTGATCACATTTATTGGTGTGAGATAGTATCATGGAGGCAACTAAGAGGGTCCTACCTATATTGTCAATACTAATACCTTTTCTTCAATCATGACTATTCAGTTTCTATATCCGTCTCTAATCACAACTATTCAAGTTTTTTATTGTTCTATTTCTATTGAAATGAGACACTCCCATCATTTCCATTATAGATAAGTATGCGGCCAAGCATTAGTAACTTCAAATTGCATTTACCCAATACATATATATATATTAATTCTCATACACTATCGACTCGAATAGTAAAACATACTTAATACATTACAATCTATATTTTATGCATGATAATTGCTTGTTAAATAGACAAAATTACAATATTTATAACACTTAAATACTCATTAATTGACACCAACAGATTCAATTTTATACAATTTTTCCTATCTACCATCAATACATTACCAATAATTAATATATATATATATATAAAACATGACAGCTAAACCAAAATACTTTATTTAAATTCACATAAAAACTAGCATGACATTGATGTGGCTTTATTTAGCTTTAAAGTTAAGGTGCACCTCATCGGGCCCTCTCGCTTATTCCTAGCTGGGAAATCCTTTTTATCCTAAAATACGAATTGGATTCACCATTGGATTCCTTCCTACATGAATTGGAACCAACTCAGATATTTGACCTTTTCCAGTCAATCACCGACCAAAACAAAGTAACTGTAATTATCTCAATTCAATACACAATTTTCAGTCATAGTCACAGGTAGATAAGTAGAAAAGACAGCATTGACTTAGTCAAGAGAAGATGTCTTAATCCCCAGCTGGACAGCTATCACGGTATCGTCGGGACTTTTTGTCTGGGCCCTTGACTCCTCAAACTCCTCATACTTGCTACCTGTGAATAATCTATCCTTTTGACAGTTTTGACCCACTAAACCAGAAAGAAAACTAAACCTCTTGGCTATATTCAAACCATTGACTGAAAAATCTTCACAGGCTGCTGCTATATACGCACACCTTCCTCCTCCCTTTCCTCACAACTCATTTTCCAATTTCTATTTTGCTACAGAGATCAAATGCCTTCCTCACAAGCTAATTTCATTCCTCCTTATAATGGAAGGCGTATTCCCAAGAGAGGGAGGGTGAAAAAAGCCATTGCTTCCTCCCTTGCTCACTCCATCAAGTCTCTCTTCACATCCCTTTCTACCTCTTGACACCACTCTGCCTCTCACTATTTCTTCTTGTTCAATATCATGTTGTGTGTTACAGAGCATTTGAATGGCAGGTTACAGATCAGATATGGTGGCAGAGTGTTCAAGTCTGTGAGAGCTAAATCAGAGCAGTAACTGATGGGACTTGGCAGCTATCTTTGTTCCAACATATTTCATGTTTGTTGTTAGTGTGGATAGTTTTTACTTTAGAGTTTTGTCTTTCTTTCTTCCATTACCTGGTTTTCATTTCCCCACAAGGTGGGTTGAGGTTCTTTTATCTGTTACTGAGTTTTTAAGAGTAACAGATGAGGAATTTGATAGGTTGGGTGAAACCTGGTTTGCTTAGTAGCTTTGCCAGGGATGTATGATTAAAACCAAAAATAAATAAATGAGAAGGTTCCAATTAAAATCTCTCTATTTATCTTTGATTTTCCTAGATTTCAACTCATAATGGGAATTTATTTTTTCTTAAGAGGAATTTATCACCTGTGACATTAGCCTGAAATGTCCAGTAAATTTTTATTTTATTTTTTCTTTCAATTTTGCATGTATGGAATTTGAAGGGTTAAGATTTTATTAAATTATTATACTCTATGTATATTTATTGAATCAATAAATAATGCACACAAATCACATATTTTTTCTCTTTTATTTCTTTATACGATAATTTTGTATGGTAAAATTGTCATAGGTTCTCCCTATGACTGGATCATATATTTATTTTGCCACTAATGAAATATATATGAGAAATGATATATTCTGATGGTGATGCAAGTGCTCTTTGATGTAAAGTAGTTGCATTAAGAATTTTTAATATATCAATCAATGTTTGGAGTTAATTTTTGTTAGTTTCAATTTGACCTAGTAAATTTTCTTGTGTGTCATGAGGAGGTCTATGAATAGATGGAGTAGTTTCAATAGAGTTAGGTTTTTTTTGCTCTTCTATAGGAATTCCCTCCACATGGTTTGGTGAATTAGTTTTTTGACATGTTGAAGCATTTACATATCATGAAATTAAAAAAATGGATGAAAATCAAATATAAATTAATTTCATTCCATTTAAACTACTAAAACCTAAAAACCTTACCTCTTCAATTTCATACACATTTTGGCAGCATTGTGTTGGCTTGCATCCACTCAAACATGTCACAAACACACAGAATTTTCCTCACTTGTGTTTGGGCCTTTTCTTTTTTATTTTAATAGAGAAATAATACGAGTGTGTTACAACATGCTTGCATTTTTCTTTCATGAACCAAAAAGTGGTTGTGGCCACTCTTTTGTTCCCTATCTTTGTGCACATGACCAATTATGAGTCACACTTGGGATTTGGTCCCCCTTCCTAAGAGAAGGAAGCCTATTTGATGTAAGTGGATCTATTAGACAAAAAATGTAGCAGATAGGTTAGTGGATAAGTTCAATGAGCTACTAGTTGCTAAGGGATTTTTATAGATTCTTGGTATTGACTACACTCAAAACTTTGAAATAACAAAGATGAACTTTGTCTAATTCACACTCACTATCACTACAACTTATCATTGCGAGGTTCATAATATGGACATGCAAAGTGCCTTTCTTCACGGGGATATTTAGAAGGAAACATACACAAAGTATTCAAATGATTGCCTACAATATTCTTCTATGGTGTGCATACCTCAAAAATCTATGGCTTCAAAAATACCCATCAAGATTCATATGTCAAGATGGATTCTTGTCTTCTTACTGTCAAATTCTCTAGATGCCATTTTGATCCAAACATCTATATTCTAGTCTAATATGAGTCTCTATTGTTTCTATTTATATATTTTGATGACCTATTTATCACAGGGAATTCCTCATCCTCCATTATAATAATATAAACTACCATTCATGATAGTTTTTGATGACTAACTTGGGTTTGATACACCATTTCCGTAGGATTGAGATCACTCAATTTTATTTGGGGATCATTTCACAATCCAAGTATGTCCTTGATTTTCTTGCACAATTTCATATAGAAGGCTATAAGCCTAATTTGACTCCCTTTTTTTTTGGGTCAAATTAGAGGTCCACTATTCTTCAACATTGATTGATAGTACATTTTATTGCTAACTTGTAAGAACCCTCATTATTTCATTCACACTAGGCTCAACATTTCCTATGCCACGGACATGGTCTCTTGGTTTATGTAAGATTTGGGCATTAGATGCATTGAAACAAAAATAAGAAAATACTCCATTACATTTAGGTACACATACTTTTGAGGTTCAATATGTATGAAGTGTGGATATTGATTGGTGAGGCATAGTTATTCAAATTGGGTAGAATTATTAGGATCACAAGGGTCCTTCATGTTATTCTTTCTTTCTTTCTCTAGAATGAATTTTTTATTCAAGTAGGAAGAAATATACTATTGCTCTACCTTCAACTAATTTTTGAGTATCAAGGAGCTATTAAAGTCACAAGTAAGGTCATTTGGATTCAACATGTCCACACTAAGTTTGGTATCCAATATCAATGATGATCTATCATCTTTGTGATAATTAGAGTTCCATATAAACCTCATAGAATCTAGTCCATCATTAGTGGACCAAACACATTGGGATCAACACACATTACATTTGAGAGCTCATTTATATATTAGTCATTAATCTTTGATATTACCCAAATTTGTGGCAAATTGTCAAAACTTTCATTGAACTTTTTACATAAAAAGGTTTCTTCATCTACAAGCTTTATTGGTGTATATGGGGATTCATCGTGGGGGAGGCTACTTAGTTCTCTTTAAGTTTTCCTCCTTGTACATGTTTTTTGGAGGGGGGCAAGAAATCCTCTCTATAGGGGAGTTTTTCCCTATGGGGTTTTCTCCTTCTCTACTTCTTTGAGAGGGTCATTTTCTACGAGTACCTAATATAGATAGACATTTTTTGGGATCTATTTCATCTATGCATACTCACCTAAGCTACACTAATGGGGAATGTTGGTGCATATTTACTTTTTTGCATCTAGTTTATCTACTTTATTGTATATGTGCACCTAGGATAAGATAAGCTTTCTTAGGTGGGCATCTACTTAAGTAAGTTTCAAACTTGGATTGCACTAAACATTATTTGGTGGAGATGTTGTGCACACATGTGACTGCATCTCTTTTATCCCAAACTAGTTGTACATTCATATCTCTTAGTACTGTGTATCTTACATATACCCACCTATTCTTCTCATTTTGTACACATTGATTATGCTTAATGCATTATATTGATCTTCTAATTTGGTTGTGCTTGCCTTTAGTTTCATGGTCTTGGGTGGCTATTGCTATAGCCAACTCTTAAACATGTAAAATTCAAAGAGAATTATATTTTTGTTTTTACTTAAATGTGTTAAAACCACATAGTTTTTGTATAAATAAATGTTATAAACACAACATTATGAAAGATAAGCTTGCTAAAGACTTGCATGTAACAAAAATGATCATATGGTTCATATCTATCTTGAGTCACCATGCTATGTATATAATGAAAATGAACCTATAGCTATACATGTATGTATTTATATGTGTGTGTATAGTAATGAACCAGATAACTATCCTAAAAATGAAAATGATCTATCTTGTTTCACAACACATGCCATACACACAACTTTGCATGAGGAATCATAATGTGAAGGTATTCATGGATACAAGATGATCTAGATAGCAACACAACTAAGTTAGGGAGAAATAAATATATGATAGAAGCATGCAATACTCAATGAAATTGTAGAATCCATTTACAATCAAAACCCTTTATTATAAATAGAAATGATATAAGTATATTGTTAATAAAAATGATCATCACATGATTAATTTCATTGATCATATTTATTGATTTGAGATAGTATCATCATGGAGGCAACTAAGAGGGTCCTAGCTATATTAGTCAATATTAAGACATTTTCTCCAATCACAACTATTTAATTTCTATATCCTTCTCTAATCACAACTATTCAAGTATTTTATTCTTCTATTTCTATTGAAATGAGCCACTTTCATTGTCTCCATTATAGATAGGTATGCGATGAAGAATTAGTAACTTCAAATTGTATTTACCTAATGCATATAAATATCAATTACGAGACACCATTGACTGGATGAGTGGTTAAACATACTTAATACATTACATTCTATATCTTATGTATAGCAATTACTTATTAAATAGACAAATCTATAATACTTACAACACTTAAATACTCATTAATTCACACCAACAAACTCCATCTTATAGAATTTTTCCTACCTACCATCACTACATACCAATATTTGATAAAAGTATTAATAATTTATATATATATATATAGACCTGACATCTAAACCAAATTACTTTATTTAAACTCACAACGTACCCAAATAAAAACTATCATGACATCGATGTGGCTCTATTTACCCTTAAAGTTAGGGTGCACCACATAGGGCCCTCTCCCTTATTCCTAGGTGGGAAATCCTTCTTATCCTAAAATACGAATTGGATTCACCATTGAATTCCTGCCAACATGAATTGGAAACAACTCAGATATTTGACCCACCATTCTCAATCCACCTCGGCATTTTTCCAGTCAACCACCGACCAAAACGAAGTAACTGTAATTATCTCCATTCAATAGAAAATCGTCATAGTTAGATAAGTAAAAAAGACAGTATTGACTTTAGTCAGAGAAGCTGTCTTCATCCCCAGCTGGACTATCACGGTATTGTGGGGACTTTAGTCTTGCCCCTTTGACTCCTCAAACGCCATTTACCTGTGAATAATCTATCTTCTTCACAGTTTGGAACTCCTTTCACACTTGTTACATGTGAATAATCTGTCTTTTTGACAGTTTGGACCCACTAAACCAGAACGAAAACTAAACAACCTTGACTACATTCAAAGCCTTGACTGAAAAATTATTCACAGGCTGCTGCTATATATGCACACCTTCCTCCTCCCTTTCCTCACAACTCATTTTCCAATTTCTATTTTCTTACAGAGATCAAATGCCTTCCTCACAAGCTAATTGCAGTCCGCGTATTCCCAAGAGAGGGAAGGTGAAAGAAGCCATTGCTTCATCCCTTGCTCACTCCATCAAGTCTCTCTTCACATCCCCTTCTACTCATACTGCCTCTTGACACCACTCTGCCTCTCACTATTTCTTTTTGCTCAATATCATATTGTGTGTTACAGAGCATTTGC
The DNA here is from genome assembly GCA_007258455.2 of Sequoia sempervirens. Classification (NCBI taxonomy): domain Eukaryota; kingdom Viridiplantae; phylum Streptophyta; class Pinopsida; order Cupressales; family Cupressaceae; genus Sequoia; species Sequoia sempervirens. Next base: position 164,673,301 of record VDFB02000017.1, on the reverse strand, counting down.
ATGGCAGATTACAGATCAGATATGGTGGCAGAGTGTTCAAATCTGTGGGAGCTAAATCGGAGCAGTAACTGATGGGACTTGGCAGCTATCTTTGTTCCAAGTTTTTTGTTAGTGTGGATAGTTTTTATTGTAGAGTTTTGTCTTTCTTTCTTCCATTACCTGGTTTTCATTTCCCCTCAAGGTGGGCTGAGGTTCTTTATCTTTTACTGAGTTTTTAAGAGTAACAGATGAGGAATTTGATAAATTGGGTGAAACCCGGTTCGCTTAGTAGCTTTGCCAGGGATGTATGATTAAAACTTAAAAAAATGAAAAGGTTCCAATTAAAATCTCTTTATTTATCTTTGATTTTTCTAGATTTCAACTCATAATGGGAATTTATTTTTTCTTAGGAGGAATTTCTCACCTGTGATATTAACCTGAAATCTCTAGTTAATTTTTATCTTATTTATTCTTTCAATTTTGCATGCATAGAATTTGAAGGGTTTAAGATTTTATTAAATTATCAATAAACAATGCACACAAATCATATATATATTCTCTTTTATTTATTTATATGATAATTTTGTATGGTAGAATTGTCATAGGTTCTCCCTATGACTGGACCATCTATTTATTTTGCCACTAATGAAATATATATGAGAAATGATATATTCTAATGGTGATGCAAGTGTTTTCTGATGTAAAGTAGTTGCATTAAGATTTTTTAGTCCTTGCTTTATAGGCAGAGACTAATGTAATCAGTGGGAAGTTTTTCGAATTAATGTTTTCTCGGGAACAAGGTAAAACCGTTTAACCTATGGTTCTATTGAATTTTTCTATTAAAGTGTCGTTTCTAATATCATTAACAAATTGGCTGGTGAGATTTTTGCTGGGGTTTTGGCTTTTATCATTAACAAATTTAAAAGAGTCAGCAATCAAAAGTGAGTAGAAGAAAAAATTAAAATCAATTGTAATGTTTGAGATCATCCAACAATGGGGGGAAGAGGGTATCCGTGTGCTAGATGTCTTTGTTGTGAGGTTCCTGGTAGCCAGGTGGCATTGTTGAAAGCGGTTCATGTGGCTTGTTTCTGCAATGAAGCTACAGGGCAATCAGGGTTAGGTGGCATTCTTCATGGCCAATATGGCCATTATCTACCTTGCTTCATTCAGCCTAGGCCTGCACGAAGCCTCACTCTAAAGCCTCCACCCCAACGCCAGGGACCATCGACTTGCATTCATGTGCCTCAGCTTGGACTTGCAGCTAGGGTTTTGAAGCAACTTTCAATCGTCTTCTCTGAGGTAGCGAGTATTTGATAGTATAAGATGTTATATGTTTTGCGGCTCAACTTTTGTTTCCAATCTCCTTCCTTTTCAGGTGCTTGTTCTACATTCTTTTCTTGCCGTTCAAGATTGTTTTGCAATTGTTTTATTATATCGTCTCGATTAATGGAAGGAATGGAATGACCAAACCCATGAGACTAGATTTCTTTGACGCATTTTTCCTAACATTTTACTACATTGTCTATGCTATTGCTCACTATTTTTCTTAGATAGATTTCTTTCAAGCATCCATAGCTTGTTCGAAAGCATCTTTTTTAGGCTTTTAGCCATGACAACAAGGCGTTGTTCACTGTTTGATAAAATGCTTTGATAGAGATGTATGAAAAAATGTGGTAGCATGGACAAAGCAATGAATTGTTTGGGAAAATGTCTCAAGTAAATGTGGTCTCGACCTGATGGAATGCCATGGCAAGCCATAGAGTGCATTTGCACAATTTTTTGTGATACCCAATAATTTCTTTTCTGGTACTAAAAAGCTGAAGACTAGGTTTCTAGGGAAAAAAGATCTTAACCAAACTCTTGTAACCAAATGCTAGAACTTGTAGAGCTTGACTTTTGGAATTTTTGTTGTGCATTTGACATATAGAATTGTTTTTCTAAAAAAAATTCATGTTTTCCTTTCAAATTTAGGGCTTTCAATTTATGCAGTAGCTACACAAACTGCTTATTTGAATTTAATGAATTCACAAGTTCGTCTTTCTGAACAAGTGAACATTGTTTTCGGCTTCAAATTAGGGTTTTCTCAAACACATTTTTTAAATAGTTGGTCAAAATCGTGCCAGGCCAAAAATCTAATGGCATTTCCTAATGTTTATCTATTTAACAGTTTAAAATTTTCTTCAAAATTCCTTTGGCTATAGCTATTTTGGTTCATATCATTAACAAATTTTAGATTATTTTAAATGGAGGAAAAAACTAGGGGAATGGTGTGGTGTGGAAAGTAGAATATGTAAACAAATTGTTGAGGTTTTCTTAAACCATAGTTAGAGCACAGGTGTGTTGCAGCTAGGGATACGCTTGGGTTTGACATTTTAAAAACAACTCATGTGGTTTGTCCGTGTTTTGCATATGTGCCTAGTAGAAATTGTGGGAGTGGCAGGCATAAAGGCAGTAAGTAAAAGTTCATTTGTTTTGATTTATTACAGTACATTGAAGGATTTTCTATAGGAAAATGCAGAGTAGGGATGAAAGCTAGGGTTTTACTTCTTTATTTAGCTGGTATCTTGTTGTTTGCTTCTTGTTGTTTCCTTCGTCACATTTCAACTTTGTACTTTTGCATCTTATCTGCAGTGGTGTTTGTTGCTCTATTTATTTATATAGATTTAGCACTTCAATGGAAGGCAATGATGTTACTTTTCCCATTTGGGTAAGATCATTCCTTTAGCATGTTAATCTTCTTTTCACCTAATTAAAATTATTTTGTGATAGAGGTTATTAACATTTGGGAGAGCTAGAAGCGAGAAGAACAAATCATTCCAATGGATGGTGTAAAAAGTGTTGAATTATTAATAATATGGTATGCTAGGGACTTATTCTATGTATCTTGAATTGCAATATTTGATATTTCAATTTCTAGTTTGCACAAAGATTTGGCAAGGCTTGTTAGTAATTTAAAAGTAATTTTGAATAGTTTGCATGGAGAGTGCATATTACAATCTATGATGTGCACAAACCATGCATGGTGATGGGAACTAGTCACCATCAAAAAATTTATAGCATTCAAATAATATTCGTTAGAAAAATAAAACATCCTTCTTCAAGACCTTGAAAGAGTACAATTAGTAGTGATTTAATAGACTTGTTTCCCATTTAACATCCTTCTTCAAGGCCTTGAAAGAGTACAATTAGTAGCGATTTCATAGACTTGTTTCCCGTGCATAGATTAGTATCATGAATTTCTTGAGATGATTATACATATAACACAAATCAAATACACCATACGGGATCATTGCTCCTGCTAGCTAAAGTAAATATGAAAGCTCTTGTATAGGTACCTTGATAATTTGAGAAATCAAGCCGAGAACAAGATGTGGCTGCAAGATAATATAGAAAATATTAAATTATTATCAAGGAAAAGTCAAAAGTACCATGTACATTTAAGCAATTTACAAAATCAAAGAAAACATCAAAATATTCATGAAAGCAAAGCATGTTCCACTTAAACCTAGACCTAGACTAGAGGTAGTGGATCAAAACCTCAGAGAAAATATGAAAATTTATATACTTTATAGATCTTTCACTAGATTATAAGCCACAATATTCGATTTAATTCATTTTTTCTTGCATGGGCCTCAAGATGTACCATTCTAATTTAGTTAATTGCTTTGTGCAACCTTTACAAATTGAAATGCAATGCAATTTTGGAAGGATTTCATGGGCTTTCATAGGTCTGTGGTTTACATTACCACCAATGGTTATTGATTCTATATACTTTGTTGCAAATGTCTGGATGCTTTGCATTGAAATTGTTTTCTTGCAACATGTTAATAGATCATGAATACTAAATGTAGCATAGCAATTGGATGTTTCATTAAGGAAATTGACATGGTCAAGGACATTGTGTTTTGTTTCTTGGAAACAAAGCACAGTTGCCTTAGAATTTTTAGTTGTTGCGTATGCATCTCTAAATTTCATTCTACTGCCTTTGATTCATTCTGATGTGTTGAAATATATGTAGTTACTTGGTATCAATTTTGAAGAAATTAACTTGGTAGAGTATTTAAAAAATAAATGATCAACACTAAATCACATGCACATTTACCAATAGCTATGATGAGCATTCATTTTTTTTGCTTGTTTCTGAAATCTGAGAATTTCATTTTTTCCTCTAAATTTGTTTCCTTTTCTTTTTGGATTTCATGTTGTTGACAATACATGAATTTCATGAAAACATCAGAAAATGGAGAGGTCATGTGCCCTTCAACAAATAATTATAAGTTATAAAGACTCCTAGAATCTTGGTAGAGTTTCTTTCATGCTTGGAGAGCAGATAGAATGCCTTTATTGCTTTTGTTGGTGAGAACAAGGAAATCATCACAATAGGATAACTATGGAAAGGTTAGGATTCTTTATCCATAGGGGCACATAATTGTAAATTCTAAATCTCATAAAATGTAGTAACAACAGGATTTTTAAGACCTAAAAAAACTAATCTCTAGTTGTTAAGCAATCTTAATCTCTAGCATCTCCTTAGGGTCCAACGAATAAGTTAAGTTTATTTTTATGGTTCTTATGCCAAGGATAACTATCGATAACAAGAGATGTGGTGTAGCTACAATCCCAACCAAATGGAAAAAGTAGGGGATAAAGGGTTTGTTGTTAGCCTTGTTTCAAAGCTCCTTGACAATTCATGTGAGTTGATTTTTACATATATTTTTGTTCCTTATTGGTTCAATTAGAACTACTTTGAAACTATAAACCAAAACACACCAAAATGTTTTCAAGTATGCAAGTGGACCATGTGTTGAAAATCATTCAATCTACTACTCTTGTGAATTATAATGCAGCTAGGAGAGATTTAATAATAAAAGAAAATACTGATATCACTTATAAATTTATTATATATAAAAATATTTTTATCAAAATGAAATCAAAGCTTTGAATATTAGACTAAATCAAGTGGTGAATGATCATAAATTTCCAATGAGAAAAGACATCTGAATTTATCCCTAAAAAATCTCTAAAATATATAAAAGTCCAACAAATTATAACTAATTGCTTTAGTTTGGACCATTATTCATAATTTTGTTTGACAACTACCCTTGTTTTGCCAACTTCCTTTGCACATGTGTTCTGTATTTGTCTAATGTTTAGAATTTGTACCCACATAGAAGACCTATTATAATTAATTTATAAACCAAATTGTGAACATCAATAAAGCACGTCAATTAGAGCCTCTATCATACTATGCTGTTAATATATTCTTGAGCTATGCACAAGGTAAAAATGTATGTTTAGAGCTTTAAGACTTCTACAGAACATATAAAAAAAGTTATAAAATCCTTACCAGCATCTCAAGTGAGTTGATTATTGTAGTTTAGGAGAAGGAAGTGATTTTTTCTCAATTGACCAAAGCTTAGGGTGTATCTATTACTATAGATGTCCAAGCCAATATATTATCGAATATCTAGAACTGTATTTATACATAGACATCTGTAACCCTGATAACATATAACATACACTTTTCTTACCTATGAAAGGCCTTTGAACTCTCAATATCTATTATGTGCATATATATATAGGAACGACTCTTAATACTACAATAAGAACATTAACTTAAAAAGGGAGGAATAATTATGTAAAATGACAGCTAAGGTTGAAACAACTATTGTTCCTATATTCCTATTGCAACTTAGTGCTTTGATTGTAGCATGAAATGTGATGCTCTCTATCTATAGCAAGGGTTGTTTCTAAATTAGACTATGTGAGAGTTTTTGAATTAAAAATTGTTGTACAGTCTAATACAAAAACATATAGCTCATGGAGATTTGAACACTGCTTGATCTAAGAAAATTATGAACTTGATGCTGCAATTTGAGTACTAACCTACAATAGTAACAATAAATGTTTGAAGAACCTATCATTTTACAGATTTGTTCTTTCCTTTTCAAGTCAATACTCTGATTGTAGTATTAAGAACCATTCATATATATATGCACATTATATATGCCGACAATTGTCAATTATTAGTCTAGCTTAAAAATATTTCCAAATGAAACATTGAATCTTTGGTGGGCAGTTTTTTCAATTAAAGCTTTCTTGGGAGCAAGGAAAAACCGTTTAACCTATGGTGCTATTGAATTTTTCTATTAAAGTGTGGTTTTTGTTTTTGAAATTGGGGAAAAAATAGATTTTGATGGGATCCGGAACCCAATACAACCAAAAGCCAAATAGCTTAAACAAGCCAAAAAAGCCAGACTGTAGAAAAGACAGCCTGCAGTCAACAAAAAACTAGCTCACAAACAAACACCATTAAGTTTTACAATTAGAATTTCATTTGTTGGAGCGAAGATTCATATCAAAAGAAGGCCCAAAGGGTTTAGATTTTTTTCTAGTTATAGTAGTCCAACCTTCTTCAACTTGTGCTGCCTTAGCCTGCCAAGCCAGCCCATCAATTTCCTGAGGATGAAAATCCGCAACCCGGGAAGTAACATCAAAGTTCGCTTGAAAAGGTGTGGAATTAACTGGAGAGCAATCAGAGGTGGGAGACAAAGCTCCATCAGTAGACACAGAAACCGGTCTAGTAGTATTCTCATTATGGATAATCATGGTAGCTTCCCCAGCGGAGGAAGGAGAAACCGCAGCAGACGAAACTCCTGCAACCTGTGAATCAAAAGCCTCAGCAGCAAGTGAATCAAAAACTCTAGCAGCATGTGAGTCAAAAACCCCAACAGCAGGTGAATCAGAAGCCACCACCTCAGAGAAGCTCCGAATCGAATCAAACTTCTTCTCCACCGTGTAATGTTGTTGTGAAGCGCCATTCTTTTCCCTAAATTCTTTGATTTGTTGGTGCGAGTTTTGTTGGGGTTTTGAATTTTATCATCTACAAATTTAAAAGAGTCACCAATCAAAAGTGACCAGAAGAAAAAATTAAAATCAATTCTAATGTTTGACATGGTCTAACGAATAGGGTACCCACATGCTAGATGTCTTTGTTGTGAGGTTCCTATTGAGTAGGTGGCATTGTTGAAAGCAATTCATGTGGCTTGTTTCTGCTACCCCATTTTTCATACATGGGCTAAATCAAGCTTCAAGGTAGTGAGGGTTAGGTGGCATTCTTCATGGAGTTCACATGCCTCGCCTCTGTTAACACATTTTGCATTCATGGGAAAGATGGGGGCATCACTAGTACATGACCCAAGAATGTTGATTAGATTGTCCCAAAAACATTTTATAGTTGATAAAACCCTCAATGTTGCAAAACAAAGAATACACATCGTATATATAAATAATCATGAAAAAACATGTAATTTACTGTTAATCCTTCTAAGTTGTAGATTCAATGTTTCATTTGGAAAGATTTTTAAGCTAGCCTAATAATTGAAAATTGTCGGCATATATATATGAATGACTCTTAATACTACAATCAAAACATTCACTTCAAAAGGGAGGAATAATTGTGTAAAATGATAGCTAAGGTTCAAACAACTATTGTTCCTACTTTGCTATTGCAACTTAGTGCTTTGATTGTAGCATGAAGTGTGATGGTCACTATCTATAGCAAGTGTTGTTTGTGAGTTAGACTGTGTGATAGTTTTTGAATTAAAAATTGTTGCACTGTCTAATGCAAAAGCAACATTGATATATATTATAGCTTATGGAGATATGAACACCACTTGATATAAGGGAAATGCATAAGAAATTTTCCAAGTAATTTTTGTAGTGGGGAAAAGCAATGGCAAAAATGAGAAGCCCACAATGGTTTTTTGTTTTTTCATTTAAAAATTGTTCTTGCATTGAATGGAGAAAAAAGGACAAAAAATTTATGATCAGTCTCTAATGTTTGTGTTGTCAACATGTCTTTGTTGTGAGGTTCATGTGAATAGGTGGCATTGTTGTTTTCTTGCATTGCATTAGCCAAAAATATTTTCCCACACTTATAGTTTGCATTTCTCATTTGTCGTTGAACACAAATCTGCAAACAATAAAACCAATGCAGTATTAAAAAAGTTTAACTTCAACCCAATATCTAATGACTTGAACTTAGCAATACCCTCAACTATAAAATGTTTTTGGGACAATCAAATCAATATTCTTGGCTCACATACTAGTGCTATACCCATCTTGGGGACATGCCTCTTGACAATATGCTTAGGCGATCACATAAACCAAATTTGATAGTGCATATTACTTCCTAAATTCTAGCTTTCATCTACAAATAATCATCTTGCAACTGCAATTTCGCATCCACAATTAAATAATGTCCAAGGTCAGCACAACCAATCACATATTGGTATATGTGTGTCCATGCTTAATCAATTCAACTAAGGTGAAACTAACTACATTTATAATTTTTCAAATATAGTATATACGATATACTAATAATTATAATTATCATTTTAAATAAAAAATATCATTTGGGGTTTTCAATTGAACCTAATTTCTTTTGCAAAAATGAGAATTTAATTGAAATTAGTCTTCCTACCCACAATATCCCCCATGTTGCACCCATGTAGAATTGCGTGTTTCCTACCTCTTTTGCATATAAGTAGAAATTAAGATCAATAGCAAAAATAAATACCATCAAATTATCTCTTCTTTTTGTTGGGGTTGTTGTTACATTGGTATCAAATCCTATAACTTGACACAGGACCTAGGTGCTTTCTTTTTCATTGCACTAATTTGAGTGTTTGGTAGTGACAGTTATGGGTTGTGGGGAGAAAGGAAAAGGGAAGGTCTCAAGAAAAAAACGCCCTCAACTAAAGAAACCAAAAGGATCAAAAGCCCTTGTTACCGTAGGGCCAGACACGACAACCAAAACAATATTTGACATTGAGCCATTGGCTGAAATGATCAAATGAATACAAATACAAAAGGGAAAGGGATTGGCTAAACTTGACAAGGATCATGAACCAACAAAGAAATTCCCTCAACCAACTCCTAAACCCAGACCCACAGCTGTTCAACATTTCCCATTTGGTTGTGGACACAATGCTCCTATTCTCATTAAGGAAGCAATTGTAGAGTATAATTGTGTCCATGCTCCTATGACTGTAAACTCGAGAACCTCAGATGAGGAAGAACTCAAAGAGGAGTAGACTCCTACTTCTAACCAAAGCTATGTACTGGACAATGAACTAGTACTAAATAAACATCATCCCACTTTGAAAAAGTTGCTTACTATTAGTGAGATGTGTAAAACAAATGTATTTTCTCATTAGCTTTTATCCATAAACTCTTCACTCCTTTCTTGGTTTACCTAAATTTCTTATAACTACTGGTTCTCTAAAAAACTAGCTTCTTCAATTCTTGTTTTCCTAAATGCATTTCAACCAGTTCTACATTTTGTCAAATAGTTCACCTGCATTGTCTATGCTTCCACATTTTGCATATAAATAATGCAATAATGGGTAATTTGAACATGCTAAACAAAGTGTTTTCGGTGGGTTTATTTTACTATTAAGGATTCTCGAAACCGGCACCAAACGATGATATATTCATTTATCCTATGGTCTATGGCATTTATTTTATTAAAGTAGAATTTTTGGGTGGTTTCTCCACATTTCTGATTGGCTCGCATGTTTTTCGCTTGTGGTTTTTTGTTTTTTCATTGAGAAATTGTCATTGCAACAAATCACAAATGGAGAGAGAAATTTTTTTGGATCAGTTTCTAATGTTTTTGTTGTGTGAATGTTTCTTTTTCGTGAGGTTCCTGTGAGTAGGCGACATTGTTGAAAGCAAGTCATGTGGCTTGTTTCTACTATCACATTTTGCATACATGGGATCGATTGTTTCTTTCTAGATGCATTTGAACTAGTGTTGCATTTTGTCGAATAGCCAGCTCCATTGTCTATGCTTCCACATTTTGCATATAAATGATGCAATGATGAGTAATTTGAACTTGCTAAAGAGAGTGATGTTGTACCACGAGTTTACAAAATAGGCAATGTATAATCCTATTTCTACAATGAAAACAACTCATTCTTCTAAGTAGATTCAGGTTATTCATCATTGCAAGAATGAAAGCATAGAAATATTTCATGGAAAAATCAACAACTATTATGGCCATGGAGCAACAAGAAAACATCTTTGCTACCCAAAAGTCTCCAAACAAAATTGACAATGGTATACAAATTTCCCCCTCTCATTTTGCAGGTTTTTGGTGAATCAGTATATTAAAATATATTTGATAATTTCAACTTACTTGTTTTGTTCTGTGTTTTTCCCACCACCTTTTCTTTGATGGCATTCAATACATTTGTTATAAATTGTAGAAGAGAATGAAAGAGCAGACATATTTCATGGAAAAATAAAAAAATATTATGGGCATAGAGCAAGACGAAAAAAACTTCGCTGTGCAAAAGTCTACACACAAAATTGACAATGGTATACAAATTTTCCCCTCACTTTGCAGGTTTTTGTTGAATCAACATATAAAAATACATTTGAAAATTTCAACTTACCTATTTTGTTTGGTTTTTGTCCTATGGCCTTTGTTTTGATGCAAATTAATATCTAAATTAATATTTCCACGAGGAAGTTTTCTTCTCTTTATAGCTTTTTCCATCCAATATTTGAATTTTGTACACACTTGAGTTGTTGTAGACACTTGTTTCTATTTGAAAAGAGTTTTTTAGAAGCTTTGGATCAATACATCTAAAATTAGCGTCCTGCATGGAGGATTAAAAATACTAGGATCAATCTTTAGACTGGCTTTTCACGTACTATGTCAGATCATGTATTCTTTTCAGAAGGTATAATTGTATAGAAATGTAAAAAATGTTACTTGATCTTTAGACCGAATTAAAGCTAAAAGTAGCATCCTACATGGAGGATTAAAGCTACTAGGATCAATCTTCAGACTAGCTTTGCACTTACTGTGTTAGATCATGTATTCTTTTCAAAAGGTATAATTGTATAGAAATGTAAAAACTATTACCAATAACAATTCCAAGTTATATACAACAGATTGAGTTAAAAAATGAGAGCAGTGAGAGTGACATCGGGTGGGGCTCAGGCTCAGGTGGGAGATTATAGTTAAAACACTACAAAGGAGAGTGGCAGTGATGAGGGGGACGATCCAGATGGAGGGTGCTTTGCTTCCTGCCTCCGTATGCATGATGGGAGCTATTGTGGAAGCGAGAAGACATAGGCAAGTGTGAGTGGGAGCTTTGTTTTTGGAGATGGAGATGGAGCAAATGGTGATGACAACTCAAACATTCACCTTTTGGAGGCTAAGAGGCCTGTGGTGGCTGCTTATGCTACCTGGCATTGCAGGTTTGATGGCGATGGGTCCATTGGGGAAGAGGGAGAAGCCTGTTCAAATTTGCTATGGATGGAGTAGCAGATTTTGGAAAAAATGTTGGTGGGTCAGTCTTCTCCATCTGGGTTTTGGAGCAGATTCTAAAGAATATGATGTTTGCTGTGGTTGTGGGTGTGGGATGTGGTTGTTGCGAGCTTCTTCTCGTGTGATGTCTTCTTAAATTCGGGACCTGCTTTGTTGGGTATCCTTTGTTGGGGATTTCTTCTGCTGTGGATCTGGCTCTACATTTTTGGGTGGTGTTGGGTGAGGCTTTTGGGTGGCTTGTGATGGGGGCTTCCGTGGTAGGAGTTTTCAATCTTTCAGACCTTGTTGGGTCAGATGGTGTTCTGCATGGTTTTTCACTCCTGCCCCTTTCTCCTTCTTCTGGTCTCCCTCACCTGGCTTGGCTTTTTGGTCGCCCCTGTTGCTTGCATCCTTTGCTTACTTTGGCTCTGGATCTCTCAGTGGCTTCCTTGGTGTTGGGTGTGGTTTGGGGGTGGATTGTGCTGGGGTTTTTTGTGGTTGGTGCTTTTATTCTCTTAGATCATGCTGGATCAGATGGTGTGCTTCATGGTTTTTCTCTCCTACCCTTCTCCCTGTCTTCTTTTCTCCCTCGTCTGGCTTTGCTCTTTGGAGCCCCCTATGGCTTGTATTTTTTCTTGGTACGGTTGTTTCCTAGGTCCTTTCTCAAAGCCCTGTTATTCTTGGAGTTGGATTCTGTCTCTACTGCCTTTGTGTTGAAGGAGAATGATTTGTTTGAGTTTTTCTTGCTGGAGTTGTTTATGGATGATTTGGGTTCCCTGACTTCTCCTTTTTTGATACATGCTGGGTGGTTTTCTAAGTTTATATTTTTGTCCTAGCGGGCTGAGCCCCCTCAGGCTCAATGGTTTTCTTTTGAAGATTGTTGTCTATAGGAGTTGGATTCTTACTAGGTTTTGCCTAAGGGTGGTATGGCTACTTGTTCTGCTATTGCATTGGTCTTCTTCACAGATACTATGGAGGTCGAGTTGGGAGGTGATTATCTTTGGCTTCCTCAGTTACTGATCCTACTGAGGTGGACACTTCTCCTATGGAGGTGGAGGTTGAGGGTGCTAGAGTCTTCTTGCGGTAGTGGATGTGGTGGGCATATCATTCTCTCCTATAGAGGGGAGCTCCTTCCTATTGAGGTGGTTTCATTGCTGGCTTCCTGGTTCAAGCAGTGGTTTTATGCTCATTGGTTTGGTATGCTCTCCATCTCCCCTATTGAGGTGGGGTTTTTGGATTTTCTCACGTTTTTGCTTAGGGGTCTGATGGTGTCTTACACCATTGTGCTAATTATCTTTCTTGGCCTAGTGGTGTCTTCCATGAGCGGCTGGTTTGCTGATGCCTGGTAGATGTAGACGAGTTCTTTGTGTAGCTAAAAGGGTTTTTGGTCTCGGTTAAAACTATGTTGTTTAATGGTTTCAGGCCATTGCTTGTTTGTTAGTTGCAACATGTAGTCATGTTAATCTTTTAGAGGCTGCTATGGAGATGTTGTTGGTTTATGGTTTATCTTATTTGTAGCTTGCTTTCCTTTGTATTGGGTTCCAAGGCCCATCAAAACTCATTTTTTACCCCTAACCAAACACAACTCCAAGTTAATGCTTTTCTTAGGATTGTCAATTGCATGCATAATGGAAGGAAATTGTTTGCAAATTAGTCACTAAATTTTAACTTCCTCCCATGTTGTAGGCTACATTGCAATGAGCAACAATAGAGAAACTATGCAAGGCCTTCTACTTAGAATTTACCTTTGTAATTGCTATATACTATATCATGACAATTGTTGAGTGTTGGGCATATGGATCCTCCATCTCAAACTATAATTCTTATATATTAGGTCATATGTAATTATTGATTGCCTTGCTACAGTTACAAATATTTTGTGTTCCAATGCATGATGCTCTTGAAAGAAATTTTTTATTGCTAGTTATAAATTGATAAAGTAGGATTCCCTTGGGTCTCACAAGGTTAGTGCTACTTACAAATTGATGAAGAAAAATTTTCTTCGTGTGTAAGTGTGTGTGTGTGTGTGTATATATATATATATGCTAAATGTATTTTTACTAGATCTTGTTTAACATGGATAGTGTACTTATTACTAGCAAAATTTTTCTCAATTGGAAAGTGATTATTTGCATGCAAGAATCATGTAAATACTCGGCAAGTTGAACAAAGTATACTGGCTACATCATTGTTACAAAAATAGAAAGAATTGCAAATACTCTTCAACGACCAGAGTTTGACTATTACACATTTGCTAACTTTTAGCCCCTCTGTTCCATTTATTGGTCACTTTAAAGTTATTGTGTTTCTTTCCCCAAATATATAGTTAGATGCATTGATAATATAATTTTTCTTTTGTTCTATAGGATCTAGGGTATGTAGAAAATTTGAATTAAGCAATAATCTGACATCTTCCACATCATTGTTTTCATTGAGATGAGTAATGAATGATCAAGACTGTCTGTGTTGCAACTCTTCACAAATATGCATTGCATTGCTAGACAACTTCAATACAAGTTTTGTTTTAGTCATATACATTGACAATAAAATGTTTCTTTTGTTTTGTAGGGTCTACACTACATCTAGTATTACATGAAAGGATACTATTACAACTTTTGCAGACTTGCTAATCAAGGTGTGTAATGGACTATTAAACTTATTTCTCTTTCGCTTCCTTGCAAAAAAGGTGGATCCTATTTCATTGTGTAGACACCTAAATTTGGACACTCACATTTGTCCAAATTTATCCCTTTTCTTCTAAACATCCTCTTACTCACATCAATTAAGTAATATTGCTATTATTTAATTAATACCCCTAATTCTTCTAAATCCCTAAGGTATTTAGTTAATAATTAAATACATCACCCTTTATCCCCCTTTCGTCAAAGAATTAAATAAATAATACATTTATTTAATTCCTCACATGTCACATCCTCCATCACTTTATCTTAATCCTAATCCACCTCCTAATCTCATCATTAGGGATGTGCACATGTCTAATCCTTGATTAGGACGTGTCACATCCTCCAACTTTTGCAAGTTGGCTCTTAATCTTCATTAGCCACTAACTATTTTCTAATCACTGATTAGCTAGTCTAATCAGTACCTTAGTCAACTCTCTCACTCCCCAAGGAATTTTTAATTCCTTTTTTTCTTCCCCATGTGAATTTAAAATTCACTTTTATTCCTCCAAGGATTCTCCTCTTCTCCACGTGTTAATTGAAAGTTCACATCAGTCACATGGGTTAGGAACCTTCTATTATAAGAACCTTGTCTTATCCAAGGTGCTTCTCAACTCCCTTTTTGGGAACCTTGTCTTATCCTTAAGATATCCCCAATCATGTGAATTTAAAATTCACTTTTATTCCTCCAAGGAATCTCCTCCTCCCCATGTGACCATTGAGAGGTCACATCAGTCACATCCCAAGGTACTTGTCCTTCTTCCACATCACTTGTCTTTCTTCCACATCATTTGTACCCTTTGCAACTCACCATGTCCTTTGGACACTTTATCTTCCACATGGAAAGATGTGAGGGCTTGTGAGTCCTCAACTCATCATAGCCCTCCATCTTGGCCATGGTGGCTCAATCTTGATCGTTGGATTCTCTAGAGAATTCACTTCTTCTATAAAAAGGCTTCTCTTCTCATTCATGAGGCTAATCACAAAAACACCCATTTTGCATTTTAAGTCTTCAAGCTCTCAAGAATTCATCAAGCACTTCTTTGCATTCAAGCCATTTTGCATACTTACCTTCATTCCACCATTATTGCATGCTTTGAAACTCTCTTTGCATTCATTTACCAAAATACCCACCTTCATCATTTGAATCTCCATCAAATCCTCATCATTTTGCATATAATCCTAGATCATTTGCCATCAAAAGGGGCATACAACCAAGCTTCAATCAAGGGCCAACCAAGGAGATCAACACAAACAAGGTATAATCAGTGTTTTTATTATTCTTTTGTTTGTGTTCAACGCAGCCCAATCTTGAGGTGGTCTAGTGTTCTTTACTTTGCATTTCTTAGTTAGGTTTTGCACATTAGGAGGTAATAACACTTGCACACATTTCTATCCTCAAAGGCCCACCAAAGAAAAAATAAAAACCATGTTGATCCCAAAGAAAAAAGATGCAATTCCTTCAAATGAAAAATCCGTAATAACATCCAAAGTCGCTAGTCCAAAAGCTAATAATTCTCATCCACCATCTCCTAAAGCTGTTTTGGGTCCTTATGTCCCAAAATTCACTATCCTGTCGTCTTGTCCATCCATCCATTAATCCTCCTATCCTTTCCACATATCACCACCATATGTGCCAATGTTGGTCCTGAAAACATCTCCCCATCATACATCCTCCCCATCATTCCATCCATACACTTTCTAACATCCCATCCATTATCTCGCATATCTCCCTCATCCAACCCCTTTAATCCATTCTCTTGCATAATCCGTTTATCCTAATAAGGTTTAGATACTTTTGTATTTTATTTATCACTTGAGCTCCCTATCACACCTTGTCAAGGCCGCCATGGTCTATCATATTATGGTGTGTTTTGATTGGTTAACATAGGGACATATCTTGATCTTTTTACTTTGTTGTTGTCTTTTGGGTTGTCCCGCGTAGTACCTACCAAGATCCCTGAGGTCTTGTGTTATGTTGGGGCACCCTTTGTGCTTGTGGTTATCCCAATACCTAGCCCGAACAAGGTCTTCACGACTTTGGGGTGTTGGGATAGCCTTCTTGTCTGTTGTGTTTATTTTATGCATTAGACAATAATCCACCTTGGTTTCACATACCATGGTGCCTGGTGTCTTATGCTATAGAAAAAATCAGTGCTCCAAAAATGAAAAATTGCATTAGGATTGCATTTCATCTCCCATTCCATTGCATTGCATGTATCCTCCATCCCTTCCCTACCCAACCCATGACCTATGATGACCTATGATTTTTGTTGTGAAAACTTTCATCTCCCCATCCCCCATCCTCTCATCTATCAAAATACCCCCCATCCATTCAACCTTCATCACTCTACCTCCTCTATCTAGTGAATCTCTTATCATCATCTCTTCAATCTTCTTAGAATAATATAGATTGGTTATTCTAAGAATCTTATCCCCTATCATTTTAGTCCTTTCATTCATCATCTCAATCCAATCCTCATCAATTCAATCTAGCATAAATCATCTAATCACATCCTTGGTCTTGTTCCCCATCTCGTTGTACAAGCCTCGATCTAATCATCATCATCATCATCATCAAAATATCCTTCCCTATCCTTTGGTATTGTTTTGGAATGTATCATTCCCTCATCAATGACGCTTTCATTAGCATCATCGGGATGTATCCTTCCCTATCCTTTGGTGTTGTTTTGGGATGTATCCTTCCCTCATCAACAACACTTATCAGGATGTATCCTTCCCTATCCTTGTGTTGTTTCGGGACATATTGTTCCCTTATTGACAATACTCCATCCATCATCAAACCATTTTGGCTTGTAGCTTGACTGGGGAAACATCACCTTTATCCTTAAATCCATTTGTGCTTCCCCATCTCCTCTCGCTCATCATCTTCTCTTATCCATCACTTTGCACACCATTTTCCTCATCTACCCTTTCATCACCTCATTCATTTCGAGATAACGCCCATGTTCTCTTGAACCTGCATGTCCTCTCGAGGGGGCATCCTCAATCCCTAACTTTCATCTTCACCCCTATCATCTTTCTTCCTAGTCACTCCTTTGATGACTGGGGTATCTTTCCCAATCTAGCCATCTTCTTTTGGGTTCTATGTTTTAATATTCTTTGAAATAATGCTACTTCGTAACACCATCTCAAAGAGGGGAAAAATGTAGACATCCAAATTTGGACACTTCCGTTTATCCATATTTATCCCTTTTTGTCTAAACATCCCCTTGTTTGCATTAATTAAGTAATATTGCTATTATTTAATTAATATCCTTAAATTCTTCTAAATCCCTAAGGTATTTAGTTAATAATTAAATACCTTACCCTTTATTCCCCTTTTCCTCAAAAAATTTAAATAAAAAATACATTTATTTAATTCCTCACATGTCACATCCTCCATCACTTTTCCTTAATCCTAATCCACCTCCTAATCTCATCATTAGGGATGTTCACATGTCTAATCCTTGATTAGGATGTGTCACATCCTCCAATTTTTGCAAGTTGGCTCCTAATCTTCATTAGCCACTAACTATATTCTAATCGTTGATTAGTTAGTCTAATTAGCATCTTGGTCAACTCTCTCATCCCCCAAGGAATTTTTAATTCCTTTTTGTCTTCCCCATGTGAATTTAAAATTCACTTTTAGTCCTCCAAGGTTCTCCTCTTCTCCAAGTGATCACTGAGAGGTCACATCAGTCACATGGGTTAGGAACCTTCTATTATATTATTATTATTATTATTATTTTATAGTCCACGAATACTAGGCAATCTGTTTTTGGGTCTACAGACAGCTTACAGTATATATGGGACTCCTCATACTCCTAAATTTGAGGGAGGCACCTAACTCGTGCTCCACAATATGAGGTGTACATACCTTACGCCCTACAGGATTTGAACTTGTGACCTCTCTTATAAGCACCTTGTCTTATCCAAGGTACTTCTCAACTTCCTCTTTGGGAACCTTGTCTTATCCTTAAGATATCCCCAATCATGTGAATTTAAAATTCACTTTTATTCCTCCAAGGAATCTCCTCTTCCCCATGAGATCATTGAGAGGTCACATCAGTCACATCCCAAGGTACTTTCAAAGTAATTTTCCTTCTTCCACATCACTTGTACCCTTTCCATCTCACCATGTCCTTTGGACACTTCATCCTCCATCTTGGCCATGGTGGCACAATCCTGACCGTTGAATTCTGTAGAGAATTCAATTTCTTCTATCAATAGCCCCCCTTCTCATTCATTCATTTACCTTAGGAATTTTTAGCACACTCAAGCTCTCAAGCCATCATCAAGCACTTCTTTGCATTCAATCCATTTTGCATACTTAACTTCATTCCACCATTATTGCATGCTTTGAAACTCTCTTTGCATTCATTTACCAAAATACTCACCTTCATCATTTGAATCTCCATCAAATCCTCATCATTTTGCATATAATCTTAGATTATTTTCCATCAAAAGGAGCATACAACCAAGCTTCAATCAAGGGCCAACCAAGGGATCAACACATATAAAAGGGATAATCATTTTTGTTTTATCTTTCTTTTATTTGTGTTCAACTTAGGCTAATCTTGAAGTGGTCTAGTGTTCTCTATTTTGCATTTCTTAGTTTGTTTTGCATATTTAGGAGTAGAAACACTTGGAAACACATTGTATTCAACATTTCAAGTTTCACACATTGCTAAATAGTCATTCTACTACTACACAGTCTCAATACAATATGTCTTTTAGTCATGAAACGGCTAATTCGGCAATATGTTCACAAACAACCAACTAAAAAAATAAAAAATCTTGCAACAACCAATTGTAATGGAGACTTACAGACCAAATGTTGAACCATAGTTTACATCAATTGATGAAGCTCTCCATCATGCACATTGTTTTCGAATTGATTCATTCAACTACAAAGTTGGTGATTGCCTATTTGACACAATACATGTTTTGCTTCATTTCCCCTATACACCAAATCAGCTACACAATGGTCTTGTCAGCCATTTCCTACATTGTCTTCACAATTGTTGTATTACAACTTTAAGCTCCTTTGAAAATGACTTGCATCCAAAAATGCTTAAGGATTTGCATAATATTCATGACAAAAACACATATCTATATAGAATGAGGCTTTCAGCCATAGAGCACAATAGCAATGGTGAAACTGAACTTTGGGGTGACACGTTCTGTTTAAAATGGCTAGGACACTGGTTGAACATACCAATATGCATTTAGTCCATAATGAAAAAAAGAAGGTACTTGCATTTCAACAAGGATGCATGCAATCCTACAATATCAATTCTTTTCCATGATACAAATCCTATTGTTGGACACTATGAGCCTATGTTTTCATGACTAAACACATACAATTGCATTCAAAACATTTAGCCAAACTTGACAATCACATATTGCAATTTTGACAACACTTGGACCACAATTGAAAATGCATTTAATACACTTGGACTTTGTAGACCTACTATGTATTTTCCACTACATGTGGCGAGAGCATGTTTGCTCCTATTTCTCTTCTGATTGATGAACACTTTGATCCAATTTCTTTGTGATTATTTATGGCCCAATCATTAGCCAATGCATTGATAGTAGAAAACAAGTATGCATTGACATGCTTTAGCACCTTTGAGAAGTCTAACATAACAAACAACAATCATCTATTGCAATTGCAATTGTTAGTTTCCAACATTGGAATATCATATGTACAAAGTGGCCTTGAGGGGTCTGAATTTTGCATCTTATGGTTGTCACACATATTCCATGTAACAATACATGTATGGCAATCACCTCCATCCCCTAGATCAAAAACATACTCAAATTGCATAAATCCAAAAAGAGCTTTAATATAATTTTCTTTTAACCAGCTCAGGTCATCATCCCTATGAATCACTTCAACAAAAAAAACAATTGAATCATGACATGCACATTAACGATTCTGTTTTTGTCTAATGTATGACAAATGCTTTGAGAATTGCATCAAATCCTACACTTCAAGGAAAACCAAAAGTTTCAAAAGCATTATGCACTTTCCGATCAGAAACTTGTAGTGCATCGCACCCCCCTTTGTGCACAATATTGCAAGAAATAATACAACTAATTACGTTTCAACAACTTTACACCATCAAACAATTCAAGCTTTTCCCACCTCAAATCTACATGTTTGTAACTCAGTGCAATGTTTCAAAGCAACAATATGTGATATAGGTAAGCAACAAATGGGCATGCCAAATGAACAAATAACTATTAGAGATGCTCCAAACCAAACATGCAGATCTTTAGAACTTGATAGTTTTACATCAAATACAACTAAAAAACTGACACATCATCAGACAGTGCATTCTCTAAAAGAAAATATTTCTTCTGTAGAAGCTTGGCATTCAAATATTACAACAACTACAATCTCTCCCTCAATTGTAGCAACTACCCACATTTAAACTACAAACGACAAATACAAATCTAGTCCAAATCTTGGCTCTCAACAACCATTGCATTGTTTAAAATAAAAAAAAATAGCTACAACAACACACACACTAAATGATGCAAGAAAATTTCTACAACCAAATACTTTTACACCAAACAAAAAGAAAAAATTAACATTGCATGAGATATTGCACTCTCTAAAATCTAAAATATGTAATGCAAAAATGTCACATGCAAATATTGCATGAACTACAACTTCCACTTATGTTCTAGCTACTAGCAATATCACAAGTAAAAAATGACCCTACAACATTAGTCCAAACCCAATCTACCACCAATCATTACATTCTTTGAAAAAGAAAATGTGAAGTCCATATACACAGTGTGCTTTGCATATGCCAAATAAAAATCAGTTATGCAACACTATCCAAACCTATTGCATCAAAATCACTACATTCACATTGTGCTTTGCATATGCCAAATAAAATCAGTTATGCAATACTAGCCAAGCCTATTGCATAAAAAAATGTTACATTCTTTTTAAAAAAAAATGCGGGTAGCAGAAAAATATCATGCTTCCCATACACCAAAACTGAAATATAGATTGTCTTCATCTTTTGTACTCTGCAAGACAATCACTAGCCATTGAGCAACAAAAATAATACACATATATACAAAAACAACACAATTCAAAAATCCATTAACTCATATTTGCAAAGCATAAATGACACACCCACTCAACCATGTTCTCTTTGCGATATGATTTATTTCCATCAAAACATTCACAAGGTTGATCATGCAAGTTTGTTAAATATTTAGATCTTTTCTTCCCATTCAAATCAACAAAAAACAATAGTAGTAGGACAACCCATTTGTAAACAATGTACACTAGCTATTTTAGATGAAAAGGTCCCTTGTTTTGCTACGTCTTGGAGCATAAGATGCAATGCACCAATAGATGTCATTCATTCCTTGACTTCCCTTGAAGAAAGACTTGTTTTTTTGCGCATTGCTTTTGCACAAATCAGACAACTAGGATATAGATGGGCATAATATGGCTTTCTTGGCACAATCATCAATGTTCTTGTAGATTTTGATAAAGTGCAACAAGCATTGCCTAGGAAACTAGATGAAAATACAACAATAGCAGTTAGATTGAAATGAAAGCTACAATATGAGAATGCATATGCACAAGGAAATATTAGACCTATTGTTGTAATGAATTCTTTAACAACACTTTCAAAAACACCACTATACATAGAACAAAACACCTTTATAAATAAAGATTGGAAAGAGAAATTGGCAAGGAAAACAACAAAATTGCATACAAATACTGAAACAGAACCAAGTATGGAAAATGACATCTCTGAAGATGATCAAGAACCCATAACTGAATCAATTATACATTGGTTTAATGATGAACACTCAATCAAATGCCTTGACACAACCATCATTGAAATTGCACCATTAGAGGGGTTTAAACCTCTTGGTATTTTCCAAGACACATAAGCAAAAGAGATGAACTTCCCAACTTTGTTTTATGGTTCAACTTTGTTGACTGACATTACTAAAAGCTTGATGTAACAAAAGATAGCAAAATGAGATCTTATGCATAGAGACAATGAATTTACAAAACACATAACAAATATTTTATTCAAAGCCATTAAAATAATTATTCGACAAGTATCTTCACTAGCATGGATTTACATAAGGAAAACTAAATTAAAGGGTAAAAAGTTAGTTGCAAAAGATGTGCGCAATCTAGCAACCCTGGAAAAAATATTAAGATCTCCATTGGGCTATAGAACATTAAAAATAATTTGAACCTCACCAGACTATCTAGAAATCACTAAAAAAGACATATTTGTAATGATAAGACAATTGGGACCTCCAACATTTTTTGTAACATTGAAAAGTGCTAAGTACTTGTGGGAGCCATTGTGCAAATCTTTGCAACAAATATCCATTCAACAAGAAAACAACTATAATAAAACTATAGAAGATAGGGACTTGAACTTTGAAATTAGAAAGAACCTAGTACTTTGCAGCCGATACTTCAATCATAGAATGAATGCATTTTGAAAACTGATGCTAAAAACCATGAGCTCTTGGGCCAAGTCATAGACTATTCTTTTGTCACAAAATTCCAAAACTGAGGCAATGAACATGTCCATTTCTTGCTATGGATAAAAAATGCACCTGTATATGGAAATTGAGCTCAAATACTCAAATAGAAAACT
Organism: Sequoia sempervirens; assembly: GCA_007258455.2. Lineage (NCBI taxonomy): Eukaryota > Viridiplantae > Streptophyta > Pinopsida > Cupressales > Cupressaceae > Sequoia > Sequoia sempervirens. The sequence goes on along the minus strand of VDFB02000017.1, from coordinate 164,650,643 downwards.
TTGTCGACAAGTACATTTCATGTGAGGCATCCCTACTTGATACAAATCTTGCCAAAATGCAAATACACCATTGATATAAAGACCTGCAAGAAATACAAAAAACTCAAGCTCTGCAGATTTAGTTTTCTGTTGCCTCCCATGAGCAAAACAACAATAATAGAGCCATTTCCCATGCTTGATGTTGCAATCAAGGATAGAGCAATGATTTTTTTCAAGTAATTGGAAAAAAAACATTGTTGAAAATGGAGGTAATTATGTAGCTTAATACTTTGTAAAACTATGAGATTGTAGATCTTAATAAGTGTTCTTTGTTACAATTTCTTTGTGGATGATTATTTGTTTAGATTCATTTTACCACTTTTAGAAGTAGACAAAAGATTGTAGAAGAATAAGACTAGAAGATAGAAGTGACAAAACATATACCGTGGAGAAACCCTTTTGGGAAAAAACTCCACCACCTGAATCAATAGTGCTTGTATTATTTAACCTTAGAACAAGATTACAATAATTATTTATCAATCCTTGCTTGAGATGCTTCTTTTGCATTCAACAATTCTTCTTCACAACCTGCAATAAAGTCTGATAAAACTCTCTTCAACTTGCTGCAATAAATAGACAATTATAAGCCTTGAAAACTCTAGAGAGTTGTCAATTACAAAGCACAAAGCTTATCTCACAAAACCTACGCCTATTCTTTGCAAGTAGAGTTCTCTCATGAAAAACAATGTCAAACCAAGCCCTTCATCAATTTGGGCATCCCAAACTGAAGTCATAACTCAACATTGATTACAGATATATCTTGTAAGCTTCTCCTCAAAGTTGGCACCCAAGAATGGGCCCACTTAACTTAGGCTTATAAAATATCTTATCATGCAAAAGTGTTAACTCCAAGATGCCAACTTGGGTGCCGAAGGTGGGTCCAAGTCAATCTTTGTTAAGTACTGAAACATATCTCTCCACCATTCATGTAAATATCATGCATGATTGATCATCCCTTGTTAACTAAAAGTAGTCACCTGTTATTTTTCATGCAACTCAAGTCATTAGCATGCAATTCAAGTCAACTGAATTCAACTAACATGCAAGTCAAACTAACTACATTCAACTGAAGATAACTGAACCATAACTAAATTGAACTGAATTGAACTAATACTGAACTAAACTGAACTTATCTGAACTGATAAGAATTGAACTGAATTGAACTGAACTCCATGCATGTAAACATCAATCCCTAACTTCTAGGATCTTTACATGCATTACTGAAGTGTTATCTTTCTCCAAACAGTTAACTTAACTCAAGGTGAGTTCTGCCTTCCATGTGGGTGCCCCATGTGCTACTATTTTGTAGGATCTCTTCTTGGGCATCCCCACATGTTTGTATCATTTAGGATTAATTACAAATGTCAATTTGCATGTTCATTTCATTCAAATTTAATCTCTTTCTAATCCTAGTGTTGGGGAACACTTTCCAAGGACTTTAGGAGATACATGAAATAATGTTTAGGATTGCAATTAAATGACATCCTATTCCCAACAAACACTGCACAAAAGAGCTTTCATTTCAAATTTTCTTGGACAAATTGGGAATGAATGAAACCGATTACATTGCAATACTTTGATCAACATTGACACACAAAATTGTCATGCTAAAAAGAGAGCTAGCTGATATTTGGATAAATTCCTTTGCAAAGAAAGTGCCAAGCCTATGGTATGCAAATACATACACACAATTTATTTTATACGCATATGTTGTTGCATCTCATTGTAGTTCATATATGACAAAACAAGATAAAACATTACCTCTTGCATTTCAGAAAATGTGGCAACAATGCACACATGCTTATGATGGGAAGATACAGTTTGTATGGAAACTTGGCAATGCATTGCTAAACTACCAACAAATGTCTAGTCATCAAGCTGCTCACATTGTTCTCTCATTGTCATTGCGTAGATGCTCAAGGAAAATGGTTTTCATCAATATTGCACCATTAGAAAGTAGAGTCTTCATGTTAAAAATCCCTAATCTATTGAAAAAAGAACAAGATGATTCTGAAAATATCATGTGTGCATCTGCAATAGAAAAATACACACAATGACCAAAATCTCTTGACAACTTGTCACTAGCTGAATACATCGCCTTCTACTCAGGGAACTTTACAAAGCTCTAGAAAAGAGAAACTCCACAGATCATTTGCTCTGTAAGGTACAATCCACACATTGACCCTGAGAATTATTGTAGAGAGAAACTTATGTTATATGTACCTTTCAAAACTAGTGAGCAAACCTTGGTATCTAGATATGAAACATGGAGTGCAATATTCAATGCAAAAAAAACACAAATTGTAAAAATCAAAAAAATGTTCGCTGCACAAATTGCTCCTACATGGGGTGACATTGATGAAGCTACAATAAAAGCCGATAACGATATCCGCCCAACAATAGACATTGCAAATGAAATTGATAAAATCAAACTGCAAAATGGCATAGAAAAATATGACATCATGAGCGACCTAAACCATATGAAAAATATAAAGCTCACAAATTCAATTTGCAAGAAAATATTTTCAGAAATAGCATGTATCCATTCCTCCTAAGAAACAAGGAATACTTCAATTTATGAAGACAATTGAACAAAGAACAACAATCAATACTAAAGGATGCACTAAAGAAAAAATGACTAATGCCCAAAAAACCTTTGTACTTATTCTTGACAAGTGGAGCTGACATAGTCAAAACCTTCACAACTAAAGCCATTTTTGAAGCAATGATCTGATTCTAGGATAAGCACCTAGACAGTGACCAACTCAAGCCTAAAGGCATTATTGTTGCTTCAACAAGAAAAGCTGCATTCAATGCAGGTGGCACCATTGCACATTCAATCTTCCATATACCATGCAATTCTTCAAAAATGTTACCCCTAGATTCAAAAATAGTTGAAATCTTAAGCAAGAAATTTGATCAATTCCAAATTATTCTTATTGATGAAATCTCATTGATTGGCTCCAAAATTATTTACAACATTGACAGAAGACTTCGTCAAATCAAACACACACCAAGAAAACCATTTGGCAATATAGATATCATATTTTGTAGAGACTTCTACCAAGCCCAACCTATATGCGATGCTTGGATATTCGAAGAACCAACAATAGATAAAGAGAAAATTCCATACACCTTTTGGATTGACAATGTGAAGTGCTTTGAATTGCACAACGTAATTAGACAAACAAATCAACATTTCATTTCCATACTTAATCGTGCTAGGAATACTAAACAAACTAATCAAGACATTAGCTATTTGAATACAATGTGCTATAAGACACCTCCCAATGATCCACAATTCCCATACTTGTTTCATAGAAATTCTACAGTTGATGAGCACAAAAAAAAAATGCTAGACTGCTTACCCACAAAGCTTTACATCCTAGAAGCAGTGGATAAAAAAGATACATCCATTGATAGCATCCAATTTTAACCTGACAAATCCTTTCCTACCACAATTTTTCTCAAACAAGACATTTTGGTTGAATTGATTGCTGACAACCTTGATATAGAAGATGGACTCGTCAATGGTACAGATGAAAATTTTAAAATGTATACAACTAACAAAGAGTCTGACATTGTTTGGATTTAATTCAATGACCCCATTGTTGGAAAATTGTGTCGACAAAGAATGCAAAGTCTATACACAGATTGTATTTTTCCTTCATGGACACCCATAACAAGAGGACCATTAGAAAATTCAAAATAGCTACAAAACTAGTTACTCGAGGACAATTCCTCTTGCAACTTGCATGTGCATGAGCTATTCATAGAGCACAAGGTCTCACAATGGATGCACTTGCTTTTGACCCCTGTAAAGTCTATCAACATGGTCTTGTTTACACTACTCTATCACATGTAAGAAACATTGAGTCATTGTACCTCATGCATAAATTGCAACAACAAAATTTCAAAGTTTCAGAAAAAGAAAATAATGAAATGCAATGCCTCATGAACTTGGCACAATGGAAACTACAATACAGTATTGCATTTTTCTCTCCAAGTCATTTCAACATATACTCTTTGAATACATTGCATGTGCAAGAAATAGCGCACAACCATGACTTGTAGGAAACTGTCCTTTGTTTCCAAGAAATGAAACACAATTCCCTTGATCATGTCAATTTCCTTAACAAAACATCCAATTGCTATACTGCATTCAGTATTCATGGTCTACTAACATGTTGCAAGAAAACAATTTCAATGCAAATCATCCAGACATTTGCAACAAAGTATCTAGAATCAATAACCATTGACTTGTTGCATCTAGGCACCGCTCTATGCATCACAAATTTGTATTTGACACCGAACACACACATTCATGATCTATTCAAATCTAATAGAAAACATTCTTAGTTCATTTCCACCTTACTCCAAATTGATTGTTGTTGGGGACTTCAACATTGACATGTTATATAATCTACAAAAACACAAGCACTCCTTGAATTTATGCAACAACACAATCTGACATTACTTGTTGACAAGCCAACAACACATGCAAGCAATTTATTGGACCACCTCTGGATACACAACATCAAAATTTCTATTGTCAACTTCACTATACTAGATATATATTGGAAAAACCTCTTTGCAATATCTCTTCACTTTCAGTTGTAGTCAAAACATGCTTAATTTTGTCAAACAAATTGTGAGCCTACTGCAAAATTGTATGCAAAGTACTAACAATGGTATAGATGGTAAAGGACAGTTCTGACTTTGCATTTGTCATTTGAATTTTCTTTCAATTCTCAAAATATTAAAGACCAAGCCAAATTAAAGCTATTTAGCATTGACTCTATTCCCGAACACAAACTACTGAAATTATTCACAGAAAAAATGTCTAGCTTCATGGAGATGATCAATTAACACACAACTAGTAATCATTTTATTTGACCACATAAAATATAAACATGCCTTTTTTTCAAATCATTTACTGATCTCTACATGCATCTTGACAACTCAAGGTACATGTGAAAAAAAATCTGACGCACCAAATCAGGTATGACATAATAGATTCATAATGCCTTCTTTGCTAACGAGTTGTCATCATGCTTATAACTACATCACTTATTTTTCCACTGCTCTACTCATGTAGATCGAAGCTTTGGATATTGTTCCTGAAAATCAACACCAATGATTTTGCTATAAATTTGGATAATTATCCTCAAACACATATGTTACTATGCACCTCTACAATGTTTTAGAGCTTTCCTTATTGCAATGAGCAAAACTCATTGATTCACAAACTGTGACTATTTTAAGTTGCATGTGTTTAATCTAGACTCGTACCTGTTGATGGTGCCAAGTTGACCCACAATGTGTAGGTAAGATAAAAGTGAAATATCTCACCTCTCCTGAAAAAGACAATGAACAATCAAATTGATCACCTCCCAAGGTCTTTGATGTTGGTTCACAACGTTGCTGTTTCACTAAGTGGTCAATATGGCTGTAATGTTCAAGGGGCCTGTTGGTATTGAGCTTCTGGATTGTTATAAGATCAAACATATATTTAAACCTACTTTAACTGGTGGTTTTAAAGAAATAGAAAAAAGATAGGTTAAAGGTTTGAAACTGAAGAGAATGTTGATTCATCTAACTAATCAGACTGGTTGCCTTCCAAGGAATTCCTAAATTGAAACTGCAGAATAAAGCTAACTTGTAATTAATACAAAGTTTAATTCATTCACAGTGCAAAATTTTAACAATAGATTGCAAGTCATCATTTAAACAAAACATAAGATAAAATTCCATTCCTTGAAAGCTTTCCAAATGAAATAATTAACCCAAGATAAATACCATTTTGGAGCACAATATGAAGTAGATTTAAATCTGGCTGCTTCTATTGTTGGTGAAACAGATAAAGAACATTTACAAATATGGAAAGATCACCAGTGTACAGAAAACCCATGTCTTCAAATTATCTCCATCTATACTAAGAAAATCTGGAAGATACATTACTTCCTCCTGTTGAACTTAACTAAAAAAATGTCTAACCTCCTCTTGAGTTTATCTATCTTCTAACCCTAACTTGCTAACTCTTAACTGAAAAAGAGAAGATCAAAAGGAAAATTCTATCTATGTCTGTGCGAACCCTTTTCCTAGTACCTTGCAAAACAACATGAATAAACGAGTTAGACAAGGAAATGCAAGCTAAAAGAAGGATTCCCCATGAAATCCATTTGCAACTCAAACTAGGAATGAAAATAATGAAGAACACAAAGAAAATGATAAAAACTAGATTTAATCCTAATTTAAATAGCAAACACTTGATCCCATGGGGGAATTGGTGCCAATTTGATGTGAAAATTGGCCCTTTCCCAATCCCTATGATGAAATCTTGATGTGTTGAAGATGATGTTGATCCACTTTGACAAAAGATGAGAACTCCAAGACAAATCTGCAAAAAGCCTAGCTAGGAATTTGAATGATGGATGGAATGGCTAAGTATTTTAGCATGGTAACTTTACTTCAATTGTGGATGATGAAATGAGGAGAGGAGCTCTTCATTTATAGGATTTCAAGATGGGTGAATGCCCAAATTTGAGCAATGTGGGACTAATATTCATCCAATGATATGGTGCCACTTGTCAAGCTATGAATGGATGATGGATGTGCAAGATTTGGGGTTTGTGCCAATAAATGCAAATACTTGAAATTCAAATTTGTTGAAATGACATGTAAGAGGGAAGGGAAAATGCAATAAATGCCACTTGGCTCAAGGCAAAGGACATGTAAGAGGTTTTAAATGCCTTGTTGGATGTACATGTTGACTTGGAATTTTGAATTCAAATTGAGAGAATATTCCAAAAGATGCCTTGTGAGGAAAATAGGGATTTAATAAATGAATTAAATCTATTTTCATGTGCAACTTGCATTATCTAGAGGATGTGACATGAGATTAGATTAAATTAATCAAAGGTTAATTAATTTAACGAGATTAGATGATGTGACTTATTTGACTTAGATTTATGGATTTATTTAAATCAGATAAGAGAGGAATATGATAAGAGGCTAATTAAATAAAGATTTTGATTTATTTAATTAAAAGGATGGTGTTAGATTAAATCAAATAAGGTTTTAATTTATTTAATTTAATGGATAGACTTTAGAGATTTAATCAAATAAATTGATTATTTAATTAAATAGGGATAATTAGATCAGATGGATTGATTTAATTAACAAGAGAAAGTGATTTAATTAGACAAAATGATTTATTTAATTAAAAGATGAATATTGATGAATTTAATCAAATAGGGGAATTTGATTAAACGGTTAGACCGAGGAATGATTTAGGAAGAAACGATGTTAGTAAGTCAGGATCAGATGCACGATGTCAATCATATTTTTGATGTCTACAATGTCTATCTCTATGTCTATCTGTATCTCTCTGTCCCCCTTTTACAAAGAGGCCCATATATACAAAACCGCCAAAAATGTGTCGGCCCCTGCTTTAGGGTTTACAAAATGAGTCAGTTCTAGAACATGTCGGCCCTAGAAGAGTTTGAACAAAGTCAAGGATGCATTAAATGCACATACTCTTCTCATGTCGGTGAAAGATCTCCCTCAAGCATGGTTTCCAGATCTTTTACAACCACCATCATTAACTCGCAGCCCTCGTGTCTGCCATTAAGACATCACGCGCTTCATCCTCAACCTCAAAAACTGCTCCCGCAAAGCTGCTTTGAATGTTTTGAAGCACTGTCATTAATGTCGATCTACTTTTTCCAGCAGACACCCATCTGTCATTAAGACTCGTGGCTCCTCCCTTTACACTTTCTTCTTAGCCTAGAACCTTTCTACGGGCTGATCTTCTTGTGAAATGACATCAGGTGTTCTTGACATGCTTTAACCCTGCAAAACAATGCCTTCATCAGTCCTCTAAATCATAGAAAATAAATCATGATTCATCCTACGCTTCATATATCTTTCATTCAATTATACCTAGCAAAAAGAGACTCAACTCTGGTAGAGGCAGAACCAAATCCGAACTAGAAACAACACTTACCTTTAATATTGGTGGGGGCAGAGCCAAGATGAAACTGGAACCGGGACAGGGGTCAGAACGGGAACCGAACATGGAAATAACCATCATTTCCAAGTCCATCCCACATTTCGGCTCCGTGTCCGCAAAAGGTAACGTAACCCGGGAACAAATGCAAGTGGGATTGGAGCAAAAACCGATCCCAGGTGAACCACAACGGCGGCGGGAATAGAACTAAATCTGACATTGAAACTTTTCCAAGTTTCAGATTTGGATTCCATCCCGACCCCACCTCTGACAACATACAAAGAGAATGAAGAAAAAGACGAGAAAGAAGAAAAAGAAGGGGAGAAAACACCCCATGACCAAATGCAAATAACAAAGGCAAAAAACAAACAAGCCTGACGAAACAGGGACTGGACCGGAACCAGAACATGGAACTTCAGAAAAGTTCCAGTGTTCGGTTTCGTTCCGTGTCTTGCGTCCGCCAGAAGAAACAAAAGAACTGGTGGAACCAGAACTGGGAAAGGAACAAAACCAGAACCTGGAAGAAATTCCAAAGTTCAGTTTTAGTCCCAGTCCCGCGTCCGCCAAAACAAAACAAAAAATTCCTAAGGCAGAAAAAAAAGGCCAAAGGAAACAGAACAGAACAAGGGGGACCTATTTTAAACAAGTTTAAAATGGGGTGGTTATGCGAGGCATAACCATTGGCAACTTGGTTGGGGAAATGGTTTAACCATTGTCAAGAAGCCGAAGGATTCAGCTACCCAAAACTCCTGGTTTATGGACATCACAACTCTATCTAGGTTAGTTTTAACAACCAAGGTTGAGCTATAATCTCAAATGTAAATCAACACTGGCTACCCCTGAATCTATGTGTACATTTGATGGTGTATCACCCTTTTTACAAAGTTTTCCTCATCTTTTGAACGATAATGTACAAGATTTGAACTAGATGAGTTGATTCCCTTTAGCTATTTGTGCAATGATATCCTGGGCATAGCTCCGTTGCCAGTTAGGCGTCCATAGCCCAGACGGAGATACCTCTAGTTTTCTCACAACATTGCTCTACTGCTAGTCAGGCGTTCATAGCCCCGGTAGAGATATTGGAATCACTCATTCATATTGAGTTTTCTTTTCTTAGATCTCTTTTTTTTTTTCTTGGAGTTTCAGATATTTCATTTAATTTTTCTCAATATGTCAGATGTCTGACATCTGTACTGGGTTGAAAACTACTGTGGACCTCGTAACAACATCTGGGGAATCAGATTTTTCACTCAAATCTTACAACACCATCGCCCTAAGACAAATATACCATTACAAAAAGAGATGTTTCACTGATTTGTGATAGATTCAGCCGTAGTTAATGAAGATTGTTTACTTTGCACCTTGTTTCAAAACTTTTCACAACTCTTATTGATAATGGACATAAAACAACGAATTTAGGATGAAATCATCCAATCAGAAAACCTGAAAATATCTAAACCAACTTCTCTCCTAGTAACCAAAGTATACTTTAGATAACAACCCCCTTACAACTGCATAAAATGTAGGTCCCCACAAAGAAAAACAAAGGAACAAGCAATAAAAGAACAAAAGAAAAAGATAAACAAGGACAACAACAAAACTATTTACAAGCAGAACAACAAATTATTTACGTATATGCACAGCCCAACAGAAATACCAAATTTTATGACTCAGAATAATGTTTAAGAAACTGTCCATTGACATGAAATGGAATAGGTTCTCCCGTTAAACTACTCAGCCGAAAAACATTTTCTCCTAGGATTTCAACAATTTGATAGGGACCCAACCAGAACTTATCAAATTTCTGGTGATTGCCCTTCATTTCATTAGCTTTATCCCACAACATCACAAGGTCTGATATTATGAAAGCCTTGATCTTGGCTCTTTTGTCAAACCAACGTTTGACAACAGCCTGGTGCTTAAAGAATTGCTGCAAAGCAACATCTCTCTGTTCTTCTAATTTCAACAAGCCAACTAACCTTACTTCGATCCTGTCATCACTAGAGTAAAATTTATGCATAAATTTTAGGACAGGTATTTGCAAGTGAATAGGGAACACAGACTCTTGGCCATATAATAGATTAAATGGTGAATTCTTTAAAGCAGCCTTGATCCTAGTCCTATCTGCCCATAAAGCAAATCTTAACTGGGTATGCCAGTCCCTAGGATTGTTCTCTAACAGTTTTTTAATTACTCTTAAGAGATTCTTATTGGTAGACTCTGCAACTCCATTTCCTTGTGGATAATAGTTTGAAGAATACTTTAAAACAATTTTATGATCATAAGCCCATGAAATGAACTCGACAGAAGAAAAGGCAGGGCCATTGTCACATACCAATGCGAAGGTTACTCCAAACCTGGTTGTGATGCATTTAGTGAGGAACTTGATTACCACTTCCAGTGTGTTGTTCTTGCAAGGCATAGCTTCTGTCCATCTCATGCAGTAATCCATGGAAGTCAAAATGAATTTGTGTCCTGTAGAAGAATTTGGGTTAATTACCCCAATAAAATTTAGTGCCCATTGGGCAAATGGTCTTACCTCATAAACAGGCTGCAATGGCATGGCTAAATGGCACTCTCTTGATGCAGAAGTCTGACATACATGACATGTTCTTACATGTTGATGTGCATCTTGAACATATGGGGCCAATAATATCCTGATCTGAGGATCTGATGAGCCAAAGAATCTACAGAATTGTGACCCGTGCCATGTTTCCCATGAAATTCAACAATTGCATGCTTAGCCTCTTGTTGATCAAGGCATTGTAGATAAACTCCCTCAAAATTCTTTCTGTATAACAATCCTCCTTTAAGCATATAATGGAGCTTTTCATTCTTAGTGCTCTCCTCTGAGTTGTATTCATTCCCTTTAGGCACCGATTATTGAGCATGAAATAAATAATATCGGCATACCAAGGGTCATTAGAAAAGGACTGTGTTGTGTATTGCTAACAAATAATGTTCTCACCAGCATCCGCCATTGATTTAGACAGGCCTTGACCATGAAAAAGTTTCATAGGGTGAATCTCCAGATCGAACTCCTACAAAATAGCCATCCATTTCCCCCTTCGTTCTCCCAACTCGCTCTGCATAAGTAGAGACTTCACAGCAGCATCAGGAACTACAACAATGATCTGACTTCGAAGGATATAGTGCCTGAACTTCTTGACAGCTCTAACCAACACAAAAGCTTGTTTCTCAAGAAGTGGGTACTTGAATTCAGCATTCTTAAACAGAGAACTCATGAAGGCAATTGGCCTTTCATCCCCTTCCTCTCTTCATTGTGTTAGGACAGCTGCACACGAGTGTTCAGAAGAAAAAGAATAAATATAAAATGGCTTCAAGTAGTCAAGGCTGGTGAGGACTGGCGCTTCCGAAATGGATTGCTTGACTTGAGAAAAAGCAGCCTTTGCCTCGTTACTCCATTCTATTCTAGCATCTTTCTTCATCATTTCATTCAATGGCTTAACAATTTCTGCAAAACCTATAATAAACTTTCTCACAAAGTTGATCTTTTCAAAGAAAGATCTCATCTCCTTCTTACTTCCTGGCATGGTTAGCTTTAAAATAGACTCAACTCGGTCTGGATCTATCGATATCCCTCTTTCCAAGATTATGTGTCCCAAAATTTTCCCTTCAAAAACCTCGAACACACACATTTTAGGATTCAGAGAGACACCATATCGGGTGCATCTTTCAAGAACTTTAGTCAAGTCTGCAGCATGGTTTAGTCTATCTTTGGAGAATACTGTCAGGTCATCCATATAAACAATGATGCATTTACCAATCAAATCTTTGAATGCTACATCCATGGCACGCTGAAAGGTTGCTCCAGCGTTTATCAAACCAAATGGCATCCTCTGGTAAGCAAATGTCCCCCACTTAGTAGTGAAGGCTGTCTTCATTCTGTCTTCATAATTAATGATCACTTGATTGTACCTGGAATAACCGTCTAGGAATGACATCATCTGAGACCCATTGACAGTTTGTAAGACTTCATCCAGAGAAGGGAGTGGGTAGTTATCCTTTTCTGAAGCTCTATTCAGATTCATAAAATCTACACATAGCCGGATCTCTCCATTCTTCTTACGAATTGGAACCAAGTTAGCCACCCATGTTGAATGTCGTACAGGGAAGATTATTCTTGCAGAAAGAAATTTTTGAACTTCTTTAAAGATCAATGGTTCAATCAGGGTGTTGACAGGACGCTGTTTCTACCGAAATGGTCTAGCTTCAGGCTTAAGAGGGATAATATGAGTTATCACAAAAGTATCAAATATTTTTAGATCTTCATACCCCCAAGCTATTGCAGCAATATCCTTCTTTAGTGCCCTCAATATATTTTTTCTAATTGCTTCAGGGCAGGCTTTCCCTATGTAAACATTTCTTTCAGGGCCAGAATCAGCTAGGTTAATAGTTTCATATTCACCTCCTTTATCTTCGGTTGACACCCTTTCCCGAGCCCTTGGGTCTGAATCAATTTTTTTTTCTAAGGCCACCATTCCCTTGGGAATGCTATTAATTTTTAAATTGAGGACACCTTCTGTATCGCAGTCTTGGGTCGCAGTCTCCTTGATCCCTATTGACTCCATCAATGATCTGTCCTTCAAAAACATTTGAGCTTGCTAGAAAAGCAAGGATATGTTGATCATCGCTTGAAAGTTCCTGACATTATCGGGAACAACCAGGGTGGATATCAACTCTACTGAGAATCTCTTAAGCTTGGAGCCTTGCATGGGTTCCTGGGTACTTGCAGCAATGACTAATGAATCAGCTATTTGATTCTCCTCTCTAGGGATTAAACTAATCCCAAAAGCATCAAAGTCTTCATCCCAGCCCACCCCAATCTCTATAGCCCCACTTTTGGCTGTGCGTACTTGCTTGATAATCACTTCCAATCCCCTTTGACCATCAGAAAAACCTTTTTTTGATGTGCAAACTCATCCCCAGGCTATATACTTCATCTCTCATATTTTAGTGCATCCAACCAAAACCTGTAAGAAGCAAAAAATGTTTTCCCTTTAGACTTGGTTAACTCAATTCCACCCACACTGTTTTGGATTTGGATCCAACGTGAGGGTCCATAGATGATCACTAGCTGGGGATGATCCCTTTGAGGTTGTTGTGGGTGTTTGGATAAGATGAACCATAGGTGGGGCCACCTGATCTTTTGCATCAAATATTGTGAATGGGGGTTTAATAGGCTCATCAGGTGCAATATCCGGTTCCTGCTTAGATATATTATGTAATCCTGGGATATTCTTTTGAGAGTTATCTACATCTTTGATTAATCCCTTGAGTTTTGGTATACTTGTGAGTGTAGGGGTATCAAACAAACCTTGGGGTTGTTTATAGTAACTATGTTAGTCCAGTATTGTGACCGGGGTAGGTTCAGTTTGAGGAGGAGCTTCCTCTGAAGGTATATTATCCCTGGTTAACATTATTGCATTTTTGGCTTCGAATGAGAAGTGATCTGAAGCGTCCTCAAGGTGACTTGGGTTAGTCTCGTCGGTTTGAGAAACATGATTTAAAATACTAATGCAGGGTTGGCAAGTCAATTCTGAATGATCTTGGTAGTGTACCCTACACCAATTTGGGAGTAGAAGACTCTATAAATCGATATCTTCCCCTAAGACCAGCTGATCCTGTTGTAGCTTCCTGATCAATACTTGTTGGTTTACATTAATCATGGGATCAGGGAATTTTTGTATTGACAAATCTTTAGAATCAAGATCCAAAAAGGTCAAAATTTCCTCTCTTTTATAAACCCCTATCTCGGTTTCAAAATAAGCTACCTCGTTGGGACAGTCATATTCAGTGATGATATGTTTAAGGTGAGGTTTGATTTCAATCCTAATCTGGGTAGGTCTTCCCCTCCACGGTAGCCACATATGTGAAAAGTCGAGGGAGAGGTATCCCCCTATAATCTTCATTAAATCTTTGCTCAACAACATACCATAAGTCTTGGGAATGTCTGCTACTTGAATATCCATATTGGTTAAAATCCTAGGGTCAGACCCTACTGGCACATGTATATTTCTTAATTCTCCCACTACATTAACCTTTGTTTTATCATGTTGGATGACCTTGTTTGTTTGGACCGGGTTCAATCCCAATTTCTTGCATACTGAAAATGGCATCACATTGCCAGAAGCCCCTGAGTCAAGCAGACAATTATGTAGATTCTTCCCACAGATTCTCAAACTTAAAAGAAATGGTGGGGTTCCTACCTTGCTTCTATACAAAGCTGCGTTCATGCCTGCAACAGGTGCCACCTTGGTTTTCCCTTTTGATTTATGAACTTCTTCCAAAGCTTTCAACACTATCTCTCGTTGGGCAGGGCACCACTTTAGGATGTCAAAGTATGATAAAGAGGTTTTTTGTTTCTGCATCTCATAAACAATATCAAATTCTATGTTATAGCTTACATTACATTTGAAAACACCAGATGAATTACCTCTGTTGTGGGAGTCAGGCAGACCTTTTAGTGGAGGAGGGTTGTTATCAACACCTTGATTCAGAGGCACCATATGGTTAGGTGGTGCTGATGTAGTGAACGAACCCTTATTCGGATTTCTTAGGAAGTGTCCTCCCTTTGTCTAAAAGGCTTGGGCATCATACACATCTTCCTCTAGTTCATTCTCATTCTGCATTGAGAATGAAGGTTCTTCTTCAAAGAGGTCATAAGTCGTAGCTGTATCCACTGAGCCACCTCCTTTATTTGAATTCCTTTGGAATGTTTGGGCATCTGCCTGTGCCATCTTCACGACCTTCTCCATTTTAGGGCAGTTTACCTCAGAATGAGTTGCAGTATCATGCAACCTGCACTAGTTAGTCATAAAATTAAGGTCAGCCACATTCGCCACATGTGGCCTATCCTCATTAGCTTGATAATTGTGAGGAACCCCACCGTTATTTGGCCCTGTATTCCATTGTCAATTGTTATTTGGCCTCTGGTTAGATCCCCTATTTTGATTTTGATAGCCTTGGTTAGGGAAGTTTTGGCCTTGATAATTTCTTTCGCTGTGATTGTAGTTGTTCAAATAATTACCCTAATTGTTATTACTTTGATTAGGGTAATTACCTTGGTTTTGAGAGGTGTTCAGTTTAAGATGAGCCATATCATTTGTGAGTTGAGACTGAGTTTTCTTTAAGGTCTCCACCTCATTTGTGAGTTGGACTATCTTTTCACTTTCAACACTCTTAGCAATAGGTGGCTGACCGACAAGATTTGGTATTCCAGCTTGGTTATGATGACCATGCAGACTATGATGAGCCTGTGATTGTTGAAAGAAGTTAGGAGCTCCATTGGAAAAGAATGGAATAGGAGATTGAGTCTACAACTCAGATATAGGTCTATAATGGGAAGGAGACATCCCTAGGACAATATTGAATAAATGGGTTGGGTTAGGCATCTAATATCCCATTGAAGGAAAACCTCCTCCCAAGTTTCCTTGTTGAGAGCTAGTTTGTTGTTGTGCAACTTGATGGCTAGATGATAAACTTTAGATAGGGAATCAATATCTGCCGGCTGATAAGTCCTTTGTAGGAACAAGCCAAGCAAAGGGTCTATAACTCTAAAATATGCCTGAATGGCACTATTCTCAGCAACTAGATAGGGGTCCTGTAGTCTCCTATACATTCATTGAAACCTAGTATTAAACAAGGGAAGAGATTCACATGGCTCCTTCCTAATGGTAGCAAATTGGTGGAACAAAATGGCCGGGTCCACATAAACTCTGAACTAATTGATGAAAGCATTCTCTAGGTTTGTCCAGCTCAGAATAGAACCCTGTGGAAGATTTAGGTACCAGTTGTAAGCCATATCTCCTAAGGAATAAGGGAACAACCTACAAACTACATCATGGTGAACTATCTGGGCTTTGGTACATGTGTCCTTAAAAGCTTGTATGTGCTCTTCAACACTCCTTGACTCCGTGTCCACAAAAGGTAATGTAACCCGAGAAAAAATGCAAGCGGGATTAGAGCAAAAACTGATCCTGGGTGAACCACAAAGGGGGCAGGAACAAAACCAAATCCGACATTGAAAATTTTCCAAGTTTTAGGTTCGAATTCCATCCCGACCCCGCCTCCGACAACATACAAAGAGAACGAAGAAAAAGATGAGAAAGAAGAAAAAGAAGGGGAGAAAACACCCCATGACCAAACACAAAGAACAAAGGCAAAACAAACAAACAAGCCTGGCAGAACCAAGACCGGAATGAAACCAGAACCTGGAACTTTAGAAAAGTTCTAGAGTTCAGTTTTGTTCAGCGTCCTGCGTCCACTAGAAGAAACAAAAGAACTGCGGAACTGGAACTGGGAAAGGAACGAAACCGGAACCTGGAAGAAATTCCAAAGTTCGGTTTCTGTCCTAGTCCTACGTCAACCAAAACAAAACAAAAAATGCCTAAGGTAGAAAACAAAAGGCCAAAGGAAACAAAACATAACAAGGGGGACCTATTTTAAACAAGTTTAAAATGGGGTGGTTATGCGAGGCATAACACTACCAAAAGATTTTTGATATAGGAAGAGCCAAAGGTGCATACCACTACATTCTCAAACATGCCAGAATCAAGAATACAATGTTACAATTGACACTGTTCCAAATGTAATTGGATTCCAGTCATGCTTTATTTAGGTAGGTATAAACTGGCATCATTTTAGGAAAGCCTTCATTTTGTATCAATATTTCCTTTTTCCTTAATTTGTAAAGAATAGTGAACTCATTGATCTCATATTGACTATATATTCTTCCTAACAAAAGTTGACTAGATGAAAAAAAGATTGCAGACACTGTAGCTGACTGTGAATGCCATTGATGACAGGTATGTCAAACACATTTGCTAGATCAAGATCTCAATTGCATACAATTATTACTCTTGCTCTAGTCTATCTATATTGGAGGACATTACATAGTGACACATACCACTTTGAGATAATATTTTTAAGATAATATTTTAAAGGTTTCCTCTTTGTATTTGAGGTACTTATTTTATTGTTGGTCATTGTTTCAATGGAATTATGTAGTGGGTGGTGCTTAGGTTAGATGAAAAAGAGGAGCAGTCTCAGTCAGTGGTAGATAGCTTCCCATCCACACCTGAAGACACTTTTGGTTCGGATCACTCAAGTTTTAATGAGTACTTATTTTTACTCTAAGCTTTTCTTATTTTACCATCAAAGTTGGCAGCATGGGTAATATGCACCAATAATCACACATATTATTATTAGACAATTTTCTAATTGAAACGTATATGTAATGTTATATATGCACACCTGCTAAGAAGGTCCCTTACTAAACTTATCATGGCATATCTCCAAAGTTGGTGTTTTATAATATGATGGAGAATGCATGTGATGGAAAAATTAAATGATTTTATTGAGCTATGCTTGAATTCTATTGTGAAAGGGGCATCAAACAACTCTTGAGATGCATTTGAAATTTAAAGAACTGATTCTAGATGCTGGAAATATTGTTCTTGAAGACAAAAATGTACTGAAGAATATCTCCTCTAAGAGGTATCACAATTTTTACACATTGACTCTCATCAGAGCATATTTTTTAAGTTTCATGTTTAAGTTTCTTTATGCAGATTATTTTTGAAATGTGAACTATACAATCTTATTGAAAAAAAGTTTCTCAAAATATGTTCCTATACACCATTTTGTAGACCTCTTCAAGTTAAGAATGCTACCCTATTGTACTATAGAAAAATGAATTTTTGGACATTTTCAGGGTCATTTAGGTCTTTTTCTTGTGATTCTTGTCTTATTCTGCTTAGATATAATGATGTAATGTGACTTATACATTCACATTAGGTCTTGAATATTCAAATTATTAAGACTTTATGATGTCTTATGAAGGTGTTGTGAAGTGTTGTAACACATTTCTACACTTTTCTAGACTCTTCTTATTATAATTAATCTAAATATCCCCTTTTTATCCCTTACCAAGTCTTATTTTAAAGTGTTGTAAAGTCTTGTAACAAATTTCATGCTTTTCTAGGCTTGTCATCACTAAATACACCTTTCTTATCTTTATTTGGCCCCTTTATGCACTTATAGGCCTTAATTAAGTTTCTTTTTGAATACAAACCCGACAAACAACATTAAAGACAACTTAATTCCTGAAACCCACTTACATGCCTTGAGTGGGACCCATTTGCCATGGGTGGTGAATGAGTCCCTCTTGGCACAAAATTCAAAACAAATTCAAATTTCTTTTGGGTTTTTATTCATTAAGACCTTAGGTTGGCCTATGATGTTGTATTTTCAGGAAATTAGGGCATAAGTGTGTATAAATAAGTGTTTTTCTATCCGTTTTAACCCCCATTCATCTTATTCACTTAATCATCTCATACACTCAAGCATTCAAGCATTTTTCATCATTCAATCAAGCAATTATCAAGCATCTTGGAGCAACCATTGACATATCTCTAGACTTTAGCAACAAGGGTTTGGTGAGTTGGTAACACTTGCATGTTATTTTTTCATCATTCCTTTCTTATTTAATTTAATTTCATTATCAAGGGTTTGATTACCAAAGTGGGATTTGACCAAGGAAAATACCTATACTCTAACCCTTAACCATTTCCCCCCTCTTTGCATGTGTGTTTGTAGGTTTTGTAGGAATATTTTTCAAAGAGATAGGTGTTGAAAAGTGTTCAACAAGTCATCAAATCTATTCAAGTCAAAAAAAGACCTAATTCAAGCTTGGAGACACCATTCATCCCATTTTTTGCAGTTTCAGTTCCATCAACCCGACAAGAAGACAAGTGCAGATTTGGACCCACAAAGTTGACTTCAGAATTTGTAGATTTCTATAGGTGGAATGATTCACCATCAGTGGTGAATAAGTCCCACTTCCAAGATGGAAAAGGTGATTTCTGAGGATTTTAGTTCCCGACATCCCAAAACCTATTTCAGCAGAATTTCCCAGAACTTGGACTGATTCGCCATCTATGGTGAATGAGTTCCAATGGCCATCAATAATGATTTCTAAAACATTCTAGAACCTTCTAGCATCAACATTCTATCTCTAGGTGCACTCCATTCAGTCTCATTAAGTTCTATTTTCATTTGTGCATGTTTCTAGTTCATTTTTGCATATCACACTATGTTTTTAAACACTTCATATTTCTTAGGTTTTGCATAAATAAACAATCAATTTTATCAGTTTGTTGCATTTAGAAATAATTTCATTATACTTGCATTAGTTTGAGTGAACCACCTAGATTTTGTGTAGGATCTATCTCTCTTCGTTACGTGAAAAACCCTAATTGAGCAAGAGAGTCATAGTATCCTAAACCACAAAATTCATTCCAGTTCACCTATAAATACAAATAATATAAATGGAGGATTCTGACTACATCTCACAAAGACATTTGGGTAATAACCTTAATAGGAATGATTTTTCAAGATCACATCCCCTAATTAGCCAAAATTGTCTTATGAAAAATTATAGTGCAAATGAGAAGGTTGGAATAGTGTTTGAGGATGTAACTTGCAATAGTTAGAGAAACCAAAAAAATTACCAAGGCCGGACATTCAGATTGCAATCTTAGTTGTTGTATAAACTAATGTTACTAAAAATATAACAAGGACAAAAACCAGAAGGGTTCAAAAGAACTTAATGGGAATATTGTAAAACTCACGAAGAAAATTAGGAAATTGACAAAATGAGTGAAAAAATTAAGAAAGCAAAGAATCATGATTTGTTTTGAAGGTAAGTAGACATTTTGGGATTTGGTGAGCTATTTCAATATTTTTAGAATTAATAAGCTAGTTTCGACTTAATTTTTAAGCTATTTTTTGTTCAAATTGTTTTGATTCATTCACCACACAAATATGTCATTGCATATACTGCCAGGAAAAAAGATTCTAGACACTGTAACTGATTTTCAATCCCATTAATGGTAGGTATGTCAAAATCATTTTCTAAATCAAGATCTCAATTTGCATGTTACCCCTATTGCTCTAGTCTATCTATGTCCTTGACTAGTCAAAGATTCAACACTCCAGCACCAAGACCCTCTTCAAACAAGTAAATGCCTTGCACTTGACACCAACAAGCTTCAAAACCAAGTTACTTGCCATCAATATTTTTTGTTCAATTTGTTTTGATTCATTCATCGCACAAATATGGCATTGCATGTACTACCAGGAGCACTTGCAACACACTAATCACAATTGCTGGATAACACATGGATCATTCAATGGTTGCAGAGAACCTGCCTTCCAAAAAATGAACAAAGAATGAAAATATGTACTAAAATTTTTAATATGATTTTTCCCTGAATTAGAATTATGCATTTGACATTAATGCTCACTAGCAATGCCTTCTAACACTTGTCACTCAGTCATGTAGGAACCCCTGCAAATGATGCTACTTTCTCAAGTGACAACCAAGAACAAAAGAGGCAAGTCTTTTATCACATTCTTAGAGCATGAAAATATGTACTGACATTCTTAATATGCTTTTCCCCTGAATTAGAAATATGCATTTGACATTAATTCTCTCCACCAATTCCTTCTAACACTTGTTGCTCAGTCATGTAGGCACCCCTACAAATTATGCTACTTTCTCAAGTGACAACCAAGAACAAAAGAGGTAAGTCTTCTATCACATTTATGTTATATATAACTTGATTTTTCACATGGTCACTTGCTCATTCAATTTCCACCATTGTTGGCATTGCAATCTATAGAATGAAGATAAAACATGTTCAACCATCAAGAATACTTGATATTTGTACAAAACAATCAATTGTAGCCTTCGAAGGTGATTTCCTAGTCATTTATGGCCCTACTATTGCCAAAAACCCTGCAACACAACCAAAAGTAGTAATTCTTCATATTGATTTGGTCAATAGGCATGGCCAAATGATAATAACAAAAAACATTAACAACAGACTGATTGGCATATTCCTACCACAATTATTGCCTCATACAAGTGTGCGACTCACAAACTTTGTAATTGAACAAAACACAATATGAAAGAGGCGATGTTGATTACTATCTCCAATTCACTCATAAAACCACCATTCAAAGCATTAGCAAGTCTGCAAAGAATGTAAACTAATACCTGACACAACAATCTCACAATTGATTCAATCAAAAGATAGCTATTCTATTGGATCATTTGGTGCTATTGTCACTGCTCACAATCAAATTCCAATGCAATATGAGCTACACATCAAAGATGGAGACTCACACACTGATATGGCTACTGTAAGATGTTTTGCAATAATATCAAACCTCAACCTATATCTCTTCCATTATGCATTTTACTAACTATGAAAACTAACAAAATTGCCTATTTTATAGGTTATAGTACCTAACAACCATACAAAGCCCTATGCCAGACTGCAAGTGATGTTGACATCAACAAAAACACCACTTGTATTGTTAAAGAATGTTGTTCACAACTTCCCAATAGGCTCAATAGTCCTGTGAACAACACAATCTAGCTTCATTGATGAGCTCAATGATCTATGTACAAAAGATTTTCTAGAACCACTAACATATTCTAGCACATAGGTATGAGGAAGAAAAGAACTCAAAGAAAATTAAAGATAAATCAATTACTAATGATGTGTTATAAAACAAAAAAATTCTCAAGATAAAGAGACTCTATGAGGATATTGAGAGTGCTTTTAAATTCCTTTTTGATGTTTTCCTATCTGGTGAGTTGGATTCTTATTGTCTTGCATTTAGCTTCATTGTCTACTATCAAATAAATTATATGTTTTGGAAATGTGTTATGAGTACTCGAAACTAGTTGACAGTGGGTGTTTACTCCTCTGGAATTGGTCTGTGTGTTTTATAATGCTTATATCTAGAAAAAAACTTGTTGATTTGTAAGTCGCTAGGAGACTCCAACAGAGGGGTGAGGAAAGGTTGTCCCTTCCCCATACCCACATTCTTCTAGTGAATACACATTATCATATATTCTCATACTATCATTTAAAATGTTGTCCCAACCCCTACTGACACTATTCCATTTGACTAGTTTAACATAACAGTGTAGTTGATATGGAGTTGAGTTTGTTATTTTTCATTTTGTTCGTGAAGGTTTATATGTTGTAGAAACCACATGCATTTCAAGCGACAAGGAAAATATTATATATGATACATTTTGACAAATAAATTTGAAATCTCTAATGTAATATTTCAATGTACATAGCATCTTGTGTCCAAAGGATCCCTTGTTACTGCACTACAATGGGATACTGTGTATCAACCCAATGCTATGTCATGAGGTGCCTTTTCATTTCTTCAATTGGGCTTGTTTTGATATCAATTTTCTTCTTTTATATATGATACATTTTGACAAATAAATTTGAAATCTCTAATGTAATATTTTAGTGTACATAGCATCTTGTGTCCAAAGGATCCCTTGTTACTGCACTACAATGGGATACTGTGTATCAACCCAATGCTAGGTCGTGAGATGCCCTTTCATTTCTTCAATTGGGCTTGTTTTGATATCAATTTCCTTCTTTTATATATGATACATTTTGACAAATAAATTTGAAATATCTAATGTAATATTTTAGTGTACATAGCATCTTGTGTCCAAAGGATCCCTTGTTTTTGATAAAGGGTAAAACGGGTTTTACAGGGACCCGAAACCATAAAGTTTACAAAAATAAGGAAAGGACATGAAAGTCCAATAGAAAAAACCAGCTGCCAGAAAGGAAAAGGACAGAGCAAACAACAGCCAACCGTAACAGACCAAAAAGGTCAAGCAAAAAAGGCCAGCAGAGCAGAAAACAAAAAACCTGCCGCAATTAATCCAGAGTCTTGAGGACAGACTCCGTCTCTGCCTCCAAATTATGCATATCATGGACTCCCTTTTTAAAAATTTGAATCATCTTCGGAGTGGGGGGGCCTTTCTCTTCAGATTGGCTCTGGTTCTCTTTAATATGCCAACATCCTTTTCCTGGCTTTCATCATTGGTCTCCTCCAGGTCCACCACCAGAGATCCCTGTTGGGCTCTGTCTAACTTCTCGGTCATAACATTAATTATAATGGCGTTGTGTCTGGCCATTCGGTTGTTTTGCTTTGCAAAATTTTTGATGGTGTTCCTAATATTCTCAACCTCCATTTCAATCTTTTTGTTATTATTAGTGTGGTACCGAATTTCTTTGTTGAGACCATGATCTCCTTGATCCACATCTTTCTTTTCAATCGCTGCAATCTTGGCTCATAGCTCATCCAATTTTCTTTGAAGGGCCCAATTTTTTATCTTTAACTCATTAATTTCATTGAAAGTCCATTCCAAAAATTTGAAATAGGAATCAAAATTAGTTTTGGCTAAATTCAGAACATCCAACGTGGGATCCCTTCCAATGTTTAAACATGTTTTTTCAAGGTTTGGGGTAACAGGGGAACCATCTATAGCAGATCTTTCCAACAATGGCTCGACACTTGACTCAGTATTATTGGCACCAGAAGCCTCAGATTCAGGGGAATCTTCAAAATAGGAAACAAGATTTTTTGCCTAGGGGTTCTTATCAACAGTACTGGTCTTGAAGGAGGGGCTTCCCGGCTCAAACTTAGCACGAACCTTATTAGAAAAAGGGATAGGGTTTTTTTTGCCAGAAAGGACAACATGCGGGCTAAGGAAAGTTCTGGCTGGACTTAGATTGGGCAAATGCTCTGAGCAACTGGGCTCAGTGTCATCTTCCTCAGAATCAGGAAGGGTTTCCATATTAGCAGGGACGGGAAAATTTTGAAAATGCTCAACAATCAACCTAATCAGCCCAGTATGCAGGATAGGGAATCTTCTAGGGTTTTTTTTATGATCATCCAAGCTTTTCCTAAGAGAACAAAAAAGATAATAGGGGAGCGAAACCATAACCTTGTAGCGGAAGTGATTGAGGAGAGCAAAGTGATAGCCATAGACCCTAGTGAAGTGCCTGTCCACCGTACTGTACTCCATGATGACCCGTAGGACCTTTCTCCAAAGGGCTTTTATGGTGTCAACTTCAAAGTAGCTGTTAGCAATTTTCACAAGATTCAGCCTTTCTTTTTCTCTTTTAGGAAATATGATAACGATATCGTCAGAAAAAACCTTGTCCCTGAAGAAATTCTTTCCATCAGTAGACAAGCTCGTCACTTCGGCAATCAAATTTTCATTAAGCTCCACATTCCTACCAAACAGGGTAAGGTTTCCATTATTCCAGTTTTTCTCAAAAAGGTCCGTAGCCACCTGGTTGGAACCATGGAGCTTCTCCAGGAAAGGAAGTAACCCACTGCTTTTAACTTTATTCCAAGCCTTAACATTTTTGGTGTGCATCTCATAGCTATCTAGCTCGATTCTTTTCCTTTCTCCACCCATCTTGGCCAACACAGTGGGGCAGACATAGACGAAATCTTTACTAAAACTGGCCCCGCCAAATCTGAGAACCCACAAAGCATGCGACATTTTCTTGCAGACTAAGCCTCCGAGCTCGGTCCCATACAATCTAATGATTGTGATGTGAAAGATCCAACTTGTCCTCATTAAAGGGATGACACACCTCTTGTCCATGTGATTTATCATAATTCAATAAAGCATAGACATTAGAACTTAGATCACTAACATTAAGCCAGGTGCGCAAATCATTACTCCTGACTCCATTAGCAAAAAAATCTACAACAACATTAGCTTCTCTATAAGCATGTGATATTTTAACTTTATCAAACTTAGCCAAGGTCAAGATGGCATCATTGATCCAAGATTTTATTGTCCACGAGGTGGGAGACTTGCCACGGAGGTAGTCAATTATATTTTTGGAGTCACCTTCTAGCCAAAGATTCTTAAAGTTAAGACTTTGGGCTAAATTTATAATGTGATAAGCACCAGCAGCCTTCGCCAAATGATTGGTTTGGGAACTGAGAGGAGAGGCCGTCGCTCCAAGGAAATTGCCAAAGGAATCCCTTATAACTCCACAACCTACCACCCCAGGATTACCTTTAGCCACTCCATCAAAGCTAGCTTTGACCCATCCATTAGGCGGAAAAGACCAGCGAACACCCTCTCTGTCCTTTTTAGATTTCTTAGGAGCACAGGGAAAATCAAGGATAATATTCCAATCCTTAGCAACAATAAGGTCATAAGACGAATGCACCGCTTTCTCAGAAAAAACAAACCTTCTGTGAAAAAACATTGACATTTTCCTTCAAGATTCTGACAATTTTATCAAAGACTATATCCACAGAAGCCTCTTTATCTCTGTAAATTCTATTGTTGCGTTCTTTCCAAAGACCCCAAGCAACATGAGGGAAAGAGAAATCCCATAAGAGCCTGAGAAAAGTATTTTTAGTTGGGGCTTTCCATTGAAGGAAAAAGTCTTCAATGGACGAAGGAAAGACCCAAGAAAGATGCCACAAACTGATAAGTTTATCCCAAATAGCAGCAACAAATGAGTAATGAAGGAACACATGACACACAAATTCAGCCTCCATTTTACAAAGAAAACATCTGTTAGGTATTTGAAATCCACATTTGCTAAGGTTGTCAATCGTGAGCACCTTGCTTTGGAGAAGGATCCAGAAAAAAAATGTTGATTTTAGGGATCAAATGTTTGAACCAAGCCTTCAACCAGAACGAAGGAGATTCTTGAGATGAAGTAATCCTGGAAAAAGCAGATGAAACAAAATAATTACTTGAGGGCTCATCAAATTAGACAAGACGATCATCCAATTGGTCAGAACAAAGTCTAATAGCCAGCAAAGAAGACTGAATAGGAGCTAGAGTCTGACTGACAAGACACAGATCCACCCATTTACCATTCACTCTGTAGTCTTTCACATAAATGCCATAACGGGCCTTGCAATTCTCAGCCCATTCATTAAAGGAATTGATTTTTACAAGGGGCTCCTTAAAAATCCATCTATCCTCCCAAAATCTAGTAAGGTTTCCGTTTCTCACTTGCCATCCAGTTCTTGAGTCCACAATATTTTTACCATTGATTAGATTATTCCAGCAAGTAGAACCTCTAGGAAGAAGGTGGGAATCTTTCAGAATAATAAAGGAATAGTTATTTTCTAAATATTTGCTATCCATGATATCTATCCATTCCCCTGAAGATGAAAAAATTCTCCAAATTTGTTTTGCGAGACAAATTTTGTTAACCGTTCTGATTCTTCTAAGACCTAATCCTCTGGCTTTTTTTGGTCTATAAACCAGATTCCAACCAATTAAAGGAAGTCTTTTTTTTTCTTCAACACCCGACCATAGAAATATTTTTTGAATCTTTTCTATAGCATCAACAAATTTAGCAGAAATCTTGAAAAGGCTTAGGGCGTAGATCGAAAAATTCTGGAGCGAGGCTTTGAGGAGTTGAAGTTTTCCTGCTTGACTTAACAGAGCTCCTTTCCATCCAACAAGCTTCTTGCTGAATCTCTCAACCAACAAAAGACAAAAAGAATTAGGAGGTTTAAGGCTTAAGGGTAAACCAAGATAGGTGGCAGGTAAGGATTCCACCCTGCAGCCAAGTATTCTGGCAATTTTAGTCTATCTGTGAATTGACATGTTGAAGAAGAACAAATAACTTTTTTGATTGTTGATCAACTGTCCTGAAGCTCTCCCATACTTATCAAGCAACTGTTTTAAAGTTTTTCCTTCAAAGACCAAAGCTTTACCCATAAGCATAGTATCATCAACGAATTTTTGATGAGAACAAACCATGTTATCAGAGGAAGGTTTGAGACCAAGAAGAAATCTACAGTCAACCAACTTTTTCAGATTTCTGCCAAGACTTTTAGCCATAATAGTGAAAATAATAGGAGAGATAGGATCACCCTGTCTTAGACCTCTGGTACTTTGGAAAAAGGAGGTAGGGGATCCATTAACCATAACCAAAATGGAAGCAGTAGACACAAGCTGTTCCACCATTTGAAGAACCCTGTTACAAAATCCAAAAGCCTTTAAAATTTTGAATAAGAAAATCCAGTCCACTCTGTCATAGGCTTTTGAAATATCAAGCTTAAGTAAAAAGTCTTCAGTCTTTGATTCCACTAAGGAGTGAATATTCTCATGCACCATTACAATAGAGTCTAGGATTTGTCTGCTAGGGACAAAGCCATTCTGTTGAGGAGAAATCAAAGATGGCAAAAAGGTTAAAAATCTTGAGGTTAAAACCTTAGAGATGATTTTATATATAGAATTGCAAAGACTTATTGGTTTGAAAGCCTCAAAATTATTAGCTCCAGGTTTCTTGGGGATAAGGAATGAAAAGGTGGCATTTTATTCTTTTAGGAGACTTCTAGATCCAAAAAATTCTTTAACTGCATTCACCACATCATCTCCAACTATCTCCCAAAGCCACTGAAAGAAAAATAAAGGGAAACCATTTCTGACCCAGAGCTTTAATCCCATCAAAGGAGAAAACAACCCTCTTAACTTCCTCATTGGTGGGGATAGCAGACAACAGAGAGTTAGTTTCTCGATTGATAATTCTTGGTATAGCTTCTACTAACTGATCCTGATCAATTTGGTTAATTTCATCATTTGCAGAAAGAAGATGTTTAAAGAAAGAGCAAGCATGCTTTCTAATATCCTCCTCCTCCTCATACTTGATGCCATTCACTTCAATTTGAGATATTCTGTTGATTGCTCTATGTTTTGAAGCCGATAGATGAAAGTATCTGGTATTTTTGTCACCTGCAGATAACCATAGAGCTCTAGATCTTTGCCTCCAGAACTCCTCCTCACCAATTATATCATGCATCTTAGTGAGGATCTCATTCTCTTTTTCCTTAGTATCATTCAAATAGCCCTCCTTCTGGATTTTATATTGAATATCACCCAATTCAATCTGGAGGTCAGACTTGATCCTAAAGATGTTCCCAAAGGACTCCTTTTTCCATTTTTTCAGATTACATTTCACTTCCCTTAGTTTTTTAGCTATTCTAAACATAGCTATACCATGAATACTTATATTCCACCATTTCCTGATATCCTCTTTAAGAGCAGGATGGGAGATCCACATTTTTTCAAATCTGAAAGGGATGTTTTTCTTCTTTTTATAGGATCCACAATAAAACTGATAGAGAAATGATCAGAACCAATCCTAGAGAGAGATTTAAGAGAGCAGTAATAATAAAAAAACTAATGATTGGAAATTAAAGATCTATCTAATCTGACCTGAATGAGATCCATCCCCTTTCTATGATTAGACCAGGTAAAGGAAGCACCATGTAAATCCAGATCTATTAGCCCTTGATTGTCAATGAAGTTCTGAAGATCCTCTTTACTCTCCACATTGATCTGGGATCCTCCAAACTTTTCTCCATTCATTAAGGGTGTATTGAAATCACCCATAATAACCCAAGCCTCACTGTCAAAAATCCTCCTAAAGGCAGCCAACTCTAACCAAAAGGATTTTCTCATTCCTTTTCCATTGGGGGCATAAATATTCAGTTGAATCCAACTGAAGTTGTCCCTAATATGTGTGAATCTAGTGGTAGTATGATTCGTTCCTTCCAAAATCGGATCTCCTTTGATTATGTGGCTATTCCAGAAAGTAGAAATGCCTCCAGAAGTGCCACTCGAGTTATTACCATGAGAACTACAGTGCTAGAAAAGTTTCATCTTTTCAACTTTCTCCTTTGACATTTTAGTCTCCCGAATTAAAAGAATATCAAGTTTATGATCTCTAGCAAAATTGCGAAGAACATCTTGCTTATGGGGGCTATTGAGTCCCCTGATATTCCAAGACATAATCTTCATGAAATACCAGGGGAATTAAGGCATTCCAGGATGGTTTTCTAAGACCCATCCGTTATATCCTAGAATCTATTTTGCTCTCTTGTCCTTTTAGAAGACTTTTTCCCTCGTGAATTCTTTACTGCTCCACAGTTTGCCTTAGCTTTTGATCTAGTTGAAATGCCACTTGGAGTCTTCCTTTGTTTATTTTTTTCCTTCTTCTTCTTTGATAAGTTCTCTTCTTTATTAGTCTCTTCTTGGTTATCAGTCTCTCTGCTAGATTCCCATTCCTTATTAGTTAAGATTCTTTGATCCCAGGGTAAAGTATCCATATTACCATTCACATGAAAAGCCGAGAAATTACTGGAAAGATCAGCATAATGGTCCAGGTTTTCGAGGGAGTCCTTGATCACCTCTAAGGGGTTGGGATTCGTAAAGTTCACAGCACCCAGGGGGAAAGATCATCATAAGACGGGAAAGGGAATGGGATATTCAGTTCCAAGGACAAGCCCTTACTAGGAATATCCTCCAAACCCGGGGTTTCAACATTTTTCATAGTTGGGATTGTCACATGGGACAAAGAAAAATCTTTTTGGTTCAAATCTTCTTCCCCAGTTGACAGATCCGTATTGGACACATTTTCCTTAGAAGATGACGTTTTAACAAGATTTATATAATGGGGATCCAGAGGGATCTCTCCATTATTTTCCATAACTGCTTCAGTCTCAAAAGAGGCGCTCTGAATATTAGACTCTTTATTTTCCATGTCCTGAACATTAGACTCTTTATTTTCCTTACTATCTCCTCTTGATTTTTTTTTCCAGACCGATTTTAAAGAACCAGCTGGTTTCTCTTTCTATGATGTGGCGTTTAAGGGACATTTTTTAGCCCAATGCCCAGATTTCCTACACTTGAAGTAGGCAAACGGGATGGTTTCGAACTCTATATTCTGCACCCAGGATCCAAGTTTAGACTAGATCTCAATCGAAGAAGGAAGGTCAGCTTCCTGGGAGACCCCCACACATATTCTCGCAAAAACCAATCTCTTTCTAGCTGCCGTCATATTATCAATATAAAGGAGCTCACCAAAGGAACTCGCAATACCATTAAATATATCTTCATTCCAATACTCCAGAGGCAGGCCCGATAGTCTAACCCAAACTGGGACATTCTCAAAAATGGAGTCTGAGAGGTCCAAGTTAGAGGACCACTTCTTTAGAGCTAGGGAAGATTTCCCTATTACCCAAGGACCCCCACTTCTAACAGCCAAGATGTCCTCTCTACAAGTAAATTCAAATGCAAAAAAACCCCTTGGAAGAGCAGCAACTGAAAATTTTCCATTCTTTCTCCATTTATTTTTAATGAACTCCCTGACAACTTCAATATTTGGTCTAGGGCCCATAAACTTCCCAACCAAAGTTCTTTCCATTAGAGCGATATTATGATCAATTAGAAAATCTGGGATAGAAATTGCAAACTTACCATTTTTGGGGGAAGAAATAATTTGCACTGGAGGAAAAGATGATTTTCCATTTGGTTTTACCCCGAATAGAGAGGTCCAGTGTTTACGATTGCCTCCAATGCCGCTAGTGGTCCCCACCGCATCTTTAGCTTTCTCATTTTTTTTTTCTATTAGAGGAAACAACATGATTAACCGCCGGAATATCCTTTCCTCCAGGTTCCACCTGGATTCTGTTTCCGTAATCCACATCATCTTGATCAACCTTACCTTGCTTCTTACTTGATTCCAGTTTCTAATTTGACTATGATTTCTCTAATCTTGCTCCATTTCCATTCCCATTTCTCTGATCTTGCACTACAATGGGATACTATGTATCAACCCAATGCTAGGTCGTGAGGTGCCTTTTCATTTCTTCAATTGGGCTTTTTTTTTATATCAATTTTCTTCTTTAGTGTAATCATGTGTATTATTGGATTTGTTATAAATAATTTTCTATATTGTTTTACAACTGTTAAACCATATGCCTAAACTAATTTACTCTTTATCATTCTTTGTAATATATAATTCTATATAGCCATAAGAAACAAACGTAAATAGTTTTGAAAAAGTATTGTTGGAATCAAAGCTTTTTCTAGTATTTATGTTCATCTATGTCATCTTTGTCATCTCTTGTTCATGATTCCATAGGTTCGATATTTATACGTTTTAAATGTTGGAAGGATTGATGGTCACCATTATAAGCACTTTTACAATGTTGGAAGGATTGATGATCACCATTGGAAGCAATTTTGCAATGTTGGAAGGATTGATCGTCACTATTGGAAGCACTTTTGCAAGGTTTTGACAGTGACATATATTTTAACAATTTGTAGTGGATTGTGAACTTGAATAGTGTTTGAAAAATACAATTAAGGAACAAGTCAAAGTAGATTAGAGCATGTTAGTTAGGAACTTAGGAGGCACAACATATTTTGAGACCAAAAATGACATATTCTTTATGTGGCACATGCTAGAAATAGGAGCATAAACTTTACTCATTTAAAATTGCATTCAACTATGAAAACAAATTGCAAGCAACACACAACAAATTGAAAAATAGTGTGCACCCAACAACAAAAATAATAAAATGAGGTCAAAATTCCCGAGCACACTCCAACATAAATAAAAATTAAGGTAAAATAACCATAGTTATCAATGCATATCCTTCCAAATCTCAAATAGCAGATTCATAGAAGTGAAAATTTTCATGGTGACCTAGAGCAGGCTTGAATGTGCAAAATTTAAGTTTCAAAGTTAAATGTTCAAATTCATATCATGCAAACAAATTTTTGTGCTCATGATCCAAGGAAGTTTTCATTGCTGGTTTTCAAAATCTATTGGCAATTATTGTCGATTTTCATCATTATTGCCAAACACCACATTGATAAGGGTTTTTCAAAAGTTGTTGACATAATTTGCATGTTGTTGTTCATCATAATTTGTTACTAATATATTGTTGAGATTGAGCCACCGACATTCCAAGGAGGTCTGTGCCATTTTTTGGGAAAAATATACATAATGATTTGCTGTGATCTGCATATTTTGGTCAATGTATGGGTGCACCATCATCATTTACTACAACATCAATCATTCCCAACCACCTATCTTGCTTTTGATGACAACTAGACTATAGCTAGTGTTGGGATCTACAAGTTCCAAGCCAATTTTGACTCATATCATTTGCTGCCATATAGTTTTCAGCCTTATGAACTGCTATACCAACCTTTATAACCATCCTGGTAGCTGTAGTAGCCCTTAACCTGCATTTTCCAGCCATTGAACTTGGAGTGCAAACCTCAGAGTAGGTTTCAAACGTCATTTGACTACTATTTTAGCCTTTACCACCAACCAAACCACCCTTCTAGGGGTTTCACTAGGTGTTCCATCAACATTTTTTCTCATTTTCAGTTAAGTAAACATTCCATCAACATTTATTCTCATTTTCAGTCAAGTAAATCAATCATTTATTCATATAAGAAAGTAAAGAGCCTTGTGAGCAAGGAATAAATTGTTGTGATTATGAATTTATGTTTTCATCATTTCATCAAACATTGCACCTTGTTTTCAACTACCATTATAATTATTTCTAAGCATAATAGGGAAATTTAGGGTTTTTCTCAATCACAATCAACAATTGTATTTGATATGTTTTGACTCCTACAATCCAGATAAATTCCAATAATCGATGTATGTGAAGTTGTATATCAACATTTGTGATTTTGATATTAAGATTACAACTCATAGTTGTTGTGATTAGTGTTAACTTTTGTATTCAATTTCGCTGTTATAGTTTTATTTTGTTTCAAAATATATAAAAATAAGATATTTCCAAAAAAATTAAAAAGGGGACATTGCATTCTTTTTAGCACTCTCAAGGGATTAAACAAAGAAGTCATTTAGCTCCTTTCTTTGGTCACTAAATAAAGATCCTTATTTATTTTTATGGATTCTACATTGCCATTCCAGGTAATTGGAACCCTCAAACCCAAGAATGTCCATTTTCTGGCATACAAACCAGTTTGCACCACATGTGAACAAAGGGTTTTCTTCATAGATTCATCAAACAATGATGTTACTCAATGCACAACATGTGCAACAACAATGAAATTTTAATATAGGAACTTTCTCTAATGTACCATTCAAACAACAAATGAAGCTTTGGATTATTACCTGCATAAACAATTGCTGCAAAACAACTTTCCTCAGGTTGTAGCAATACCATTTGTAAATTACAAAAAATACATGTGTTTGTAGTATTGTTCCCACTACATAAATTTCAATTACAAGGAACATTTACACTTGCAATGGATAATTGCGTCATAAAAATTGTCAAATAAGACAATAGTGTCACACCTCCACCCATCTAAAAAGACATTTGTAGCTTAGCCCAAGTACTTATCCTGCACAAAATAATTAGTTAACTTTTTCATCTCAACTTGTTTTAATTTGCTTTAGTGGAATAAAAACTTGTTTCTGGTGTGAGGAAGTTGCATTGATTCCTTCTCTATAAAATGGATTTGTTTCCATCGAGACTGTTGTCTTTCTTTTTGATGTTAAAGAATGTGTTTAGTTTTAGATAAATCTAAATATGGATTTGGCCATTTGCAGTGATGATTGAGAAAATACAAAGGGAACAACCATGAGTTGGAAAGCTCTTCTTGTTTATAAAGGCTAAAGATTCGAAGAATGCATTGCAAAGGATGAAGACTGAAGCAAGCTGTGATGTGCAATTTTCTCAGTGGACATTGAGTCTGATTTAGCTATGTCAAGAAGTGAAAGAGAACCAAAGGATATATGTCTAAAGATTTCTTTCCTAGATATATGATCACATTTGCTGTAATATTTGAATTCAAACTATTTTCCATGTTCACACATAATGACTGATTGATAGTTAATTGCTTCTATAGTCCTTAGCATTTTATTATATAACAAAGAACTTATTTCATGCAACTGTGGTGAAAAGTTTGTACATATTTCCTTGTAAATTTTGCAAAGGAGTGAGAATCTGATTTGAAGATGCAATTTTTGGACAATCTGACTTTTTATTTTATATTGGCATTTAGACACTATCTGCACCTAATCTAAGATATACTTCAATGAATACATAGATAGTTTTGTTTGTGTTTATCACTTATCTTTGTATTGCTGCTATCTCTTTTAAGTTTTGAAGGAGGGTACAACAGTTCTCTAGACAATTTCTCACTTGTTTTTGTATTGTTGCTATCTCTTTTAAGTTTTGAAGGATGGTAGAACACTACTCTAGAAAATTTCTCATCATGACAAATATTAGGAAGTACCCTTTACTGCTGAGATCTCTAGCATAATTCCCTTGTGATAAAATTTTGGTCTTTCAAAAATTTAATTATGTTCACACTTCAATAAATTCTATTTCAATACACCTAGAATATCGTAAGGCAGGGACTCCAGCTGGTGCATAGCTCTTGTTTAATATATCAATCAATGTGTTGGAGTTTTTTTGTCAATTTCAATTTGACCTAGTAAATTTTCTTATGGGTCATGAGGAGGTCTATGAATAGATGGAGGAGTTTCAATAGGGTTAGGTTTTTCTTGCTCTTCTATAGGAATTCCCTCCACATGGTTTGGTGAATTAGTTTTTTGATGTGATGAGGTATTTACATATCTTGAAATTAAAAAAAATAGATGAAAACAAATATAAATTAATTTCATTCTCATTTAAACTACTTAAACCTAAAAACCTTACCTCCTCAATTTCATACACATTTTGGTATCAGTGTGTTGTCTTGCATCCACTCAAACATGTCAAAACACAAAAAAATTTCCTCACTTGTGTTTGGGCCCTTCTTTTTAATAGAGAAATAATATGAGTGTGTTACAAGATGCTTGCATTTTTCTTTTCATGAATCAAAAAGTGGTTGCGTTCACTCTTTTGTTCCCTATCTTTGTGCACATGACCAAATAGGAGTCACACTTGGGATTTGGTCCCCCTTCCTAAGAGAAGGAAACCTATTTGATGTAAGTGGATCTATTAGACAAAAAATGTAGTAGATAGGTTAGTGGATAAGTACAATGAACTTTGTCTAATTCACACTCACTATAACTACAACTTATCATTGGGAGGTTTATAATATGGACATGAAGAGTGCCTTTCTTCATGGGGATATTTAGAAGGAAACATAAATAAAGTATTCAAATAATTTCCTACAATATTCTTCTATAGTGCGCATACCTCAAAAATCTATGGCTTAAAAAATGCCCATCATGATTCATATGTCAAGATGGATTCTTGTCTTCTTACTATCAAATTCTATAGATGCCATTTTGATCCAAAATGTATGTATATTGTAGTCCAATATGAGTCTCTATTGTTTCTATTTATATATTTTCATGACCTATTTATCATAGGGAGTTCCTCATCCTCCATTATAATAATATAAAATATCATTCATTATAGGTTTTTGATGACTAACCTGGGTTTGATACACCATTTCCATAGGATTGAGATCATTAAATTTTATTTGGGGATCACCATTTCACATAGAAGACTATGAGCCTAATTTGGCTCCCTTTTTTGGGGTCAAATTAGAGGTCCAATATTCTTTAGCATTGATTGATAGTACATTTTATTGATAACTTGTAAGAACCCTCATTATTTCATTCACAATAGGCTCAACATTTCCTATGCCATGGACATGGTCTCTTGGTTTATGTAAGAGCCCCATGAGATGCATTGAAATGAAAATAAGAAAATACTCCATTACATTTAGGGTACACATACTTTTGAGGTTCAATATGGATGAAGTGTGGACATTGATTGGTGGGGCATAATTATTCAAATTGGGTAGAATTATTAGGATCACAAGTCACCTTCATGTTGTTATTTATTTCTTACTCTAGGTCGAATTTTCTATTCAAGTAGGAAGAAATATGTACTATTTCTCTACCTTCCACTAAATTTTGAGAATCAAGGAGCTATTAAAGTCACAAGTAAGGTCATTTGGATTCAACATATCACACTAAGTTTGGTATCCAATATCAATGGCGATCTATAATCTTTGTGATAATTAGAGTTCCATATAAATCTCATAGAATCTAGTGCATGATTAGTGGACCAAACATATTGGGATCAACACACATTACATTTGAGAGCTCATCTATAGATTAGTCATTACTCTTTGATATTACCCTTGACTTTGTGGAAAATTGTCAAATCTTTCATTAAACTTTTTACATAAAAAGGTTTCTTCATATATATATACAAGCTTTATTGGTGTATATGGGGATTCATCTTGGGGGAGGCTACTTAGTTCTCTTTAATTTTTCCTCCTTGTACATGTTTTTTTCCATGGGGGCAGGAAATTCTCTCTATAGGGGAGTTTTTTCCTATGGGGTTTTCTCCTTCTCTACTTCTTTGAGGGGATTATTTTATACATGAGTAGCTAATATAGATAGACATTTTTTGGGATCCATTTAATCTGTCCATACTCACCTAAGCTACACTAATGGGGAATGTTGGTGCATATTTATTTTTTGCATCTAGTTTATCTACTTTATTGAATATGTGCACCTAGGATAAGATAAGCTTTCTTAAGTGGGCATCTACTTAAGTAAGTTTCAAATTTGGCTTGCACTAAACATTTATTGGTGGAGAAGTGCACACATGTGACTGCATCTCTTTTATCCCAAACTAGTTGTACATTCATCTCTTAGTGGTGTATCTTGTATATACCCACCTATTCTTCTCATTTTGTACACATTGATTATGCTTAATGCATTATATTGATCTTCTAATCTAGTGTGCTTTCCTTTAGTTTCATAGTCTTGGGTGGCTATCACTATAGCCAACTCTTAAACATGTAAAATTCAAAGACAATTATATTTTTGTTGTTATTTGAATGTGTAAAAATCACATAGTTTATTGTATAAATAAATGTTTATAAACACAACATTATTAAAGATAAGCTTGTTAAAGATTTGTATATAACAAAAATGATCATACGGTTCATATCTAGCTTGAGTCACCATGCTAAAATGATCCTTTAGTTATACATGCATGTATTTATATGTGTGTGTATAGTAATAAACCAGATAACTATTTGAAAATGAAAATGATCTATCTTGTTTCACAACACGTGCCATACACACAACATTGCATGAAGAATTGTAATGTGAAGGTATTCATGGATATGAGATGGTCTAGATAGCAACACAACTACCAGGGAGAAGTAAATATATGATAGAAGCATGCAATACTCAATGAAATTGTAGAATCCATTTGCAATCAAAACCCTTTATTGTAATTGGAAATTATATAACTATACTGTAATGAAAATGATCATCACATGATTGATTTCATTGATCATATTTATTGATTTGAGATAGTATCATCATGGAGGTAACTAAGAGGTTCCTAGCTATATTCGTCAATATTAAAACACTTTCTCCAATCACGACTATTCAAGTTCTATATCTTTCTCTAATCACAACTATTCAAGTATTTTATTCTTCTATTTCTATTGAAAGGAGTCACTCTTATCATCTCCATTACAGATAGGTATGCGACCAAGTATTAGTAACTTCAAATTGTACTTTACCGAATGCATATAAATATCAATTGTGAGGCACCATCGATTGGATGAGTTGTCAAACATACTTAATACATTGCAATTTATATCTCATGTATGACAATTGCTTGTTAAATAGACAAATCTATAATACTTACAACACTTAAATACTCATTAATTCACATGAACAAACTCCATTTCATACAATTTTTCCTACCTACCATCGATACATACCAATATTTGATAAAATTGTTAATTGATTTTAATATATATCTAGAACTGACATGTAAACCAAATTACTTTGTTTAAACTCACGACGTACCCAAATAGAAACTAGAAACTATCATGACATTGATGTGGCTCTATTTAGCCTTAAAGTTAAGGTGCACCACATCGGGCCCTCTCCCTTGTTCCTAGCTGGGAAATCCTTTTCATCCTAAAATACGAATTGGATTTAACATTGAATTCCTTCCAACATGAATTGGAACCAACTCAGATATTTGACCCACCATTCTCAATCCACCTCGGCACTTTTTCAGTCAACCACCGACCAAAACAAAGTAGCTGTAATTATCTCCATTCAATAGAAAATCGTGATAGTTAGATAAGTAAAAAAGACAGCATTGACTTTAGTCAGAGAAGCTGTCTTAATCCCCAGCTCGACTATCACGGTATTGTGGGGACTTTAGTCTTGCCCCTTTGACTCCTCAAACGCCATTTACCTGTGAATAATCTATCTTCTTCACAGTTTGGAACTCCTCTCACACTTGTTACATGTGAATAATCTATCTTTTTGACAGTTTGGACCTACTAAATCAGATAGAAAACTAAACACTCTTGACTACATTCAAAGCATTGACTGAAAAATTATTCACAGGCTGCTGCTATATATGCACACCTTCCTCCTGCTTTTCCTCACCACCCATTTTCCAATTTCTATTTTGCTACAGAGATCAAATGCCTTCCTCACAAGCTATTTTCTTTCCTCCTTGTAATGGAAGGCCTATTCCCAAGAGAGGGAGGGTGAAAGAAGCCATTGCTTCATCCCTTGCTCACTCCATCAAGTCTCTCTTCACATCCCCTTCTACTCATACTGCCTCTTGACACCACTCTGCCTCTCACTATGTCTTCTTGTTCAATATCATGTTGTGTGTTACAGAGCATTTGCATGGTAGGTTACAGATCAGACATGGTGGCAGGGTGTTCAAGTCTGTGGGAGGTAAATCAGAGCAGTAACTGATTAGGGACTTGGCAGTTATCTTTGTTCCAACACATTTCAAGTTTGGGGTTAGTGTGGATAGTTTTTATTGTAGAGTTTTGTCTTTCTTTCTTCCATTACCTGGTTTGCATTTCCCCACAAGGTGGGCTGAGGTTCTTTGTCTGTTACTGAGTTTTTAAGAGTAACAGATGAGGAATTTGATAGATTGGGTGAAACCTGGTTTGCTTAGAGGCTTTGCCAGGGATGTATCATTAAAAATAAATGAAAAGGTTCCAATTAAAATCACTCTATTTATCTTTGCCTTTTTCTGAACTTTTAACTCACCTAAATTATTAAACAATCAAAGTCCTTTTTCAAAGGAACAATCATTTTTGTCATTGATAACCTCTGTTCTTTTATACAGAATTTGCCTTCAATGATATGATACTTGCATTAAAATTGCTGGTTTGGCCCGATAATTTATACCGTATGTCTTTTGGGATTTATAAGAAGGAAATGCGCAATATTTCGGCTAAAAGAGAGTTGGGATTGTTTGAAAGTCTCAAATGGGATTTACTTTTTCTTAAGAGGATTTTCAGTACCTGTGACATTAACCTGAAATCGCTAGTAAATTTTTATTTTATTTTTTTCATTCAATTTCGCGTGCATGGAATTGGAAAGGTTTTAGGATTTATAAAATTATTATACTGTATGTATATTTATTGAATAATTTAAAGCATGGTTATAATATCTCCACTACCTCTAAATTTGAATCTTGATGTCATGTACATCTACCTGCCTAAATTTTTCTTATTTAAATATTTTGTATATTATCATGCCCTGCTGTCACTAACCTGGAAACGCCAAGAAACTAATTTAATTTACTTTTTATATTAATGGAGAGAATGGATCTCATCCTTTATCCTTAGAAGCTAAAAATAAGTCTAGTTGTAGGCTGAGTAACATTTCTAGATTAATTTAGTTTGAGTCCATGTAACAAATAAAATACGTGTCTTATAAAAGTATAATTAATGTTATTTAAAAAAATTAAATGTGAAGGAATGGTGTACTTAATTTTTGATATGAGAATGAAATATAAATGTTGTTGATGTGTGAAATCAACTTGTCACAATATAAGAAATTAATGATCAAGAAGTGTTGCTTACCTTGGAATCTATACAAATCTATGATTTCTTCGAAGGACAATCACATAATTCATGGTATTATAACACAACTCTAATCTTTGGGGTGTGGTTTTGATCTAGTTGATTATAAATTGCTTAGATCTAGTTCATTCAAATCCTTACTTTCTACTACAAGTAAGGAATAGACGTATTAGGAATACTTTTGGGAAACTATTGAATTGTGAGGGTTCATGTTCTCCTTAGTCAATGCCCCTAAAAGAATAACTTTATGACATTGGACAAGTGATCTGAATGAGAATTTTGATGTAAACACTATTTGTTTAAATGTCCAACTCTATATACATATCAAGAATTGCTCCTTGATGCATAGGATATTCAATTGATTATCAAATGTTGAATTAATGCCCAAATGAATATTATAATGCCAAGATATAATGAATAGTTGTACAAGTGTGTAGCAATTTGGCTCTTAATGGCTAGAATGGATATGTGGAAGAGGTGAATATTCGAGAATAGGTGTAGATAGGAAATGGATAAGGTCAAATGCCAGAAAGTGCATGGAGATGAGAGTAAATAAGGATAGATAAGGATCAAGAAAGGAGCCAAACTTGGCACAAAAGTGTGCCACACGTTGCTAATATAATCATGTTAAGGAATTCCATCAAAATGGGCCCAAAACTAAATGAGAATTAGCATGGGTATGCAAATTTTACCATAACATTTTTCCCCCACTTTGAGTTGCATGTTAATCATAAAATGAACATGTATTTCAAAGTATTTGAGCACTCACAAACATGCATGAAAAGGAAATATTTAGGGATTACAGGATATTGAGTCCATGTAAAGTAATGGACCCACTTGATCTCTTCATGCATTTGTACTCTCCTTGGCATGTGCATTACATATGAGCCTACAAAGTAGAGAAAATGTTTGTAATAAGTGGCTTTTCTATCACAAGTAAAATAGGCACAAGTTACAAACTTTCTTTAACTATCTAGGAAAATGAAAAAGTAGTAAGGTTAGGAAAAAGTCTACTTATACAAAAAATGGTGCTAAAAAACCACCCCATGTGGTGGTAGTAGAATGGTATGACATATCAAGCACTACCATTTCTTGTGGTCAAGGTTTATCTAGGCACTATGATGAATCTCTATGTAACTTACTAATCACTACCTAAAATCTCAATATAGGAAAACTAATTTTATATATATGCTCCCATTCCAATTTGTTGCATACAATATATACAAGGAATTGAAAGAGGGTAAAATAAAACATGAATTTAAGTAATGTAAACATTTAATATGTAAACATAAAGGAGAAGTTCCACTAATTATTTTCCTATGGCCTACTTTGCATCTTCCTTC
Organism: Sequoia sempervirens; assembly: GCA_007258455.2. Lineage (NCBI taxonomy): Eukaryota > Viridiplantae > Streptophyta > Pinopsida > Cupressales > Cupressaceae > Sequoia > Sequoia sempervirens. Next base: position 164,609,644 of record VDFB02000017.1, on the reverse strand, counting down.
ATTTTCCTTAGAAGTTTTCCCATCTTTGAAGCCTTGTGCATTACTATTGGTTGTATAGTTTCTCTTTGTATTAACCTTATTTTCCACTTGTATTCTACTTGTTTGTGTCAATGCCTAAAAATTGTACTTGCCAATGTGGTAGTCCAATGATGATTTGGTAATCCAACTCATAACCCATGTGGCCTTAATCATACATCATTTTAATATTTACCTACTTGATGATAGTGTCCTTGCTCGTCCTAACCTCTTATGCATCTTGTTAAACATTCAAACTAAGTTCTAGGTACTTGCACAACACCCAAAACCTTTTGTAGAACTTTAACCAAAAGGTTTCTCAAGAGATTATATGGTCAACTAGGTGAACTATCTTAAGTTGTAGGGCCGATCAAGTGACTTGCCTTAGAAACAAGGGTAATTTTGATCCCCAAAAAGGGGCAATCTTGTCATGTTTTGTGGATGGATAATTGCTTTAATTTTGACCATTTTTCAACCATTTTTACTCATGATTCAGAGTTAATTCTAGTCCTAGCTAAGCCATCTCTCCCCTTGACTAATTATCTTCTCCCCTTTATGTTCAATTAGCTATTTATTTATATATCTATCCACTCTCTAGCATTTTCCCAATCACTTCCCCATGATCAAGGATCTTCAAACCTCTATAAATACTCCCCTTTTATTTGGCTTATGAGAAGGCTTATTTTTCTACATCTTTCAAAAATTCTTTTTAGAAGCTACATATTCTCTATTCCCTTGATTCCAACACAAGGATAGCGAGTTACCTTAAGAAAATTAAGCCTTTTGCATTGTAACCTCCACATACATCATTCTTATGCTTAGTATAAGACTATAATCATTTTATTTTATTTATTGAAACTTCAATTATTCCTATATCTTCCAAGTAATTTCTAATTTCTAGATCTAGAGCTTTTTAGTCCCTATTATCATCAAGAGGAGGATGCAAAATAATTTGGCCTCTTTGCGGACACAAGTCAAAAACTACCACCAAAATATTCTATGAATCTTCTTGATATTATTGGTTCTTTATTTGTTTTTAAAAGATTTAATTTAGTAATTAAAAAAATCAATCTTGCCCAAGAACAATAACTTTATGTTGCCATTTATTGGTTAAAATAAGGATCTTTATTTTATTTGGAGTAGATTAAAATTTATTTCTTTTTGACAGAGAATATTTTCTTTGTTAAATTTCTTTTAAAATCTCTTGATCAAAATATAAGGCACATAAATTTAAACCATTGATCCCAACATGAGGTACTTTGAATAGTCATTTTCTTCTTTCAATTTCCAAACTTTGAAACAGAGAGATCCTAACACTCTCACAAAAATACTAAATAAAATTGTATTAGATAATTTAATTTAATTTCAAAAATTGGAAATAAAATAGTTCACTTTCAAGAAAGATAAAATTATTATTTTTTTGCATGTGTTTAGCTTCATAAGAAAAATTAGAAAACAAAAAAGGAAGCAAAAGCCCTTGTTTTTTCCACGAGGTACTCTATGAACTTACAAACAAAAAAAAATTTCTTCTCTATTCAATTGTTCTTCCTCCACACTCAACTCTTATGCTCAATGTATCCTAGAATAAAAGAAGGTTGAATAGAAGAAATCCTAAATGAGATCAAAGAAGGTTGAATAGAAGAAATCCTAAATGAGATCAAGAATAATTTTCCTATTTATATAACTACAATTAAAGAACATCCCCAAGAATAAACTAAAATCTTAAGTCTACTAGGACCATTCAAGTGCAAGGCCAACTCATAAGCTATTTTCAAAGAGAAGCTAAACATGAAATAAATATCATCTGAGAAATTGAAAATGTCAATCTTAAATTTTTAATAGAGTTGACTTCTCAATTACATCAAACATTGAAAAAACTTAACTAAACCATCCCAATGAACAAGACTTGGGACAAGCAGTTGCGTAGGAGATAAACTAATGTAAACTGCAGAGCATCACGATCAAAGGAAGACTGAACGTGTGCAGGAGCGATAGAAATGCCAGTCGACAGGGACTCCATGCAATAGCTTGTTCGAGGTATCCAAAATGCAGCGGAAGGCGAGTGGGTCCACCAATGTGTCCTGCTTCATAATGAAAGAGAATCTATATCTCACTGTTACAGATGAGTTATGATTGAACGCAAGCTGCGGCACCTCCGTTATATTTGTGGCGAATCTGCTGCTGTTCCGCTCTCCCGACTCGTAACGGATCACTCTCCCTGGATTCGCAGCAAACAAACGATCGAAATTTACTCCCTTTCCTGACAGAAATTCTTTGCAGCCAAATGGTCGGACATGCACAATCACCCCTCCCTCAGGCAGAAAAAATCCATTCATGAGCCCTGTCCCATCGATTCCAAACAACACATCTGTGACACCCATGAGCTGCACCTGCTCTTCCACATCCATTTCTTCCAGATAGACCACCTCCACGCTCTTGAAATACCTGGTCTCCACTGCGATCTTCTGAAGCTCTCCAACATTTATTATCACTCTGCTTGACTTTCTGTTCAGCATTGTAAGTCGGGGGCGTCCAGGCAGATCCTTCCATGAAATCGCCTTCATGTTTCCCAGTTCCTCGTCTGGATTGGTCCCCTGCTTTAAAGCGTCTTGCGGCGCCACTCTTTGAAAATTGAGATGCCCAACCCTAGGTGGGTCTTTTACATTGAAGTGAGATCTCACGGCACTGGAAAACTCTCGCCATCTCTTCAACGGAGCGTGAAAGTTGTAGTGATCGAGATGTGCACCAGACAAGCCCACCACCAGATAAGAGAAGCAAACCGGATGCCTATCTGATTGCTTGAGCAAGTTAGCCAGTGCCCTCACTGGCTGTCCACTGAACATTCTCATCAATGGATCCAGACTTTTCGCATCAAAAAAAGGAGATTTTTCCTGCGCTTTCTGTCTCTCATGGCTTACAATACTGTCGCCGTATGCGTAGAGGCGAATGTTGGTGCCCGCGTCGTGGAAAAGATCACTGAAAATTTCCCATAACAGCGAAATCCCATTGAACATTGCATGCCCGTACTGGGGCCAGTTGATGAAGGAGAACAAGATTGACGGCTCGTAGATTCTTTCGTGGCATGACAGATGCGGCTCAAAATCTTCAAATGTCTTTGCCGAGGGAACTACCATTAGGTCTACCTTTGGGGTGGATCTCTGGCCTCGGTTAAATCTGGTTGTGAGAATTGCATCTTTATCTCTGGGCAGCGCCCTGCAGTCGACAGTCGAGGGAAGATAGAGTTTGCGTTCTGCAAGAACCGCGTCTCTCAAGACGACGTATCTGGGGCGATCTTTGGCTGAATCTTTTCTACAGAAGTCGGAAAGAGGAACCGCCTTTAACTTGTCAGTTGTTCCATTTAATGGATGCAGATGTTCATCTTGATAAACTCTGTGTAGCCGTGACTCTGCCAGGTCTAAGAAGAGCATCTGACGATGCGCGTCGTCATGGTGATGGGCATTGTTGCGGAGGATATTTGACTGGATCAGCGGCCTTTCCAGGGACTCATATTGCCCTCCACCTGTATACACTGCTAATGCAATTATAAGGAAAAGAAATTGAATCGCAAGAGCAAGCAGAATGCAGGTGGTTAAACCTCCCTTGGAAGACAAGCCGTGATTGCTCTTTATTGGGTGCACCGCTGCTGCTGCGCTTCTCTTTCTCATTTCGTAAAACACAACAAACACAAGGGAAGGAGATTGAAATAGAGGTAATTGTCATGGATGTATTAATAGAAAAGTTTTATTATGAATAAATATTTTTCATATTTTATTTTAGTACATGTCATTAATATATTAAAATGTGTTCAATTATTCATTATCTTATAAAAATATAAATAATAGTAAATAATAGTAGTCAAAATTTAGCTCTTTCTAAGAATTAAGTCAAATTAATTTATTACTACTAAAGATTACATATTAAAATATTATACACTTGCCCTCACATTCAATAGTTTGACCTTATACATTCTTGCAACTCTTTTCCCAAAAAATATACAATATTATTGTTATATTAATTATATACTGGGTAGTTTAAAATATACACAAGTGTACAACATCTTATCCTAAACCAAACATAAAGAAAATGTATTTTATTACTTCTAGTCTAAATGCACACAAGTGTCAATTCTTTCTCTTTTAAGTAATGTACAATTAATGTCCATTTTGGAGACTTGCACCACCAAATAATAAAATATCTACAAGAAAAAAAAAATGTAAGGCTCACCATTTGATGCATAAATTATATTAATATATTTTAAATATAAAATTTAATTATTAAAATCTTTTGATGTATTATAATGTTTGGCTGCTCTATTAAGCCTTGCTCAACAAATTACTTTTAATGAAATGGGCCATACAAGCCCATTTTGGGTTCATTCAAATATATATCTAAATCAGACTATAGATTAGAACAAAATACCCATTTGCAACTATAAATTTTAGAGATGGGGATTGGTGAGGTAGTTTATGTTTTCTTTCTTTTGCTATGATTTTCTTCAAGATTTCCTATTTTCATCTGTTTCATGTAATGTTTATTGTTGACTACTTGTCGCCTTTGATGACTCTCCAACTAATTGATTCAATCATGCTGATAATAATAGTCAGTTGTGGTTTTCTTGAAATAAACCTTACTAATAGGGGAATGTAAACATTGTTAAAAACTTTGTATCAACTTTTCATTGAAGAGGATGTTATCATGTAGCCTCATTTTTATGCATACACAATAAAATTTTAGGTTCATTTTTATGCAACTCACATATTAAAGCATTAAACAAGAGACAATGAAATTTTTGTTGATAATAAGACATGATAAGATGTTTATAAATTTCCTTTGCATTCTTCTATTTGAATTTTCTCATGAAGACACCCTCACTAAGACTACTCACTAATTAACAAATACCATAGAATTATATTTCTTCAATGAATAATACCTTGTTCGACATATGAAACTTGTTGTAATTGGTGGGGAGCCACCAAATATATCAAAATAATGGGTTATGGAGTTGTTTGGACATGTTAAAAAGGTGTTTCCCACATGCTCACTTATGAGAATTTAAAAGCACTAGCAATTTGGGAGCCTTGAAAAATGTTTTGGGTTGTTCCTAGGAAAGACATTCATGATCTCATACTAACATGGCCTCTTCCTTTTCTATGGAAACAATACTTGAAGAAGCCAAATGAATATATATCTCATCTCATTTTCCACCATGATAGTGGTAGCTACTTGTCTTTTCTTGAAAGGAAAGGTTGGGAAACATTTGTATCCATGTCAATATTGTTGTGGGGTGAGATAGGTGATGGTAGAGGTTTTGTGGGCTACATGTTATAGCTAAAAATAGAGCGCACTAATTCAATATTACAAAATGATTTGGAGGTCATAATTTTTTTGTATCAATATACCAATTTTTTGGTTCTTGTGAGTCCACAAGAATGAGTATTTAAGGAGATTCAAGATATTGTAGATCTATTTTTTTCCTTTGTGAAAAGAAATCATAACATGAATATGCAAGCCACCTTGCAAAGAACTTTTTGAAGTATCTATAAGAGACCATTCTCTATGGATAATATGCATTCAAGATATGAGACCCAAAATTGATATTACATGTCTTAATATTCTCTCAAGGCTAGATCCATTATATTTTAAATAGGAAGTTGTAGATCCAAAGCTCTAATACCATGTTGAAGTTGCAAAACCAACTCCATAGAATCCAAAAAGAACTTGTAAGAAAATATCCTATCACAAAGAGGAGATAAAAAAGGAACAATAGTGCTCAACAAGTAGAGAAAGAATTGATGTAAAAATATTGAATTGATTAATTACAATAATGAAAAATTCTTATAAAGGAGATACAAACCCTATGAGTGAAACCCTAGGAGAGGATTAGATCAACATGTGACAAGTGTCACAATCCTTGTAATGAGAAAACATAAGCAAATCTAATAATGCAAAAATAAATCCTAAAGTATAGCTTAAGAGAGAAAAGGGGGCCTAATTAATTAATAAATATGATTTAATTAATTAGGTGAATAACCCACTACACTAACAATATCCATTAATAAAGAGACTCTTGACATCCATTTGATGATCTTTTCATCAAAATTGTACTACCATCTTCAAGACCATGTAAATATTCTTGATTTTTATTATAGGGATTTTTTTCCCATCATAGTCAATACCTTCCTTTTCTCATGTATTGTTCCTTAGTAATATTTGATATTCTACATCCATGGAATCTTTCTAAGGTGGTGACTCAAGAGCATATTGAAATATTTATTGTTCTAAACTCTGAATAACTTTACACATGAGAGCCATATTTACCTCTCTAGGATACCTACTATAAATTTTGGACCTAGTGAGAGATGTACCTATAATTGCATCATCTTTATAATCCTTTATCGTGGCTTGGTACCACTTAGGATATTTTTCAAAATGATATGAGGATGTAGGTGGTGAAAGAGGGGGAAACTGATCTAGTGGGAACACAACCTCTTCTTGTCCTTCTTTATCAAGTTCCTCATATTCAATTTCATGAATATTTGGTGGTTGATAAATATTAAGGGATGGTGAGGAAGATGTACTAAATCTTCTTTCTTCATTAAAAAACTATCCATATTAATGTACACTTTCATCATTAATGCATCCATAAGTCGATATACCTTTGAATTTGAACTATACCAAAGGAAAATATATTTCAAAGACTTACCATCCAATTTTTTTCTTTGTACCTTTGCAATATGCATGTAAGTTGTATATCTAAACATTTTAAAATGTGATATAGAGTGATTCTTCCATGTTAATGCTTCTTCAGGTATGATATTTTCAAGAACTTTGGCGGGTGCTCAATTCAACAAACATATTTTTGTGTGATCTGCTTCAAATTATAATGTAGGAACAATATCTTTATCTTTTAACATACATCACACTATTTAAACAATAGTATGATTGTTCCTTTTTGAAACAACATTCTATTAAGGTATGCGAATAGTGTTCAAATATCTTTGGTTCCCATGTTCTTGAAGGTATAATGAAAACTCCTTACTTGTGAATTCCCCTCTTGATATGAGCGTAGGGCTCTAAGAGAATGACATAATAACTTTTCTATAAAAGCTCAATATTTTTTTTCTAATTTCTCAAGTGTTTTATTTTTTTATTCAAGTAATAAACCCACAATTTCCTTAAATAACCATGCACAAAGAATAGAAAATACCCTTGGAACATTCTTATGAATTAATGGAATTAGTCCACATAGATCAATGTGTACCAATTTAAGGGACTTGAGGCTTTATTATTTATAGCAATACAATTATTATGATGTTTCTTTCCAAAAAGATAATATAAGAAAATAAATTCTAATTTTTAAATTAGGGAATCCTTGCACCATATCTCTCTTACTCAATGCAAGAAGATAGCCCGAAAATAAGATGGACAAATATTTTATGCGAAAGAGTTTCATATGCATTATTTTAACTACAAGGGACTTATTTTCATGTGTAACATAAAAAAGGCGAAACTTCTTGCTAACCCCTGAAGAAGGAGCAACAACTTCACTATTTCTATATTTATCTTAATGAGACATTATTTCACCATTTTGATGATCAAATTCAAATTTCATTTTATGCTCAAGTAACAAGCTAACTTAAAGAAGGTTATTTGTGATCCCTACAACATATAAAACCTTTGTAATTCTATATTTGTGAGTTTTGAGGGGAAAAGATATATCTTTGATTCCCTAAACTTCATATGATGTGTCATCACCAAGAGGTACTTCTCCATAAGAAGTGGATGGAGTGAGATCACAAAACCATTTTTATTCACCTATCATATTTTTTTGGATGCACCAAAATAAACATACTAGATTGAATTGTTTGAAGTGGAGGCCTCTTTTTTCTATAGAATACAAGAAATCCTCTTTAAGTGAATTTCTTGTGGATTTCCATATAGCTTATTTGGTTTTTCTATCAATGGGGATTATTATTCTTCTCCCCTTGAGAAGGTTTATATAGATCCCAAAGGTATTTAACTTCTAATTAGGTTTGAAATTTAGTTTTTCAAGTAGCATAATTATCACCTTTCTGAAGTTGAGAGTCAACCAACATTATTTTTGGTGCATTATTAGCCATTTCTAGAGTTTCAAGGATCCTTATCACTCCTACAACTTATAATTTCCTAATGGTTTGTTTTAAAAGAGTTATTGAAAACTAGTAATGAATTTCAAAAAAAAAAAATTACATGTTTCCTCCAAAATTAAAATATTCAAATGTAGTAAATAATATATTTTAATTGTTTATGAGTATATTACTTTTTGTAAAATATAAATTAAGGAGAGAAAATGAAATTTTGATGCACCTTTCCTTGCTTCCTTTATCATTTTTTACCTCTTCTTCTACATTTTTTTTTAGACTGCCATTGATAGAACAACATACTTTCAATGCTTCATTCTACCACTTTTAGACCGCTTCTTTACACCAATCTCATGTTACATCAATGCTTTTGTGGATTGAAACGACACTTTTAAACTTATCATGCCTCTCTCAATATCTTCATTTTGTGTTACCTCTATAATTAATCACATTTTACCATTGCCAAACAATTTTAGGTACCTCCTTTCAATGCCTTCCCTTTATTGTATATTTTACCATGCTTCTTTCACTAGAAATTTCACCATGCTTCCTTCTATTATATACTTCTTATTTAGCCTTCAAATGACATGCATATACTTTAGACACCAAATTCCAATTCCACTCCTCTTCTATAGATTCTAATGCCCTTGAAATGACATTTTTAATGCCTTCATTCCCCTCTACAATTTTTATAGGCAAAGTAAACAATTATTCTTTGATACCATGATGAATAGAAGTGAATGATCAAAAGGTCATGAGTAGAAGAAATGTCTTATTATTATGAACATAAGGCAATGCTATATACAAACAAAATTTGGTTCTATAGAGAAAACTAAGAGAACTATCTATAACTGAGTATATAGTCGGTTAGAATGATGTAATAAAGAAAAAAACCTAACAAGGTAGAAATAGAGTTATTTTTAAAGCTATGATTAAAGCTCTCATAATTTATAGATTTATGGATATTTCCTATCTAAAAGGAATCCATTATGATTTGGAATATAAGATGAAAAAGTTTCTTTGAGAAGAAAATTTAGAGAAAAAGAAATGGAATTTGGTTAACTAGGATAAGAATTTTACCTAAAGAGAGGTGGTTTAGGCATGAGATCTTCCCTCTTTAACAATATAGCTTTTCTTGCCAAATTATTAGAGATGGTGTGAGAAGGAACAATATTTTTAGGGGAGAATACCTAATCTCAAGTAAAACCATAAAGTTTCCATAGTCCATGATAAAGTTGTAATATGATTTCTGGATTAAATTGTGTTGCATTTTTTTTTACATCAACGTTTCGGATCTATCTACTTTGAATCCCAATGATGGATCATGGAGTATGATCCAAAACGTTGATGTAAAAAAATGCAACATAGTTTAATCCAAAAATCATATTATAATATCAAGTACTTGAATTTAGAGAATCATTCTTCCTTTCTTAGGATGTTGACCGTCTATAGAGGTTCTCAAATATGGAAAACAATAAATTTGGGTAGTAGTTTGATTAAAGCTATCATTTTCTAAAATATAGGGAAGTATGAACTTGTTCTTTTATGTGATGATGTGTGGAATAAACATATCCATCTTTTTATGGAATTTCATGGTATTCTTGAATTAAAATACAAATGTGTCAAAGTTGTTCAAAGTTGTGTTTATAATTTTTAGTATGAGGTCATGTAGGACAATGTGAGGATTTAAAAATAGAAACTTAAAGATCTTTAGCCAATTCAACAATTATCTCTTTTTATTATTGAAAGAATAATTCTCATTTTTTGACATCCTAAATGGAAAATATAGATAAAAATTTATATTTTATTGGATGGGGTTTAAACTATTTTAGGATCTACATGATACAAATTAGTTATAGAATTACTTTTGTAAAGAATGTGGATGTTAAGAGCTCTAAGATTTGGAAAAATCTCTATCATCTTAAATGTTGGCCAAAGATTAATGCTTTCATGTGACTTTTAGCTTTAGATAACTTTATTTATCATGATAATATCTAAAAGTGTAGGATTACTAGTTTCAATAAATTTACTTTTGCCTCCAAGATGAAGAGTTTGGAAGACATCTTATTTTAGCCTAACCCTTTGTTAGTTTCCTTCACTGTTTGTAGTGTGATTTGTTAGAAATTTCATGGAATAGTTGTGATCTAGGACTCTCTTGTAAATCAACCAAAACCTTCTTTGAAGCTAAAACCCTTAATTTATTGCATGATATTGGTTCTTGTCTAATATGCTAAAATATTATGTAGAAATACAATAAGAGGATTTTCAATGATACAACTAGACATATAAATTAGGTTTAAAGTAGAATTATGACCAATTTAAAAGAAACCTATCAAGTCTAGATTCATTATTATCAAATAATTCTTGGTGGGAATTCATTGCTCTAGTAAGAATTGGTATTTCCTATGGGTTTCCCCTCTTTTACCTCTTCCAATGATATCCCTCTATATTTTAACTTACTAAATGGGAAATTCCTCCTATAGGCTTGGTTGAAATTAATGTTGATAAACTTGAAAAGATAACCTTGGAAATGCTAGTATATAAGGTGTTTGTTATGATCATAATGATAGGATTAAGTCCTGGTTTATTGATAGTGTTAGTAGTGATTCTTATAATTTTTCCAAGTTTATGACCATTTACCAAGCTCTTTTAGAAGCTAAGCTAAAACATTTTACTAATATTATTCTAGAATCTAGCTTTAAAATCTTGATTGATCATTTCAAAATGAAGTTTTCCTCTCACTTCCAATAGTGATAGTAAAATGAAAGTATGGAAAACATCAACATCCTCATTCATAGTTTCATTGTTGATAAGAGGAACTATACTAGAATAGAGGGAAAAATATATTGGTTTTTTTTTTTTTTTTTCCTACTAAATTAGCTTCTAACATAAATGATAATGAGGTTGATACTAGCAATAGTTGGGATTTCAATGTCTAGGACTTGAGTAGACATATTAACAATTTTATGATTGTTGACTACAATTCTCGATTCCTACATGTGTACTTCTTGTGGTGTTCTTGTTTATTCCCCTCTAGTTATCTTTATTATTACTAATTATTTTTAAATGTCTTTCCTATTAATCTAATTTTTTAACATTAATAAAAACATTCCTTCTAATACTTGGAGCTTGTACAATCTTTAGATGAACAAATGTTAAGATTTAGAGGGTTTCTCTTTTCTTGTTGATTGTCTATTTTTAATCCATCTAAATTTGT
>VDFB02000017.1:164478594-164598192 GCA_007258455.2 Sequoia sempervirens | reverse complement strand
TCTAGAAGCCTTGGAAGGATGGAATGTGAATTAATAATTCACATATAAAGGAGGGGAATCTAGGACAAATAAAAAGGAATTAAAAATTCCTTGGAGAATGATTAGGCTTAATTAATTTATAATTAGAGGATAATTAGGGGCTAATTAGGATTAAAAGCCAACTTGCAAAAGTTGGAGGATGTGACACATCCTAATCAAGCGATTAGCATGTGCACATCCTTAATGAAGAAATCTAGGGAGATGGATTAGATTAGATGAAAATAAATTTTAATATTTATTTAATTTATTTGATGAAAAGAGGATTAAGGAGGGTAAGGTATTTAATTATTAATTAAATACCTTAGGGATTTGGCAGAATTAAGGATATTAATTAAATAATAGTAATATTACTTCGGATAAGAGGGTGTTTAGATGAAAAGTGATAAATTTGGATAAATTAAGTGTCCAAATTTGGATGTCTACAGAGGTAAATCCAATAAGCATGGTTACATAATACATCTTCCACCTTGATAACAAATGAGGGGTAATAAGTTACAAGATCAACTGAAATGAATAAATCATGAAATGAAATTGGATCCGACAAGCTCTCCATCTGGAAATTTCATCCACACAAACAAGAAGAAACCCAATGGAGTAAGGTGTATGGTCCACCCAACCAAGTGATACCCAAAGGCTCACCCCCTATGCTAGGAGATAGTAACAAGGATTCCTAGACAAGCCCATCTACCTCTAGACATAGGGTGACACATACTAACACAACCAATCATAGGTACAACACCAGTACAACTCTAACATGGTCACATTGCTTCCAGATATAAAACAAATCAAGCATGTTAAGAAACCATACACACAAAATCACATACCAACTGTTGTCATACAAAGAGTTTCATCACACAGCTTGACATGGGATATCATCTGGGAATCTTCATAGGCTTTGGCCCCCATTATGGGATATCCTAGTGGCCTCAACTGAATCTCGGCCCCCATACTCACTCATGCGAAATCAAATACCTCTCGTAAAGACAAGATAGATGACCTTGCCATTCCAGGCCTTCCCACTCATCCCAAGCCTGTACGAGCACTTGTGTCTATGAGTGAGGCTAAATTATTTTGATTAGTGTGAAATACTACCCAAACTTCTAAGTACATTATTTTAGTTATCACTTGATTAAACCACCTCTGAAGGTTACCCAGCTTACCTCTTTGGGCTCTGGCACCTAATAGAAGCCACTCTTCTACTTGACAACATACCAAACAAAACAAATCACCAAGGGAATCCCAAGTGCATACTGACAAGATAGAACCACTCCAACTCTAGGAGGAACATATGATGAAAACTCACTCCAAACACTAGAGGCAACAAAAGTCAAACCCCTCTCCAAACACTGGAGGCAACAAAACACATAATCCACTCCTTCCAAAGGAGGCACAAACCACATAAACCACTCGTAATCCAAAGGAGGCACAAATCACATAATCCACTCCTAATCCAAGGAGGCACAAACCATCCTCATTCATGAAAACTGAGTAAAACAACAGGATATAACTATATGCACTACCCAAGGCAATTCAAAGGTTGACTAACATAATACGACAACCCCAATTAATTAAAAACCCCATCCGGAAGACTTATTAACCCCTACCAAACAACTTCCCCCAAAGTAATAACAGAAGAAATTACATTTAAAAAGATAAATAAATAGGAATTAAATCTACTTTGGATTTCCTAAATCCACTTCCTTTAATAACATTCAATAGTTTATTGCCACAATAAAACTAATTAAATTATGTCTCTTTCAGACAAAGGATAAAATTTAACCAGATATTTAATCCCCTAGTTGCTCTTAAAAAAATAATAGCATTCACTTCTATGATCTAGAACGTATCCTTTAAAAATAACTATTGGTTCTTTGCAAAATAAATCGTTTTAAAATCAATTAATCTCCCTATTAAACACCTTACATTTAAATCCAAGATTTGTCCTTTCAAATATATTATTCTAAAATAAAATCAATAATTTATCTATGAACACAATATTTTAAATTCCTCGATTACACATTTCATGAAAATAACTAATCTTATCGTGTACATTCATTTGCAACCAATAAGAACTATAAATAATTAATAATTGCTTTCTTAAAGTTTTCATTTCATTTAAAACAAATAACCATTTCTCTTAAAATCATTACCTTATTAAGTAACTATTTAAGCATTTGACAAGCAATAATAAATTAAATCTAATGGTCTACTTTAGTTTCTCGATAATATTTAAATATAAAAATCTCATTTCCCTAGTAGAATATTTTCATTATTAAATAAACATTTGTGCATAGACATGCATCTCTATTAATTAATTATTCATTTAAATAGCGTGTTTCTATTTACATTTAATATCCATTTCTCATATTTAAATATTCATTTATTTAACCATAAACACATCATCCAGTTTCGTTAATTACACATAATGATCAAAACCAATTGTTACAATAAAATCATTATAAAATCAATATTTGCACTTAATAAAATAATCTTAAAATCATTATATTTAACCACAAATATATATATTAAAAATATATATAATTATATACTCAACGTATATACAACTATATATATATACATATTTAAATATATATTTACAAAAACAATTTAAATTTAAATTCTAACTCATTAAATATAATCCAAATTTACAAATTGAATCTGCAATATATATATATATATTAATATATATTAAAAATAATATATAAAATATAATATATATATATAATTATAAAATTTATAAAAATAAATTAAAAATTAAAATATAATATATATATATATATTAAATATTAAATAAAATTTTCATATTAAGAAAAACAAAACAACAATTCCCACGTAGGGACACAGGGTCAAACCCTACCCCTGCTGTGGGGGCTATTGCGCAGCCTCCCCCTTATGGGGGTTGTTGCCTGTGGGGGCAGCGTTGGGCACTGCCTCCACAACCAATGCCACCATATGGGGGCGGTTGTGGGGGCTGCTCTATAACACCCCGACGTGCAAACCCCAAAGGACAACTACACAACAATTTTTTTTTTTTTAAACATAAAATAAAAATAAAGTAGAAGTACTATGTTATCAATTGCAACTAACATAATTACAAATACATACTAAACTCCTAAGTCCCTTGGGGTACACGAGGAGACATTACGTTAACTACCTATTAACCAACTTAACTAATCCAACATTCTATTTCACGAATATGAGTTCTCATATAAAAGTGATAAACGCTAAGCATAAAAATAAGAATGAACCACATATGCTAAACAAGATTACATAACCAATAAAACTTGGAAACAATGAGAAACTAATTTACTCAACATATCAACATCAAATATATATAATTACATCAGTGAATAATGTTTTGAATTACATAGTGTTTTATAACAATACATCGTGTTACAAACTAAATACCAATAACCATTTATCCAAGTTTCAAGATACATTATCCCAACACATGGGTGAGATACAATACAATTACAAGACATGAATAAAGTATAAATGTATACATCTGATGGTACATAAATCTGGAACAAACTGTCACCACAATCTCTGCACTGAAGGTATGACTGCATAATGGGAAACCCAATGGGGTGCGAAGCACGTTCCACCTGACCACCCCCGTGCTAGGAGTAGTTAAGAAAGGATTCCCGACCAAGACGTCAAAAGTAACACATTTGACTCAACACCAATCATGGAAAAGAAATTCATACACAAAGGAAATGTGACAACAAAGGTCTACTAACATAACATAACAACAAATGATTCCAAGACAAAACAATAAATTACTTCCAGAGGATTTCAGTTTAAAACGACAAAGGGGAAAGCTAGAGGAGAGTGTCATCACATGGCCTTCATGGATTATCCTGACATACTATCACAAGGTGCCGCCTCCATCTATGGTTATCCTGACTGCCTATTTCAAGGTGCCACCCCATAGGGTGACTCGTGTAGAATCGTGCATTACTCATGGGAACGAGATCACGATTATGCCAACCATGGCCTTCTCGACCACCTTTAGTCTTTGGTAGCCCTAACAGGTGAGCGAGGTATCTATCATTATCTTTTAGTGTTTAACTACCCATCCCCTAATTAATTAGTTAGGTTTTCACTTTTTACACTAACTCTACTGTGGGTTATCCTGATAGCCCCTTTGTGCGCTGGCGCCCACATAGAGCCACTCTCCCTAGAATTCCCTAACATACCACAAAACATGAGAAATTGAACTCTCAAGTTCACCAAAACACAGGATAGAGATTCACGAGGTAAAACCATCTCGCCATACTCTTATAACACAGTAACTTAACAAAAGAACGAAACTCAAAGTAATCACAAGATTACATCAACAAGGAAAGTATAACTAAAAACCCAAATTGAATATACCAAATTTCCTAATCTCTGGAAGTTCAACGACAACCCTATCTCCTATAATAACGTTAATCAAATAAATAAACACTCAAATTAAGTCAACTCAAAAGTCTCAATAACAATCTCCATAAAATTAACCTACTGTTTATTCAGAATCAAAGAATTGATTTATAATATAATTCCATAAGTCAAACAATCATCATCGCATACAAGAATTTCGTTTACAAAATCAAATCATTAATTTTTCCTCAATTAACTCCACTAAAGAAGGACAATTAAATAAATTTAATAAATTTTTCTTTACAAATATCACCAAAAAGAAAATATATAATCATATAACATAATCATCAAAAATATAATATTCCTCAATTAAAACATATATGTATTTATATATATATCACTTTATAAATGCATATATTAATTAACATTAATCTAAATAATTCTAAATTTTTGAATTATCAATCAAAATAAAATATATAATAAATATTCGTATTTTATAAAATAAAACAAAGATTTAATAAAATAAAAATAAATAATTTATAGCAGCCCACTTGGGCTACGTACCTCCCCATAGGGGAGGACGCAGCTCCCAAGGGACTGCGTACAGCAGTCCAAAGCAGCAGTCCTTTGACTGTTGTGCGCAGTTCGCAGGGGTGATGGGGTATGGTGTCCCCTCCACCACCAAATTTTTTTATATATTTTTTTTTATTTAAAATTTTCTTCATTTTAATTTTAATTTTTTTTTTTAAAGAAATAAATCGAATTCCGTACGGACGACGGAAACGAAAACCAGAACGATTTTAAAAAGGTATTTAATTATATAAACAAGATTTTAAATAGAATGATTTTATATAGAGATTAAAATATTTATATAGATATTTTTTCACAGATAAATAAAATTTTACAGGAGTAGAAACATTTAATTGCACAAAAACTTCATTCGGTGATTTCCTTGTAAGAAATAAATAGAATAAATTGGAAGAACAAACACCAAATTAGCCACAAGAAGCATTCAAGAAGATTGCACAGAAGCTGTTCTAGGTTTTTCCCAATTTTCCTTACACAAATATTTTCTAAATTCCTCTGCTCAACAGTGGGGTTTTGAATTTAAAATCTAAGAAGTTCTTTGTTTTCTACTGTTTTCCCAAAGCTTCTAGCACAGGAGTTTTATTTAACTGGTTCTCTATACTTGCCGCGAAATTTTTCTACAGGAAAATATTCTTCAGAAGTAACAATGTTATAACGACATATCTCTACAGCTGGGAATAAGTTTTCTACAGAAAAGAAACTTATATTACCTACAGACAATCTTTCATGATAGAAAGGAATTTAAAACAAAATAAAAACAAAATGAAAGAACCTTTTCCTGTAGGTTGTATAAGTAAGAGTTGTACCAAACTTTGCCACAGAAACCTCCAGCCATAAAGCTCTTCCAGAAAATTTCCTCTCCAACCCCAATTAAATTCCCAAAAGAAAACCCTGCAGCCTTTTCCAAATTCTTTCCCCCAAATAATCAACAGAATAAAAAATCAAAATTCCATCACACAGCCAAAATTTTCCCGTGAACAACTTATGTTGCCCATGCCTCTTTTTCTTCCGGGAATAATTTCTTTAACAGAAATTCATTAATTCCCCACTACTTCCCGTACATTCCAATAAATAAAAATTAATAAATTTAAAAATCAATTTTAATTAATTTATTTATATTTCATATTATTTATTTTTCTAATAATAATAATATAACTTTATAGGTTATTTAATTAACCCAAAATTAAATGGCAAATTTAACATTCTACAAATCAACCAAATACTTATATTTTATTTTATTTTATTTATATTTATATTTTATTTAATTTTCAAGTAATAATAATATAGTCTTTAAAAATAATTTAATTAACTCTAAATTAAAATAGCAATTCTCATATTCTAAATAATAACAAAGCAGCCTATATTTTATTTAAATTATCCTTTTAAACCATAATATTACTTAATCCATTTAAATATAGTTAACTTTAACAACTCTTAACAAAATTAATTAAATCACAACTAAACATTAATCATCACTAATACATTCCCATTCTAAGACAAATAAAACAAAGACAACCAAAGACTCACATTAGATGGACTTGGGACGAGAATTCTTTCTTAACCACTCCTTTTTTCAACATCAATCCCATTGGGTTTATTTTGATGCTCACCCTGTCCTGCCGAAGCAGGTGGAATCGAGACTTTGTATCTGCATCCCTGCAAACAACAAGGTCGTGTACAAGTCTATATATATATATATATATATAAATAATTAAAACATTACATCGTAAGAAGAATTTGCAGTGTAGCAGGGCACTCGTAAAACGAGTGGTGCTACACTGTCTTCTCACCAAAACTATACTAGCAATTATGATATCAATAATGAAATAACATTTCTAACTAATTAATCACATTGTAAAATAAATTACAAAATCACTGCATCAAACTATATTAATGAATCAAATTAAACATCACACTCCAAGGTAAACTTAATGTCATAAATTGAAATAACATAATCCTCAATCAATCTAATTATGCATCCACACACCACATAAGAGTAACAATAGTAACAAAAGTATCAACCACATGGGGGTATTACATGCTCCCCCCAATAATACAATATTAGATAAATTACAATAATAAAATATTAGATAATACAATAATAAGTATTATATAGTAGTGAGTTCTAGTTTTATAGTATTGTAATAAAGCAAGTTGTTGTCTAGTCAATAGATGAGCTATGACATAGTGATTCAAAGGTAAGTTAGATAAGCATTTTGAGATCAATAGATTCTTGCAAGTTAAATGTTATTTTACTAGGTTAGTGAAGATTATAGTTGTTAGATCTTATTTAGACCCCTAGTTTGATTTATTTTTGACACAATTATGACAAACATAATTAAAATAGAATTTATTCCTTAAAATAAATATTTATTAAATATTGATGAATATTGATGAACATATTATTTAATTGCTTGGTTAAATATGAATTCTTCAAAATAAAATCATAATCATTTTAACTCTTCATATACTAAATTATTATATCAATTACTATTATTTATGAACCAACAAAATAAATAAATAAATAAATAAAAAATTAATTCGGTACAAAAGTTAATAATCAAACAAATAAGTTTGATTCACATAATATCTGAATAAGAAAGCTCATTACATTCATAATTAAAACAATGATAAATGTCGAGACCCATGTTCCCATAACAAATGTCAAATATTGTTATCCAATAATCTGGTGATAAAGGTGGCTATAACATTCACAACTAAACCAGTAATGAATGTCCAAACCCATATGTAATCGTAATTATTTGTGGAGATTTTTTCTTTTGATCAAAAAAATATTTTTTGACAAATGAATACACATATCCCAATTGTCATCCATCCTAAAATATAAAATATAAGGTTGTCTGAGAAAGTATTAAAGGTAGTAGGCAACATGTACCACATGAAAAACCACATGCGATCCACATCATCTGCAAAGATTTTAAATTTTCGGATAAAAACCTTCCAGCCTTCCCATGACACAAGCAACATTGGCATCCCCGCTATCATAAGTATCCTCCATGGAGGCACGTACGAAATATAGGAAAGTATGGTTTGGATGACCAAAAATATTATGAATGTCCAAAGGTAGTACACATCATCTCTAAAGATGTATCTCTTGGAACGAAGGATCATTATTCTTATGCAAAGTGGAGTAATCATCACCATACCCAAAACAATTGCTGCTACAACTCTATGGTCTGGTGCCACAGCCACATAGACTCCCACCCCAAATCCCAAACACAAAGATATTAATGCTATCCATAATCCAATGAGAGAGGATTTGAGAATAAGGGGATCTTCTTGTTTACCATAAAGTGCATTCATTAGCAGAAATGTTGTTGAAATTGAGCTACAAAATGCTAATGCAATGCAAATCACTAAACCTTGAAAGAAAATACCAACCAAGTGATTTTTTTTTCTTGTTTTGGGAGAGTGAATGTTGCTGCATGTTAGCTCTCAAAAACGCAAGCAGGATGCCTCAAGAGACTGCCAATCTCTTGATATGCTTCCGGGTAACAGACAAGGTTAAATGAATTAAACCTTCTACTCTTCAGGTGCTACCAGACCTAGGTCATGGGTGTACCTATCCGAATGAAGCAGACTTTATGTGCTTATCTTTCTTAAAATACTTTGTCCACAATGGCAGATGGAAGTGAACAAATGCATTCAAACTTGGTATAAATAGCAGTAGTAGTCTTCTAATCTAAATCCTAAAATGTTCAAGTAATAAATGTAAAGAAACTGAATGAATCCAAATGATGAAGTGCAGAGACTAGTGCCTTATTGGGTATGCAGAGTCAAATGAGATCAAGATGAGCAACACTTATCTGGAGAAAACTCAAATTATCTGGCATATATTATGTTTACAACTTGTATAAACATGCAAAACTGTGACTACTAAGCTCTACTTTAACAATCCAAATGAATCTCCCTGATTATTGTGATCAACTAAAAGGATTTAATCTTTGCTTGAAAGAACCAATCAATTAACCACACAGATACAACAAATGTGCACTGATGAATTGAATATAAACTTGTTATATCAATTTAAACAATCAGAAAGAATCCATCTTGGAGATAGCTTAGCAATACTTTCATTAAATTCAACAGATAATTGACACTAGAAATGTGCAGCAACATCAATTGACTTTCATAAATACCTCCATTTTGAAAACATGCATCATAGTCTCTGACCTAATAAATCTATTGTACTGTATCCATCTAATTTTCCTACTGTATATCGAATAACTAATAGCTTATGATCATTTTACAATCACAAAACGGATATTTATACACCAACATCAGAAAAACATATCACATTGAGATCCAATGTCGGCCAACCGCTTAATTCGAGCTCATTTCATGTCGGCCTACAACGATATTTAAGCAATCACATGTCGGCCACAGTGATTGAATTTCTGTTAATCTCATTGAAATAGTCGCCGAGACATTTCGTGGTTATGCCAAAGGAAATTGTATCACTGTGACCCATGGAGTCGGGGAGATGTCCCATAGTTCGTATTATATCTTACCGAGATACACATTTTTGTCATATTTGTTCCAATCGCTTCATTATAACCTTGTGATATCGGAGTGACATCTCACAGAACATCCCATGTGTTACCGATAGTCTTCGTGATCATTCTTGTCGTTGTGACAACATTATTTTCATATCGATAGAGTCATTGTGTATTATCGGCGAGACCGGAGGTCACTCGCCAAGACCTCACTCCGAAAACTTTAACTCTTACTGATATACGCATCCCTCCGCCACCGGTCGGTGTGACAATGTGAATTTGTTATGACCTCACACTGAAGAAAATTTCTCCCACCGACGAGCCCTTTGAAAGAAACCCTTTGTGTTGACTCGGCGAGACATATACACTTCGCTATGACCACTTTTCGATACATTTAGTCTAGCCGAAACAACCTTAAACTCCTCCCGACAAATACTTGCCCATCAGAGGTAGGCAAGACTAAGTGAGTTCTCCAAGACATTTCATCGAAAAAAACTCTCACCGATGCATCTCCATATATGCCGGTCGGTGAGACATAAAGCACTCGGTGAAACAATATACCGCAGACCAAACACCTGCTGAAATGTTCCCTCTTTGTCGCCGAAACAATGTGAAAGTCCTACCGAATGGAACCATAGATGAATTCTGATCGTTGTGACAGCAAAACGTCTTACCGATAGGCAACACAAACGTTTATCAGCAGAAAATGCAAAATAGATCAGGGAGACCCTGGAAATCTCATGTCGAAATGGAACCATAAAGTGAAAAAAGCAAACTCGATGGATCATATAGGAAAAATAGGCAAAATGCAAGCAAAATGTCATGATGGAAGGCCCTGTGCATATGGTGATGATTATTTTGGAAACTTAGGGGGATGAAAAACTTGTGAAATCATTCAGAATTTTACAGTTCCAACACTGCAAATGCTACCGTTGCAATCAACACTGCATTTACTAAAATAATTTGTACTTTCCACGTTGGTTTTTTAGTGATGACTGATTATCTTGCCTTTGGAGTCCTTTGCGCACCATTTATTTCTAGGAACCATTTAATCTACACAAAGACCCATATCTTTTAAATCAAAAGGAATTGATCACTATTTAAGGTTTTTATAAATATTGAAAAGACTATAAAATCAACTTTTAATTATGCAATATTTTATGTTTCAATGAAAGTAAATTCTTGGAGATTACAAACTTTTATAATAGTGAAATAAAATGCAAAAAATATTTGAATCTCTGTAATTAAATTAAATTAAAATTTGAAATCTTCACATAAAATGATCAGCAGTTTAATTTAGTGTCTAGTTCATTGCATTAGACTAGCAAAGTAAGTAAAGTTAAAGGACAATTTATAAATGTGGATCCTTGGTTTGAAGGTAATGATTTTTGAGGAGTAATTTGCGCAAGAAGGATATCTATTGAAAATAAGGTAATTGTGTATACTATAGATTTCTATGAGAGTCTAATTAGGGAATTATGTAGTGGAAAATCTGGAGGAAATTTCATTATGGATAAGATTTTGGCCATGTTGGAATAGTGGTATTTTTTCAATGGCTACACTGTGACATCAAAATATTTATTGAGAAATGTAGAATTTGTCAAATTGTAGAGTATTAATTTGTACAAATTGTTACATATCTTAGAGAAGCCTCGGGAGAAAATCTCCATGTAATTTATTTTTAGACTAGCATGGACTTAGAGGGTAATGATTTATTCTTTATAGTATTTGATTGGTTTTCAAAAATGGCATATTTTGTTCCTTAGCAAAAGATGAATTCAACATTTTCAAGATTGCAAACCTATTCTTCAAGTAAGTTTTGAGGATACATGGTTTGCCAAATAGGGATACTATGTTCTTGAGCCATTTTGACATACATTATGGAAGAGATTGAAACATGGCTAAATTGTAGTTTTACATACCATCCATTAATAGATGGTTAGAGAGAAAATGTGTATATGAGTTAAACAAATACTCTTAAAAGTTTGGTAGGAGACAAAAAAACATAGTGGCATACCTTCTTCATGTAGGTTCAGTTTGTAATGAATAAATTAGTGAACTAGTCTAATTGTATAACCCCTTTATAGATTATGTATAGTACATCTCTAAAAGGTTTTGTATACATTTTGGGGAGTTTATTAATAATCAAACAAAGCTAGATTAGAGCCTCATGAGATGGGTGGAATATTTCTAAGGGTTTTTTTTTTTCTTAAACATCTAGAGTTGGGGTGACCCAATAAGGTAGTAGATGTCTTGAGTAGGAGACTTACATCATTAACTAATATGATAGTAGAGTTGGTTCACATGGAGATAGTGAAGGGTTTGTAGACTAAATCTTTGGATTTTATAGAGGTATGACATAATTGTGTGTAGCCTTGGATTGAAGGTAAGGATTTTTTTAGGATTATTTTTTGCAAGAAGGGTATTTGTTCAAAAGAATGTAAGTTTGTATAACATGACTTCTATGAGAGAGAGTCTGGTTAGGGAATTGCTTAGTGGAATATTAGGAGGAAATATCACTATGGATAAGACTTTGGCCATGTTGGATGCAAGTTATTTTTTTCCATGTCTACATTGTAGCATCAAAAGATTTATTGAGAAATGTAAAAATTGTCTAGTTCAAATTTATTCATAAATTATTACTTTATTTAATTTTTAATTTTTAAATAATTTTAAACTCGCCTTATATTTTTTGGCTGAAGAGGTTCCCTCTATGAAGTAGCAAGAAAGACCATGAACAGCTCAAATCTCTGAGATCCCGCCTTATAAAAATGTTCAAGGGCCCAGCAAGGGGAAATGACTTACCATCCTACAGGAATATGCAAGCATGGATATGATAATCTTGTTCTCAGCAGCAACTTGTGGGATTGGCACAACTTTGACAGCCATTAACAACATGGGTCAGATTGGGAGGTCGCTATGATACCCCCCTGTCAACATCAGCATATTTGTTTCACTCACCAACATCTGAGGTTTTCATGCTTGTGCATTTTTTTCTTAATCAGAAGAAATGTAAACTTATCTCAATAAGAGATACTGAAATACAGAATCCTGTACAAAGACTAACTTACATTTCATGTCTTTTCTATGAATTGCAGTTAAAAGAGCAGTTTTGTTTTTTACTCCTCCTTTAACTTCGTTGCTTTGGAGACGATGGCATTTTTATTGGAAATCTTAGGAGGCCTATAGAAGAAGTCATACCTAAACTGGAGAAGAAGCTAGCTGGTGCTACGGGTCAAGAAGTTGTCCTTTGGTTCATGGAAGAACAAACTAATGATATAAAAAAACAGGTAATCTAGAGTTAACGTTTGCTACTGTATGGTTAATCTTCTGATTTTCTGAAGTTTCCTGAATAGTTTCTACATCGTATGGCACTGATTGCTTGAATACACTTCATGGTATAGATGCATTTAGCAGTAGAGAACCTGTATTTGAGCTTGAACTTAGTTTGGGTTCTTTCAATTTTTAGATTTATAAAAAAGGTTGTAGTCTGAGTATTGCGTTGAAGCTGATTAATAATTCCTTAATCCTGACATTTAAAATCACATTGATAGTCAATGGGCCCTTGGTCTATTGGTGAAGTTGAAAGGTTCAAAATAATCCCACGAGGGATCAAGTCTTGCTGAGTGCAAAGGCTCTAACACCGAAAAAGGGATGAGGCCGGGATTGTGCCCCGGGCGAATTAGGCGGAATGGATACCCCTCAGTCCTTGGCTCTTAGCCGAAGAGGTTCAGCCCAAGAAGGCTCGTGCTCCCGTATCGGGTAGCAAAAAATAATTTGTAAATAACCTCCATCAAAAAAACCACATTGATAATTGTTCACTTTTTTAGGTTTGCATGGTGCAACCGAAATCAGAAATAGATCTCCAATTCAAGTACACGAAACTCAGTACTCCTTGGGGCTATATAAGTGCAACACTTCTAGGCGTTACAACTTTTGGGACAACTGCTATTATGAGTGGATTCTTTGTAAAGCCAGATGCTACTTTCGATTACTACATTGCCAATGTTTTGCCTCTTTTCGGCGGCTTTGTCACCATTCTTATAATTTCTGAGGTGTGTTCCATCCCACTATGAGCATTATTTGAAAATGCATAAGCATGTTTCATAAACTTCTAGTGCAGTGTAAAACAAGTGAAATGTATGTTTGGATGATTTCAAAATCTGGTCGCACAAAACCATTCTTTACAGAACACTCCATTCTCTGGAGGATATCCGTAGAAACACAAAATAAAGATTGCCCAAGCAACTTTACCGATTGAGCATAAAATGATATAGATGGTCTAAATGTTTTTCTCTCTGTTTTCTAGGACTCTACTCTATTTGACATTGTTATGTGGGACTTTCAAGAAGTTATCTTTGCTTGAAATCTACTTAGGGGCTTATTTATAAATTAATTTTGAATTTGATGAAATACAAATTTTAAGAATACATGTTTGTTGTTGTTTCACTCGACATTCTGATTAGATATTATTTGCATGTATTGCATACTAGAGTTCCACTCTCATATCATGGCAGAATTCTCTCACATTGTTGTCCCCTGGCTATCCTGGAATCTGAATTGCCGAGGCTATAAAATATACATATACACAGGCTTGGCATCCCCTTTCATCTAAATCCTTGAATCGAAATAGAATCACATTGCATTTGGATCTCAGCGCAATTATTAATGTTTGAGTTTGTTTTAATCACAAACCTTCTTGTCCTGTTCTTTCATTGACAAGAAATCTCGAGGCAATCCATTATCTAAGAAAATTTGAGCTGCATTCAATAGATTACCTCCTCGAGTGAGTAATGCCTCAAAGGTATTGGTTACTTCTGAATGGTTGAAGCTTGTCCTTTCTTTTTTTATTTTATGGCATAATTTATTTGAAAGGAAGCATGCAAATTAAAAAATTGTTCTCCATTTAGGGGAGATGACTTATTAGTTGTGCACCCTAACTTCGTGCTTCTAATTATTCTACGTGGAAATTTCAAATCACTCCTAATTTTTTACAGCAGCTTACTTGGCAAGTCCCCTGCTTATAACTAAGGTTTCAGGGCCACATCATCAAATATGATGCCACATCAGCATGCTCTTTGTCAAGGTGTCCAAAAAGGCCCAAAAAAAAAATTGAGACCAATAGTCATCATTCACAGCATGTTTTATTGACCGTTGATGTGGAATCACATGATTGGTTGGTTTTTAGATCAAAGGAATACATTTTGTTTAATTATGGGTAGTCATCATCAACACTAACAACTTTAAAGTCGTGCAACTATTGGTCCAATATTGATAAAAATATTGGGCATTATATAAACAACTACTATCACAACTATTGAAACATGTTCAGGTACTGGGTCCTCTCCCCTAGATCATTTTTTCCTGTACAAAGACTAACCTTCTGCCAAGTTCACTGTATGTGGCTCCATAGCTATAGGGTTCTCTTTTGGAGCTCAATGGCATGTTATGCTTGCTATTATCTCTGAGCCCTTTGGTCTACAATACTATGCAACTCTCTATAATTTTGGAGTTGTTGTGAGCCCAGTTGGGTCCTATCTTCTGTCTGTGAAGGTGGCTGGAGCTCTATATGACAAAGAGGCCAGAAAACAATTACTGTTGTAGGCAGCTCATACACCCTCTTCATCTCATAACATATTGACTTGCATAGCATATGAGTGCTTTAGGCTTAATTTTATCATTATGACATTGGTATCCTTATTTGGGGGTCTGATTTCAAACATTCTTATTGTCAGGAAATTTTTATAGAAGTGACATATATTCTAAGCAAGTCGAGCCTCCACTGTGGCAAGAAAAAGTCTTAGAAGAGTGTTGTTCATAAACAGTATATGCATTTAATCATACCATTGCAGTGGCATAATCTCTTCCTTAGTAGAAGATAATCTAATGATTTGCTTAGGTTTTAAATAGAGAAATAAGAAAATCATAGACAGATCTACCTCTCTCTATCCATCCATCTCTCTCCCTCTTCCTAGACCTCTATATCTAATTATCTTTATCTCTCTATTTCTACTTCTCTCTACTTATATGTGCCTCTCCCTCTCTCTATTTATCACTTCCTATCTCTATCATTATATTTCTATCTCTCCCTTTCTATCTCTCCCTCAGCCTTCCTCTCTATATATTTATCTCTTCCATCTTTATCTATCCCTCTCCTCCCTACCTTTATCTCTCCATACCCCTCTCCTTCATCTCCATCTCCATCTCCATTCTTCTCCTTCTCTCCATATCCCTCTCTATCTCTATCCGCTATCTCTATGTCCTTACCTATCTCTCTCACTCACTATTCCCTCCTCTATCTCTCCCTCTTTCTATACCTACCTTTTCCTTTGTCTCCCTCTCTCCCTATTGTAAGTATAACATGAGCCTATTGGTAAAGAAGCCTAATTATTCTCCTAATTCAGAGGTTTTGTTTCATAGTTGATTTGAAGCTATCACTTCTACATTGAGACCTTTATTGCACAAACAACATCATTTGCTAAATGGGTCATCAATTGACCTCATGTACTACATACCCAAAACATAGACCATGTTTTTCCAAATTGACCTTCCACACCTCTATGACGTAACCATTGCACGCCAAGGTGCGATTGCTAGTTTTTAAACTATCAAATAGTTCAACTATTATATATTTTTATCAATGAAATTAAAATAATTATTTACAATTTTATAATTAATTGAATGTAAAATTAACTTTAGTTTCCACCTTTACGATTCAAAAGTTTCATTTTTGTAAGCTTTAGTTGGCAATGGCTTTTAATAGTGCCTATGTTCTCATACATGAAATGGAATGAAACACTTAACTCTTAAAAAACTTTTGTTTAATCACCAATAACCAAATGAAGAGAAGAATAAATGAATCACTTACCCCATTGAAAAGGCGTTCATCGCTATCCATGTTGTCCATTGATATATCCAGTGTTGTCTTGCCTTGTTTGTCAACCCTATTGATCAACCTCTTTGACACCACCAACAACACCAAGGCTTTAATGCGTCCGAAAATTCTACTAAAAATATGCACTGCATTCTCAATCACCAAGTGCAAAGCACTTCTTCCATCATTATCAACAATTTCTATGCAATCTTTGGCATATTTTAATATCTCCTTGACTAAATCCAGGTTCCCTTCTATGATGGCTATATGGAGTGGTAATTGGCCATTTTTATCCACTTTATAACACAAATACTTATCTTTCTCAATAAGAATTCTGGCAATATGTGATATTCCTTCAAGATAGGTAGCATTATGTAGGGGTGTTCTACCTAAATTGTCAGCTTGTTGAAGTAGGTCTGGCTTAGCATCTACGAGCTCTTTAAGCACTCCTGCACAGTTAGAAAGGTGTCCATTATCAAGGAGGGCTCTAGGAAATTCACCATCAGCAATTCTTTTAATAATTCACTGCGAATAATTCATCATCATGACAAATTCACAGTGTGTACAATTCACCACAAGTAACTAATCATCATGATATATTCATTGCATATACCACAATTTATGAATAAATAGTAGTATTCTAAGACTGTATAAAAAATAAATGATGTTTTGAAGATAGCTTTTTGTTTGTTGCACACAACACACTGCACAAGTGTCTGGCGATCTGATGTCCTCCTATCATACTGTGAAGATGTCCGATACAAAAGTTTCGTAAAGATTTTCTTATGGCCTCCCCCTACAGCTTTGAACAATGCAGTCTTGTCAGCGTCATTGATCATATTTACCAGATTACCGTCTTACTCCAACAAAATCTTGATTACTTGGCAACATCCTCCAATTGCAGCTTCGTGAAAGGCCGTATTACCTTCCTTATTTCTAGCCCTTAGGAATTCACTGCTCGCCTGGTTTGCAGCCTCTGTATCATGATTCACCATCTGAAGCAGTCTTTCCACAAATTGTATATGACCGTGGTATGCTGCGAGTTGGAGTGTTGTATTCCCTGTGTGTGTAATCTCTTGGAGAATGTTGATTGTGCTATCTTGCATGTTTGTAAGCATCTTCACATCCCCTGAGATAGCAGCTTCATATAGTTTTGGCTCCATTCCTTGCGAGATATCAGTCTTGGATATGAATCAACTGAGAGAGGATTCCAATTTGCTCCTAATGGTATAACCATACCACACAATAAACTCTTTATATAGAGACTTTCCCGTGAGCAAAACTGGTTTTAAAGATTCGGCAATATCATTTGGTAGATTCAATGAAACTGCAGGAAACAACAGAGACATTTGATTGAAGAGAGGTTTTCCAGTCAAATTCAACGAAACTGCAAGAAACAACAGAGACATTTGATCAAGAAGGGAGGTTTTCCAGTCAAACATGATTTTCCAGATGGTGTACTTTTGTAACCAATAAAATCAGTACACGTAATACCACAGCACTATCCTGGAAGCATCCATAAAGCGAAGCATTTTAATGGCAATGTTGTGGAAACATCCCAAAAGCAAAGCTTTTTAGTTGCATACTCTTCAACATGTAGCTCGATGAACATTAAACATTATTTGAAAACACACAATTAGTCGGTCCAACCAAATTAAGAGACGTGGTTGAAGTTACTAACCAGAAGGTCCATGGAATGCTAGACATCTAAGTGGATGTCAAGTCTCTTGAGGGGACATGTAAAGGCAAGTGGTTTGGTCACACATCTTAGTTAAAGGTACTACGAGTGAAAGAAGTGATTAGAAGAAAATATTCCAAACATTGTCATGTATATACATACATAGATATAAATATAAATGCATGCATGCATATAAAGAACATAAAATATTTAAATTGATAAGACATATTTAACTCATATATATATGTATTCTTTTATATATATATTCACCTCTTTAAAAATATATATACATATACATACATGCATTCATGCATACAAATAGATAATTAGATATAGCTATTTTATCTCAACTTACATATTTATTATGAGTTCTAGTATTCTTTGAGTGAGCAATTAAACAATTGTAATGACCTTTAGAAAGAGAATTTAAATATTAACAAAGTAATTAGATTTAGCATTTTCCTTTTATAATAAATATTATATATATATATATATATATATATATATATATATATATATATACTTATGTGAGAGTATACATGTGCAACTACAAAATTGATCCATTATCTCGAACAATACACTACTATAGAAACTAGATATGTTCACTTACAAACCATCTACAAGATTATGAAGTGGGATTTTCAAGTTTAATTTTTTATTACTATTTGATATAGACATAAATGAGATTATAGTTGTTAGATCTAACAATGACCCCTATTTTGATTCATACTCAATGCAATCATAATTGACATAATTGAAATTGTGTTTGTTCATTAGAATAAATGTTTGTTAAACATTGATGAGCAAATGATTTAATTGTTTAGTTAAATTTGAATTTTCCAAACTAAAAATTATAATAATTTGAATTTTTTTATTAATATATTATATCAATTAATATACTAATTTTGAATCTAATACATATAGTATTATTTTAAATACTACTAAAATAAAATAAGTAAAAATAAATAAAAAATAAAATAAAATTAATTCATTTGATGGTACAAAAATTAATTGTCAAATACATAAGTTTGGTTCCCATAATATATGAATAAGGAAATTTATTACTATTAGGAATGTTACATCATTAGTTTTATTATAGTTTGTTAAATTATCATTTGTAGGATAATATATTGGTTATATGAATATTTGGTTGTATTATGAGTTATTTAAAACAACTCAGTCATTATAGGAGGTGTCATAGCCTGCTATAATATAGAATATGACTAATATTATAAATATGTAAACTATTTGAAAAAATATGAAGATTAAAAGCATAGTATTATATGTGTATAAATTGTTTTAGGTTTTTATTTGCCTCTTCCCAATTTTTGTATACTTACATTCATAATTAAACCAATGATGAATGTAATATTTCAATAAGATTATAATATTCATAATTAAACAAGTAATGAATTCCAACACTCATATTATGTTGATAAATAAGGTTATAATATTCATATTTAAACCAATAATAAATTTTTAAAACCCATTTGTAATGGTCATTATGTGGAGATTTTTTATCAAAATATATTCTTTAACCAATGAATCTTCCTCTCTAGTAATAGAACTTCTATGTAGGAAGAAACAAACTAAAATTGTTTTTTTCACATTATATATACATACATATATATATGAAAATATATGAAATATTTATTATTTATTCCAATATTATCTAATCAAGCAAGTAAATGGATGTAATGACCTTGAGAGAGAGAATTTAAATATTAAGAAAAGAAATAATATTTATCTCATTTCACTTTTATAATAAATATTTTCATTCAAAATTCTTATATTAATATGTACAAAATTACATGAAAGTAAACTAAAAATTTAATCCAATTTCTCAAAGAACCATATATTATAATAGAAACTAGATTGATTATCATAATTTCCTTTAAATAAAATGCAACATACTAAATACATATCCATGATGAAATTTAAATATATAAAAAAATTCAAAAACACCTCCTATCTTCAATAGATGGTTGTAAAAAATATTTGCATCAAAACAATATTATCTTTTTAACATAGATTTGTTTAAGATGGGTATGTTAATTATGGCATTCAAAAAATTCACCACGAGCAATTCACCTCGGAAAATTCACGACCACCACCACCAATTCACCGCAGGAAAATTCATCGCCATGACAAATTCACCTCAAAGAAAATTCACCACCAACAATTCACTGTCATGGAAAATTAATCACAAACTTTTATTAGTAATTTATATATATATAAGAACCAACAAAATTAAATAAGTAAAACTTTTAATTCATTTCACAGTACAACAATTAATAATCAAACAAATATATTTGATTCCCATAATATAAAAGAAAGCTTATTACATTCATAATTAAAACAATGATGAAGATCAAAACCCATGTTCCCATAATATCTCAATAAGAAAAGTTATTAAATTCATGATTAAACCAATAATAAATGTCAAATATTGTATTCCAATAATGCGGTGATAAAGAAGGTTATAGCATTCACACCTAAACCAGTAATCATCTTCTGCTTCCATCGAAAATAATTTCTTCGACCGATGAATGTGCCTATCCCAATTATCATCCATAGCGAATATACTAGCAATTGCACCTTGGTGTGCAATGGGTATGCCGAAGAGGTGTGGAAGGTCAATTAGGGAAAATATTGGTATATTTTTTTTGCATATATTTTGTAGTACATGAGCTCAATTGGTAGGTCATTTAGAAATTGATGTTGTTTGTGCAAAAAAGGTTTCAATGGAGAAGTGATAGCTTCAACTTAACTATGCATCCACTTAAATGGATCCAAACATGACTAAAACAAACCCTGTAAATAGGAAGATAATCGATCTCCATTACCAACATTCTCATGTTATGTTTGCAATAGAGAGAAGGGGGGAAATAGAGGGGGGAAGAGGGATATAAAGATGGACATATAGAGGGGGAAAGAGTGAGAGAGAGAGAGGGGTAAAGAGATAGAGATAGAGAGGAAGATAGATATGGAGATGAGGATGGAGATGCATATGGAAAGAGGGATATTAAGAGAGGGAGAGGGGGAGATAAAGAGAGAAAGAGATGGAACAAACAAATATATAGAGAGGGATAGATATATGGGTAGAGAGATATGGAGAGGTAAATAGATATAGATATGGAGGTCTAGGAAGAGGGAGAGGGAGAGGGAGAGAGAGATGAATGGATAGAGAGAGGGAGACATGTCTAGAGATAGAGGGGGAGAGAGGAAGATAGAGGTACAAAAGAATATAGAGGGAGAGAGGAAGAGGGAGAGAAATAGATAGAGGTAGAGAGAGATAAAAATATAGAGATAAGGAGATACAGAGGAAGAGATATAGAGATATAGAGGAAGAGATAGAGACAAAGAAAAATAAATAGAAGTAGAGAAAGAAAAATAGGAATAGAGAGAAGAGAGAAATAGGGGGAGAGAGAGGGGGGAAGAGACAAAGATATATGTATATGGGAAGAGAAAGGGAGAGGTAGAGGTAGAGAGATAGATAGGGGATAGGTACCTAGGAGTGAGGGAGGGGGAGAGGAGGGGAGATAAAGAGAGGGAAAGAGAGAGGGAGGGAGAGAAAGGGAGAGAGAGAAGAGGGGGAGACATGGAGAGAGATGGGTATAGAGGGAGAGATAACTCAATATAAAGAGAGGGAGAGGTAGAGATAATGAGATATAGATAGAGGGAGAGAAAGGGAGAGAGATGTGTAGAGGAGGGAGAGAGAGAAGAGGGGGAGACATGGAGAGAGATGGGTATAGAGGGAGAGATAACTCAATATAAAGAGAGGGAGAAGTAGAGATAATGAGATATAGATAAGGAGATAAATATAAAGGGGGCAAGAGTGAGAGATAAGGTGATAGAGATAAGAGATAGATAGAGAGAGGTATAGAGAGAGAGGGAGAGAGATGAAGAGGGGGGAGATAGAGAGATAGATATAGATATAGGGAGGGAGAAACAAGGAATGTGTGTATATGAGTGAGAGAGAGATATGGAGAGAGATGGAGATGGAGATAGATATCTAAATAGATAGAGAGGGAGAGAGAGGAGGGAAGGAAGGGAGAGAAATAGAGAAAGGGGAGAGGATAAGTAGAGAGATATATAAAGAGTGAGTGATTTGGACACACCTGGGCAGAATGCTAGCAACATTTATGAGATATGGCTTTACACCTGCCGATTGTATTTTGTTGAAGAATTTTTTGAACAAATTCATACTGTGAAATTAGGGCAGGTTACAGGGAAACATTTGTTTGAGGTATTCTGTCAAACATTTAGCTTCCTAATTCTTTTCAAAAGTTCAGTTTTGTGGTCCTTCCTGTTGGTGAGGCATTTTGTGGATGTTGTGGTTAAGACCTGTTCAGAATATGGAGTTGGAGTTGGTGATAAAACCAGACTGGTCGAAGATGGAGAAGTCGTTGGAGATATTGGAGTGGATAGAGAGGGAGTGGGAGAAGGAGAAGAGGCGGGAAATTGGGACTTACCTGCAAAGAGTGTGAGGGAGAAAGGGAAAGTGGTGACATGGGCCATTAATCAAGAACTTGGACACCCTATTTCTGGTTGTGTAGGATGCAATTGGGGCTGATGTGTTGCAGCTGTTGTAGCTTTCAACCCATGTAATAGAAATTTTTACACCCACGTAATAATTTACCCCTGACATGGGCCAGTGATGACTCCTCACAAGGGGAGAGTGATGAGGGCAAAGAATGGCACAACAACATGAGGACTCTTGTTGCCAATGCCTCCCAAGATGATGGGAATGAGAATTCACTTCCCAGAAGCCCAAATGTACAAAGCTACATTCAAAATATATTACAACTTAATAATATATTGTGAATTGGAATCAAAAGCTTTACACAATTATATTTAATTAAATATTATGTATGTTGAAGTTTATATAGCTTGATATTATCTGTGATGCCAAGAAGAATGATACATTTTTTTGTTACAAGAGTCACATGCTCTTCTTGCGTTTTGTTCTTTTTTTTTTGCAAGCTATTTGTTATAAATCTGGTACCCATGGCCAGGCCTATAAATTGTTGGTGAACCCACCAATGAAATTAGGGTCTCACTTGCGCAACAGAGTCCACTGTATGATCATATTTGAACACTGTGCGATCAATGCATAGAAATTTCATAATCCATGAAGAAGAAAAGTAATCAACAGAGGGTGTCACCGATTTGGAACTGGTTCCTCCTGGTCCACTGGTTGTATGTCTTGTTGTCCGATGAAGATGGCTACAGTGAGGAGCTTTTTTTGTTGGATGATGGCAAACTGATTAATTATGAACCCTCTGCAATGTTATAAACAGGATGCTACTCCAATCAAAGAAACCGACCCTTGCCAAAGACAACAACAATACATATAATTTCATTTCTCACTGTTAATAACAGAAATTTCAAAGTACACCAACTCCAGCGATAGGAAAACAGAGCTCTTGTGCTTATGGAACAAAACAGTATCAAAATGTCATAACAAGGAAACAAAGTATTAACATATACACATCTGAGAAACAAAGCTGAGTTCAAAGCAGTCAATCGACTGGATCCACCGACAACAGAAACTCTCAATCGAATCAATCCTTCTCTCTGACCAACCGGTTGTTCTTTACACCTACCAATTGCATATGCTTGAAAGTTTCTAAAGCCCTTTTCAACAAATCCATTTTGTACATATCTGCAATCATTGCAGTCCATGAGATTTTTTAGGTATTCTGTCAAACAGTTCACGTGCCTGGTTAATGCTTCCACTTTTTGCTTGAAAGTTTATAATATCTGACAAAATTCCTCTATCCTTTATGCTTCGATGGATGTCCATACTGTTCCAAAGCTCCCATTTTGGCATGGGCGGGGAGGATGCTAGCAAAGGTTGCGGAATTTGGCTTTAAACCTGACAATTGCATTTGCTTGGAAATTTCTAAAGCCTTTTCAGCAAATCCATTTTGTGCATATCGAGACCACATCTCTTTGAGGCACCTTGTCAAACACTTCACATGCCTTGTCTATGCTTCCACATTTTGCATACATGTCTACCCGGGCAGGTGCAACTACATCTGAAAAAATTTCCCTTATCCCTTATGATTTGATGGATGTCCATACCCTGTTCCAAAGCCCCCATTTTTGCACGGGCAGGGAGAATGGTAGCAAAGTTTGGAGTCTGGATTTACACCTGCCAATTGCATTTGCTTGAAAGTTTCTAAGGCTTTGGGCATCCTGTTGATTCAGAATAACATTTATCTAAGCGCAATAACCTACAGGCTTGACGCAGAAGAATGGGACATGGATGACCTCTTCGGCACACACCACCTACAAATACCAGTTCCACTCCACTGGCATTTCAGACCGGGCATAGGGGAAAGCGCCTCTACAATTGTCAATGGCTCTCAAACAAAATAGTGGACATTGTCTGGGCATTTCGAAGTAGAAAGAACTTCCCAATCCAACGAAACATCAATTGAAGGCCGCTTTGACGCGAAGCAGAGCTTCGGATTCGTGGGAAGGACATCTGTTGGGCAATAATCGATGGGACACAAAAGAGGGAAAGAAGAAGAAATGAAAGTGTGAAATGAAGAGTACAGAGGAGACGTTGTGTAAAAAGATGGAGATGGCCATTCTATTTGAGATGCAGAAGGGGAATGCAGTTTGTTGTTTGTTGTATCAGTTAGTCTATCGATGTCTGCACCATTGGAGGACGGCGTGTGGCCAAAAGCTCGGCTAATGTAGCACAGGCTGGGAAAATAACGGAGCTGATATCTCTCCCGAAAAATGTTAGTAGTAAAGGAAATTAACCGGTAAAGCAAAAAGTAACCACTAAAATCATCACCGAGATTTTCACCGGCAACGGAAAATTTAACAGTCCAAATCAATTCAATCGTCTCCCGACGTGACAGAGCCGTTGATCAGGCAAATGAGCTTTGTTCTATTTCAAATAGGTAACACCTTCAGCGTAAATATAAGGGAAATGATGTATGAGAATAGACAAAAAATTTCCAGCCTTCCCTTGGTACAAAAAGCATTAGCATCCCCACTATCAAAAATGGACTCCATTGATAGCTATGCAATTTTTTATTATTAATAAATGTATTTTTCCAATAAAAAATGGATTCCATTGATAATTATTTAAGGAATATTTTTAGTTGAGTGAATTATGGATTTGAATAAATAACTATTATATTCAAGGATTTTGACTTGTTGAAAAAAGTAATGTGGTCCATTTTTTATGTTTCTATTAATATAACGTATTTTCTCAAAAAAAGGGTGATGGGGTTCATCTTTTATGCTTCTACTAATATAATGTATTTTCTCTAAAAAAAAAAAGGTGATGGGGCTCATTTTTTATGCTTCTATTAATATAATGCATTTTCTCAATTAAAAAAAAGGTGATGGGACCCACTTTTGATGCTTCTATTAATATAATGCATTTTCTCAATAAAAAAAAAGGTGATGGGACCCATTTGTGATGCTTCTATTAATATAATGCATTTTCTCAATAAAAAAAAAGGGTGATGGGACCCACTTTTGATGCTTCTACTAATATAATGCATTTTCTCAATAAAAAAAAAAATGGGTGATGGGACCCACTTTTCATGCTTCTATTAATATAATGTATTTTCTCAATAAAAAAAGGTAACAAGACCCACTTTTGATGCTTCTAGATTTTGAGAAGGCTTTCTAAATACATTGATTGATGCTAATGGTAAGGTTATCAATGTTATCTTAAGTTAGGATGATAAACCAATTATGTATTTCAAAAGGAAATTGAATGATGATAGTAAGAAGTTTTAAAATTATGATTAGGAGTTTTATGATATTATTTAGGCATTGTGATAGTGGAGATATTATCTATTAGCAAGAGAAACTGTTTTATATACTATTCATGAAGAATTATGATTCATTAATAATCAAATAATGCTAGATTATAGCGTTATGAAATGGATGGGGTATTTCTAGGAATTTTATTTTGTTCTCAAACATAGAGTTGGTGTAGACCA
Source organism: Sequoia sempervirens (assembly GCA_007258455.2). Taxonomy (NCBI): domain Eukaryota; kingdom Viridiplantae; phylum Streptophyta; class Pinopsida; order Cupressales; family Cupressaceae; genus Sequoia; species Sequoia sempervirens. Next base: position 164,572,152 of record VDFB02000017.1, on the reverse strand, counting down.
ATAAGATAGTAGATATTGTGAGTAGGAGAGATGCATTATTATATAATATGATAGCAGAGTTGGTTGGGATGGAGATGATGAAGGGCTTGTGTACTACATCATTGGATTTTATAGAGACATGGAAGAATTGTGTGGATCCTTGAATTGAAGGTAATGATTTTTGAGGATTAATTTGTGCAAGAAGGATATTTATTCAAAAGAAGGTAATTGTGTATACTGTAGATTTCTATGAGAGAGTCTAATTAGGGAATTTTGTAGTGTAAAATCGGGAGGAAATTTCATTGTGGATAAGATTTTGGCCATGTTGGAAGAGTGGTTATTTTTTAATGGCTACATTGTGACATCAAAATATTTATTGAGAAATGCAAAATTTGTCAAATTGCATAGAATACTAATTTGTACAAATTGTTATGTATATCCTAGAGAAGCCTCAAGAGAAAATCTCCATGCAATTTATTTTTGGACTAGTATGGACTTAGAGGGGTAATGATTTATTCTTTATAGTATTTGATTGGTTTTCAAAAATGACATATTTTGTTCCTTAGCAAAAGATGAATTCAACATTTCAAGATTGCAAATCTATTCATCAAGTAAGTTTTGAGGATACATGGGTTACCAAATAGGGATACTATGTTCTTGAGCCATTTTGGCATACATTATGGAATAGATTGGAAACATGGCTAAATTTTAGTTTTACATACCATCCATTGATAGATGGTTAGAGAAAAATTGTGAATATGAGTTAAGGAAACACTCTTAAAAGTTTGGTAGGAGACAGAAAACATAGTGGCATGCCTTCTTGGTGTAGGTTCAAATTGTATTGAATAAATTAGTGTCACTAGTCTAATTGTATAACCTATTTATGGATTATGTATAGGGCATCTCTAAAAGGTGTTGTATACATTTTGGGGAGTTTATAAATAATCAAACAAAGCTAGATTAGATCCTCACGAGACGGGTGGAATATTTCTAGGGGTTTTCTTTTTTTCTCAAATATCTAGAGTTGGTGCAACCCAATAAGGTAGTAGATGCCTTGAGTAGGAGACTTACATCATTAACTAATATGATAGTAGAGTTGGTTCAAATGGAGATGGTGAAGGGTTTGTAGACTATTTAAATCTTTGGAATCTATAGAGGCATGAAAAAATTGTGAGTAGCCAGGTAAGGATTTTTTTAGGATTATTTTTTGCAAGAAGGGTATTTGTTTAAAAGAAGGTAATTTTGTATAACATGACTTCTATGAGAGAGAGAGTATAGTTAAGGAATTCCTTAGTAGAATATTAGGAGGAAATTTCACTATGGATAAGACTTAGGCCATGTTGGATGAGTGTTATTTTTTTTCATGTCTACATTGTGACATCGAAGATTTATTGAGAAATGTAAAATTTGTCAAGTTCCCTAGAATGCCATTTTTTTATAAATTGTTATCCTTGGTAGAGAACCCCAGGAGAAAATCTTCTTGGAATTTGTTATTGGACTACTGTGAACTTAGAGGGGCAATGATTTAATCTTTATATTAGCTAATTGATTTTCAAAAATGGTGAAATTCATTCCTTAACAAAAGATGAAAGACACTTCCAAGATTGTGTAGTGTTGAAAAAAGTAACACTTTTCACACTTAATTTGGGAATAAGTGATATTGAATTAACCTAATATTGCCTTGATTTAGTGTTGTAATGTGTTGTACACATTCACATTGAATCTAGGGCCATTTTAACTAAAATGTACTTAAATTGTACCTTATTTGGGGTGTTGTAAAGCGTTTTATTACACTTTCACACTTATCTAGGGTTTCATTAATTAATTATGGTTAGTTGAGCTTAATTGGACCCTTTAATTCAAATTCAAGCCCTTTTAAAGTTGCATTTTTCAAGGATATATCCCGACACCCAATAATGAAATTGTTTGACTTTTAATTTGGCAAAGTCAAGGTCCTAGAAAATGGTGTTAGGACCCATTCACCTTTAGTGGTGGGGTGATCCCACAATAGTGGTTTACAATTTTTGGCCAAACTAGACACTGAAATTATTATTTTTAACTAAATCTTCACATTCGAGCACCTATAGCAGCTAAACCATGAGGAATTTGAAGATGGTGCAAACTAGAGTCTCATCAAATTTTGTCTGTTGATTCTAAAAATATTTTTTTCAAAATTTTTGGAATCAGAGTGCACTTATTTTTCCATCTCCCATGAAAACTGGTTTTTTTCATAAAACAACATTTTTAAAAAGTGACGGACACTGTATAATGCATAACTTTTTTTCCATGAAGGATAAAATTCTAATTCTTTCAAATTTAGATTTGTAACTCTGACATCTACGATGATCCCACAATAGTGGTTCACAATTTTTGGCCAAACTAGACACTAAAATTATTATTTTTAACTAAATCTTCACATTCGGGAAGCTATAGCGGCTAAACCATGAAGAATTTGAAGATAATGCAAACTAGAGTCTCGTCACATTTTGTCTGTAGATTCTAAAAATATTTTTTTCAAAATTTTTGGAATCAGTTTACACTTCTTTTTCCATCTCCCATGAAAACTAGTTTTTTTCAAAAAACAACATTTTTAAAAAGTGACGCAGACCGTATAACGCATAACTTTTTTTCCAGGAAGGATAAAATTCTAATTATTTGGAATTTACATTTGTAGCTCTGATATCAAGTGCTTCCACTTGGTTAGACAATTTTTTATTGAATATTTTTTCTTTAATCAAGTTTCAAAGTCAAACCAATTACAATTCAGACATAGCATGACCGTATAACGCATAAATTTTTTTGTATTTATCAAAATTCAATTTTATTTTTTTGTTGGATCAAGGACTTCAATATCTAGTGCACTCATATTTTTCAAAAAAATTGATAATTTTGCTATTTTTCCACATGTGCGGAACATATACCTTCATTTTCGAAAACCTATGTTTAATAAAACTAAAAAAAAATACATAATAAAACCAAAACATATTAAGATTATATTCATTGGATAGCTTGTTCTGAGGACTACCTGATTCAAGTTGGGTTTGTGAAGATTCCTCCATTTTCATCATCAACTCGAGCTCTGAAGTGCCAAAATTTAGGGTTTTTTTGTGTCTCAAAGGAGGGATGAGGAATAAGGGGGGTTTGAATGAACCCCTAGGGGTTCGAGCGAACCCCTAGGGGTTCGCTCAAACCAGGGTTCATTTGAACCCCCCTTTTATAAGGGTTTTTGTTGGCATTTTTGGCTGGAAAGCATTAAAAGGGTTCGCCCGAACCCAGGTTCTAGCGAACCCCTAATAGGTTCGGTCAAACCAATATGTTCGTACGAACCCCTAAAATCAATTTTTTTTGCCAGGCATTAGTTTTCTGTGAGTTTTCCTTCCTCACTTCAATTGTAAACCACTATTGTGGCTTCACCCTCTAGTGCTTCCACTTGGTTAGATAGTTTTTTATTGAATATTTTTTCCTTAATCAAGTTTCAAAGTCAAACTAATTAAAATTCAGACACAGCGCGACCGTATAACTCATAACTTTTTTTGTATATATCAAAATTCAATTTATTTTTTTATTGGATCAAGGACTTCAATATCTGGTGGACTCATATTTTTCAAAAAAAAAATTTGATAATCTGCTATTTTTCCACATGTGAAGAACAAAGACATTCATTTTCGATGAAAAACCTATGTTTAATAAAACTAAAAAATATATATATATAACAAAACCAAAACATATTAAAATTATATTCTTTGGATAGCTCATTCCAAGGAATACCATAATCATTTGAAATAAATTTTAAATGAATTCATTTGATCCCCCAAAAGCTAAATCAAAGGTGATTTTTTATCAGCATTTTGATAGGTGTAAAGGAGACTCATTTATAGGTATAGTTTAAAACTAGTGAGGTTCTATCCAAGGGGGTTTGATCTAAGGTGATTTGATCAAACCCTCTTCAATTGGAATCCTTAAAATGGAACTTTTTAAGGCTTAAATCATTATATTTTCTAAAAATATGTGATTTCAACAAAAATCAGCTCCTCTCAGAAATTGTAAACCACTATTGTGGCAAGCACCCGGCGAATGGGTCCTCTCCACATAGGACACCCCTTTCTTGGCATTTTTGAAATGGGTTTTTGATGTTATTTCATCCCCCTGAAGGATGGTCCTAGAAAGTTGTGTTAGGACCCATTCGCCTTTAGTGGTGAATGGGTCCTCCTCACATAGGACATCCCTTTTGAATTTAATTATGGCGAGATTATAATGATTTTCAATCCTAGATCTAGTTTCGGCTTGAATTATTTTAATTTTGGGGTTAATCTCTATATTTAGTATAAATATGAGGTTAATTTACATAGTTTCACTTAGCAACTTGGAGTAAGCATCCTAAGAGCAAGTTTATGAGTCCAAGAGCATTATAGAGCACTTCAAGAGCAATTTCAAATGCATTCAAAGGAAGATTAGTGAAGTTTTATTGCAGCAATTAAAGATCATTTCATCATGTGAAAGGAATAATGCATTCAAGCATATTGTTGAGCTAAGATTGTTGATGTAGCATTGAAGATCTACTTGCAAGCATTGTTTCACATCTAATTTGAGATTAAGATCTACGTTATTCATGGCCACTTCATGTTATTTTTCAAATTTACATTCCAAGACAACTTCCAAGGTATCAACATTGCATCATTTCATGTTCATGTGCTTCAATTTCATTACTTTGAATCATTTGGTTAAATTACCTACAAGGGGTTTGACTTAGGAAAACCCCTATTCAAGTTAATAATCAACAAGTTTTTCTCCTCTTGAATGTTTGTTTGCAGGTTCATAGGTCAAAGATCAAGTGGAGAACAAGAGTGGAGTGAAATTGTCAAAGTTGTCATCCATATTGCAAGAACACAAAAATGAAGCTACAAAATCTATTTCAAACTTCTAAGAGCTGAAAACCTGGGAGATGAGAGTGCAAATCTTGAAGAATAGAACTAAGAAATCATTTTTCTAAAACCCTAATAGGAACCATTCACCACTAAAGGTGAATGAGTCCTAAGTGAGGCCTGGAGCAGTAAAAACCTAGGGTTTGGGAGTGTAGACTGAGAGGAATAAAATCCAGAAGTCAGTTTCTAAAACCATAACAGGGACCCATTGACCAATAAAGGCGAATGAGTCCTCTGTGACCTCAAAATAGCCTTCTTGCAACAAGATCCACACCATTCTAGCCTCTCAAAACTTCCCTTTTTATTGCTATAATAATTAGGGGTGATTTTTTATTGTTATTAAAGCATTTTGGCCATCATAATTGAGTGAAACACACACCTTATCAAAATTAGGTTCATCATTGACACCCAATTGATGGTGAACCTCTTTTTCTATGTTTCATATTGTAAATGTATTCAAGTAAATTGTGAGGATACATGGACTACAAAAGAGTATCACCTCAAATAGGGATAGTATGTGACATTAACAAATATATTCAAAAAGATTGATTTGAATGGATAGCTATCATAGGAAAGATTTTTTACTTCAACAAGTACTCTCAAAAGTTTGATAGGAAACAAACAAACATAGTGGGATATACCTTTTTGATGTAGGTCAATTTTGTATTCAATAAATTAGTGAACTAGTCTAATTGTAAGATCCTTTTATGGATTAAATATGGGGCATCTCCAAAAAGTGTTGGATATATATTTATTGGTTTGTAAGAACAAATATTGATAAAAATGGAATGAAAAGATTAACTCTTAAAAACCTTTTGTTTAATCACCAATAAGGTCAAATGAAGATCAAAAAAAATGAATCACTTAAATATTTATTGAGAAATGCAGAATTTGTCAAATTAAATAGAATACTAATTTGTACAAATTCTTACATATCTTAGAGAAGCCTCAAGAGAAAATCTCCATGTAATTTATTTTTGGAAGTTAATATGGACTTAGAGGGGTAATGATTTATTCTTTATAGTATTTGATTGGTTTTCAAAAATGGCATATTTTTCTCCTTAACAAAAGATGAATTCAACATTTTCAATATTGCAAACCTATTCTTCAAGTAAGTTTTGAGGATACATGGTTTACCAAATAGGGATACTATGTTCTTGAGCCATTTTTACATACATTATGTCCAAGAGATTGGAAACATGGCTAAATTGTAGTTTTACTTACCATCCATTGATAGATGGTTAGAGAAAAATTGTGAATACAAGTTAAGAAAATACTCTTAAAATTTTGGTAGGAGACAAAAATACATAGTGGCATACCCTCTTCATGTAGGTTCAATTTGTATTGAATAAATTAGTCAACTAGTCTAATTGTATAACCCCTTTAAATATTATGCATAGTACATCTCTAAAATGTGTTGTATACATTTTGGGGAGTTTATTAATAATCAAACAAAGCTAGATTAGAGCCTCCATGAGATGGATGCAATATTTCTAGGGGTGTTCTTTCTTTTTTCTCAAACATCTAGAGTTGGTGCAACTCAATAAGGTAGTATAGATGTCGTCAGTAGGAGACTTACATCATTAACTAATATGATAGTAGAGTTGGTTCACATGTGGAGATGGTGAAGTGTTGTAGACTCAATCTTTGGATTTTATAGGGGTATGTCAAAATTGTGTGTAGCCTTGGATTGAAGGTAAGGATTTTTTCAAGATTGTTTCTACAAAAAGGCTATTTGTTCAAAAGAATGTAATTTTGCATAACATGACTTCTATGAGAGAGAGTTTGGTTAGGGAATTACTTAGTGGAATATTAGGAGGAAATATCACTATGGATAATACTTAGGCCATGTTGGATGTGAGTTTTTTTTTTTACATGTCTGCATTGTGACATCAAAGGATTTATTGAGGAATGTAAAATTGTCGAGTTGTCTAGAATGCCATTTTTTATAAATTGTTACCTATAGTAGAGAACTCCTAGGAGAAAATATATGTGGATTTTTTTCCTGGACTACTATGGACTTAGAGGGATAATGATTTAATCTTTATAGTAGTTGATTGGTTTTCAAAAATGGTGAATTTCATTCCTTAGCAAAAGATGAAAGACACTTCCAAGATTGCAAACGTATTCTTCAAGTAAGTTGTGAGGATACATGGGTTATGAAAGAGTATCACCTCAAATAGGGATAGTATGTGTCATTAACAAATATATCCAAAAGGATGGATTTTATGGATAGTTGTCATAGGCAAGAGTTTTGACTTCAGCAAATACTCTCAAAAGTTTGGTAGGAAACAAACATAGTGGGATACCTTGTTGGTGTAGGTTGATTTTGTATTCAATAAATTAGTGAACTAGTCTAATTGTAAGATCCCTTTATGCATTACATATGGGGCATCTCCAAAAGGTGTTTGATATATATTTAATGGTTTGTAAAACAAATATTGATAAAAATATTTGAGAATAATAATAATAATTAAATTATAAAAATTAAAATAAAGTAACTTGAAACAATAGCCTTAAGAATTGTCTAGTTCAATTTTATCCATAAATAATTTGTTTTATTTTATTTTTAAGTTTTAAATAATTTTAAACTCCCTTTATATTTTTTCAGTTTTTCATATTTTTTCTAAACTATCAAAAAATTCAACTATTATATATTTTTATCAATGAAATTAAAATAATTATTTATAATTTTATAATTAATCGAATGTAAAATTAACTTTAGTTTCCAGCTTTATGATTCAAAAGTTTCTTTTTTGTAAGCTTTAGTTGGTAGTGGCTTTTAATAGTGCCTACATTCTCATACTTGAAATGGAATGAAACTCTTAACTCTTAAAAATATTTTGTTTAATCACCAATAACCAAATGAAGAACAAAATAAATGAATCGCTTACCTAGTGAAAAGGCGTTTGTCATTATCCATGTTGTCCATTGCTATATCCAGTGCCATCTTGCCTTGGTTGTTAACCCTATTGATCAACCTCTTTGAGACCACCAACAACACTAAGTTTTTAATGCACCTCAAAATTTTACCAAAAATATGTATTGCATTCTCAATCACCAAGTGCAAAGCATTTCTTCTATCATTATCTACAATTTCTATGCAATCTCTAGCATATTTTAATATCTCCTTGACTAAATCCAGGTTTCCTTCTATGACGGCTATATGGAGTGGTAATTGGTCATTGGCATCCACTGTATAATACAAATACTTATATTTCTCTATAAAAATTATGGCAATTGTGATATTTCGTCAAGATAGGCAACATTGTGCAGGGGTGTTCTACCTAAATTATTAGCTTGCTAAAGTAGGTCTGACTTAACATCTACGAGCTCTTTAAGCACTCTTGCATAGTTAAAAAAAATGTCCATTATCAAGGATATAGTGGTATTCTAAGACTATATAAACTAGCACTTGCATGAAAAAGAGGTTCAATGGTTAGTTGATTGTATTTTATATTAATCTGAGTCAAAGAAAAATGCATGATTAAAATACTATTTTGCATAATGTATGATCTAGACCTTTTTACTTGAAAAAGAAATAATTTTTAAAAAGTTCTATAAAGACTAGTGGGGAAGATTAATCATATAATCATCTCTTTCTACTTCCCATGATTTTACAACCAAATACCAAAAAAAACATGTATAACATAGTTAATTAACCTTTTCTACCGCCTTAACTTTTGTGTTCTCCATTGATGAGTGATCTTGTCGTTGGGGCTTATATTACTAACAACTTTTTTATAAATATATTCTAGACACCACTTTTTCGGACTTGACTTGTGTGTAGAGGAGTTTTTCATGCACCTCTATTGAATAGGTTTTTCTATGAAATGATTTTAAAATGAAATAAAAAAATAAAACACAATAAAAAAATCCTACAAAAGCATTGCTTCATAAAATATAGGGAAAAACTACTAAATAAAACCAATGCCTTCATTTAACAGATAACATTAGAATTGTTTTAGAATGAAATAAAACACAAGAAGGAAAATGATCCTACATATAAATAATAAAAAAATAAGCTCACTAAAACCACCTACAATTGTTGCTTAAATTTATTCATAGCAAACGAAACCTAATCTAGATTAAGAAATTTCCAGTTTTTGTCTCTAAAAATTTCTTGTTAATTTTAATAGAATCCGCTGAAGAGAAGAATTTATTGAAACATAACAGTGTGAATTCAAAGTTTGTGAGCTCAAAATTGTTGGCAAACATTGTTTCCCATTGTTACTATTTGTATGAAGACTTGAAGAGCAATCTCAATCTGATCACTCTTTCTCTTCAAAGTGATTAATTTCATCATGCCTGAAAATGAGTGTTATGAAATAAACTCAAACGAAATCCTTGTGTTAGAAATCGTAAATAATCAGGGTACCGATAAATCTTAAGACTGATAGAACTATGAAAACCCTAACAAATCTTAAGACATCCCAAATAGCATAAAGTTATAAAACATAAAGCAAGTACTCTCATTGGAGATTTCACCAACAACATTTGAAATGAAATGCTTACACATGTCTAAGTATATAACAACAATTAAAATGAAGTGTTTATACATGTCAATGTTCCAGTAAATATTCTTGTAACTCCCTCAATGACGGTTACTTGCTATTTACGAAAAAGCATCCAAAGATAGGCAGCTAGCAAAATAGGGTCTAAAAACCCTAGTTTGAGGCAGCGCCTCATTGCCAATCACCAACTATTACTCCCACGCCTCTCACAATATTCACAAACTTCCTTAGTAATATGAAGCGCTCCCTTTCGGACTTTTATTAACACCCAAGAAGGGGCGCAGCTAGGTTTGAGATCAAAATGAATAGACTTTCTAGACTTATTCAGGAAGAGATCCATTATATTGTCTCTATTAAACAACATTAGCTCATACTTTTTTCTTGTACACTTTGTTGGAGTATTATTTTGGTTATACCGGACCAAATTCTCATCATGTCAAAACTAACACCTCATTATAAGTATACTAAAGCAAAGGGTACCGTATCAGTGGGGATATGAAATGGGAAACACCCACTGAAAAAACTCCAACAAATAAGCAATCATCATTTCTGTGCCTCTCTGCTAAAAGTTGTTTTTCCTGACATGAGACAACTTTCCCTACATTTAACAAGTAACTAACATAATTGTTTTTCCTAGGGTTTAGATTTTGTTTATGGGCAGACTTTTGCAGAGGTGAAATGAGTGAATGAAAATGTCAATCTACCAGATTCTTGCAGAGGTGAAATCAAGCAATGAAAATGTCAATCTACCAGATTCCAAAAAAGTAAAATTCACTGAACTGTGGCAAGTGATTTACCTTAAGATTCTGCACAAATTGTGTGGTGTCAATGATGTCGATGAAAAAAAATGGGCGAAGTTTGCAGGAAAAATTTACGAAACTCTACCACGGAAAAATATTTTTCAAATGAGATGAACCGAAAATTATCTCCCTTCAGTTGCTGCTTCAATCTATTCACAGTAAACAAAGTAGATCTAAAAATATCGAAGTTTGAGGGCTACTGAAGTTCGATTTTATGTGGAGATCGGTGAGATTTTTTTAGCCTTGTTGCATAGATATGAAAATAGCAAGAATCCCTTAAAATGAGATGAACCAAAACCAATTTCCCAATAGCTACTTCAATCTATTCGAAAAGTGGATCTCCAAATATTAGTGATGCTTGACTGAAATCCGATTTGATTCAGAGATCTAATATTAAATATGCAAATAAAATAAAAAATTGTTTTCAAGCATGAGGCAATTTTTTGCGCCATGAAATGTTTAGAGGATACCTTTCTATTTGTTACACACATCACAATGCACAAGTGTTTGTCCATCTGATGTCCTCCTATCATATTGTGAAGATGTCTGATGCAAAAGCTCCATAAAGATTTTCTTATGGCCTCCCACAGCTTTGAACAATGCAGTCTCGCCAGTGTCATTGATCACATTTACCAAATCATCGTCATACTCAGAAAAATCCTTGATTACTTTGTAACATCCTAGACAATTGCAGCTTCATGAAAGGCCATATTACCTTCCTTATTTCTAGCCCTTAGGAATTCATCACTCATTTGGATACCAACCTCTACATCATGATTCATCATCTGAATCAGCGTTTCCACATCTTCTACATTACCATGATATGCTACCAGATGGATGAATCCAACCCTAGCTTGGTTTGCAGCCTCTATATCATGATTCATCATTTGAATCAATCTTTTCACAAATTGTATATGACTGTGGTATGCTGCGAGATGTTGTGTTGTATTCCCTATGCATGTAACTTCTTGGAGAATGTTGACTGTATTATCTTGCATGTTTGTAAGCATCTCCACATCCCTTAAGGTAGTGGTTGCATATAGTTTTGGCGTCCTAGATATGGATCAATTGAGAGAGGATTCCATGAGAAAAATTGGTTTTAAAGTGTAATGACAGAAATTGTACTCCCTTCTTGGAGATAGTACAATTACTCATTTAATTTGGATCTATTTTATTACCCTTGCATTGAATACCCTTTAATTCATCATTAATAGGCTCCTAAGACCCTTTATTTCAGATCTCGAGGCTTATTTCAACTAAAAACTAAACAAAATCCATAAAAACATCAAAATTTCTAAGCCACCTTGAGAAACTAGGTTGGGACTCATATGCCACTCCTAGCATATGAGTCCCCCTAGGTGGGACCCATACACCAATAGTGGTGTATGAGTCCCATTTGGGCCCTTTCTAGGGTTTGAGTGGGAAATTCAAGTTTTAAATTCAAATTTTTGGTTGATGTCGACTTTTGAGATCTAAATAATGGTAAATTAGGTGTATTTCCTATGTTAACAAGCTTCTAAAGTCATTTTTCATCTAAGCAAGAATCTAGAAGAGCAATTTCAAGATCTAAGCATTCAAGAGCATTCAAGCATTCTTCACAAGAGCATTCAAGAACAAGTAATCAGAAATTTTGAAGCCTTGTAGCAACATTATTGTGTTTTTGCATGTCTTCAAGCTCACTTTCATCCAAGATCTAGCATTGTCAAGGGTTAATTATCGTTTCCTATGGTGAATCATGATGGATTCTAGGTTGGGGAGATGCAACTAGCCATCAAGCCAAGCCTAATGACTTGTTTTCTAAGTGATCCCATCCTCCATCATCATCCTACATTCAGCCTAAGGAAGGTACATACATTATTAAGGCTCATTTGGGTGATTAGAGATTTCTCAAAGTGAGTCATTCATCCTCATGTTTCATTCATGCATCTCATTCTAGCACATTAGAATAGGGTTGCATTGCATTTCGGATTTCCTAATCTTAGACACACTTAAGGTTAAGGTTTATTCTTACATTTACATTCAAGTTTTATTTTTTCCATCAAGGTTTAATTATCAAACTAGGGGTTTGACCAAGGTAAACCCCCCATAAGAAAATCAACAATATGTTTTGTTTTGCAGATCTTTTTACAAGTTCAAATCTGGAAATCGGTTTGGGAAGGAAGAGAAAAGATTGGAGCATAGATATGAACTTTGAATTCCCAAAAAAGCGGAACGAGACTAATATTCTAGAAGTGGCATATGAGTCCCACTATAGGAAAATTTCTAGACTTTTGAAGATCTTGAATCTACACTGTCAGAAACTTGTTCCAATCCAGAAACCTTAGTTTGGAACTGATACACCCAAACTAGTGTATGATTCCCAGTGTGCCCTAATTCTACTATTTTTAGTGTTTCAAAGCTCATTCTAGACTTCTATAGATTCCTAGGTGCACACCTTTCATCTCTCAGCTTTATGTTCTAATTTACATACTTTTCTAGGTCATTTATTGAAATCTTGCATTTCATTAGTCTTTTCAAGACCTACCTTGGTGGTGAACTCCTCTTTAGTTTATAATCGGACCCTAGGATAACCCTATTGCAAGATCTCTTTCTCCTTTGCATACTTTAGATTGAGAACTTTAGGGTTTCCTTGAATGAATGTTGTCAAATGTGTTGTTCTATGTCCTAAACCATAAAGCAACCATTTTCTTTCATTTCATTTTGGTGAACCTGTATTTAGAATGCATCATTTCTGATTTGAAGTGCATCATAGTCCTAGATCTTGATTGCATTAACTTTGCATTAGGGTTTGTACTAGTTAATTGGCATCTAGGGTTTCCAAATCCTGCATTAGTGAAAGTGCATATAGGTTGCATTTACATACCTTGCATCATTGAACATCATCTAAAATATTCATTTGCATTTAGTTTATAGATCATACAAACTAAAAAGCATAGAAAACACTTTAAAAAAAATTAAATTTGTGAAAAAAACCCTCACTAGGACTAATACGCCCTCTAGGCGATTTAGTCCCAGTGCAGATTTTAACTGCATTTTCTAGAATCCAAAACATTATTTCTATGCTTCTATTTGCTATTCATAACTTTCTATTTCAGTTAGCAGAGTTTTTGTTACATTCATTTGAGTAAATTTAGATTAATTTAGATTCATTATAATTGTGGATAGAATTAGCTTACTGTACTTTTTGTTCTCAACATTAGTTCATAATTTAATTTGATTAGATTACATTTGGTATTCATTAGAAATAAAAACTGAAAACACTTATAAACCAATGAACCACTTGGAGAAAGCATAGTTATTTGACTATGTCAAATCTCTTTTCCAAGTTAACCTAACCCTCAAGCATTTTAGTAGTGATGACTTTGACATGTTAGATGAAGCCCTTGAGGATTTCATCTCACAAAGTTCATCCACTAAGGCTTGTTATGGAAAACCAAAACCAAGAGACATTAACATAATTCAACCTCAACTTTTTCTTTACCCGCCTTCACAAAAAACTCAAACTCAAAACAAACCCATTTTCACACTTGAACCACCTAAGAACAATTTTTCGCAACAATCAAATCATAATACCATTTCTAATACATATATAACACTAGAAACAATCCACAATCAAGAAAAACAACCTCAACATCCTTACCTCTGCCTAACTCTGTCTTGCCTAGTGCCCCTTGTTTTCCTTTGAATAGTGGAAAAGAGCATGATCTTGTTGAACAACTTAAGAATAATCTCGCAAAAAATATCCCTATGGGACTTGATTCAAAACTCACCTAATTATCACACTATGCTTCAAACAGCCTTACGACAAGTTGTGATCCCCTCTAATACAAATGCAAGTGATGTGGCAGCTATAATTCAAGGGATGAATGTGGTTAATGTAGACATTACTTTTCACCAACATGAGCTACTTCCCTTGGAGATGAGAAAGAAACATGATGCCTTCATGATAATAGCCAGATTCAATAGAACGGGAATAAAAAGAACCCTTGTTGATAATGGCTCCACCTTTAATGTCTACAGTGTGAATCTTCTAGATACACTTGGCGTGGATAAATCAAAAATTGAACCTAATTTCTTATCGATTTGAGAATTTGACAATGTAGGAAAGCAACCACTTGGTGTGATTACTTTACCAATTACAGTTGGAAAGGCTACCTTACAAAGTCCTATTCATGTTATGCCTCATGATCTTTTGTACAACCTTCTTTTAGGAATACCTTGGGATCATGAGATGCATGTGGTTCCTTCGACTCTTCATCATATCATGAAGTATATATATAACGATAAAGTATACCAAGTTGAAATAGACCCCGAGCCTAAAAGTTGCTTACAAGTTGAAAAAAGGAACGACATGTCCTCTAAACACAGGGTGAAGCCATAATAGTGGTTTACACTTTGATGGAGGAAGGAAAATTGAGAAAAAATGACCCCATGGCAAAAAAATTGGTTTTAGGGGTTCGCATGAACCTACATGTTCGACCGAACCATAAAGGGGTTCGACAGAACTAGGGTTCGAGCGAACCCATTAACTATTGGGACCACATTTCCCGCCCAAAAAACAAAGGAAAAATGCATATTAGTGGGGTTTCGAATGAACCCTGGTTCGCTAGAACCCCTGGGGGTTCGCTAGAACCCCCCTAGTTCTAGCGAACCCCCTTTTTCCCTAATTTTTTAATTTGTTCACACAAAAAACCTAAAATTTTACGCTTTCAACCTCCGGTTGGGGATGAAAATGGGGGAATATTTAGAAACCAAACTTGGAATTGAGTAGCCTTCAGAACGAGCTATCCAATGAATATAATTTTAGTATGTTTTGGTTTTATTATCTATCTGCTTTTTTAAGTTTTATTAAATATAGGTTTTTCATCGAAAAACAAAATCTTTGTCTCCGACAAGTGGAAAAATAGAAGATTATAAAAAAAAATTTAAAAAATATGAGTGCACCAGATATTGAAGTCCTTGATCCAACAAAAAAAAGAGAAGAATTTTGATACATACAAGAAAAGTTATGCATTATACCTCGTATATGTCTGAATTGTCATTTGATTGACTTCGAAACTTGATTAAAGAAAAAAATATTCAATAAAAACTATCTAACCAAGTGGAAGCACTAGATATCGGAGTTAGAAATCTAAATTTGAAAGAATTGGAATTTTATCCTTCATGTAAAAAAAGTTATGCATTATACGGTGTCACTTTTTAAAAATGTTGTTTTTTGAAAAAAACCAATTTTAGTGGGAGATGGAAAAAGAAGTGCAATCTGATTCCAAAAAAATGAAAAAAATATTTTAGAATCTACAGACAAAATGTGACAAGACTCTAGTTTACATCATCTTCAAATTCCTTACGGTTTAATCGCTATAGGTGCCCGAATGTGGAGATTGTGTTAAAAAAAAATATATCAGTGTCCAGTTAGGCCAAAAAGTGTAAACCACTATTGTGGGATCACCCCACATTAATTCCAACATTGAACATAGAACCTCTGAAAGAAGAAAAATAAGAGATGGAAACAATGTCAAAATTATTACACTATCATTGGGGTTTCTTAGAGTTCACACCCTCGTTTATGGGAGAATATATAATCACAAGTAAAGAAGATGAAAAGAAAAAACAACCAATGGTAATGTCAACACAGAATTCAGAAGAAAACTCGCAAGCATCTACCTCATCTACTTTAGAAGAAGACACAAGCTATATGAAAAAATTTGATGAGATAGATTATCAACAACCACCAAACTTGAAAGAAATGGAAATACTTTACGAAAAAGGCTATGAGTTCATGAAACAACTTGGTTATAGTGGAAAAGGATGTGGAAAGAAAGAACAAGGCATTTGTGTTGCTATAGAACCTAATACACAAGAAACAAAAATTGGTTTTTGATATTGTCCTTCTAAGATCACGCAAGCAACGAAAAATACCCTCGCTAAACATCAACACCATCATGAGTAATCCTAAAACAACTCTCACCTTGAAGCATCTTGAATCGATTGATACAACTTTTGAAGCATCATTGGAGTTTTTCAAAGATGATGAAGCCTTGAAACAAATGCTATAAGTTTACGACAAACCATTTACTCCCCCTAAAAAGAAATGGGTTACATGTGCTACGATTAGTATCAAGCAAAAAGATAGAGAGGGGGAAAGTAATGAGAGTGACAAGAACAACGGAAAATACAACCCCAAATTTTTGAAACAAAATACACTTCCTTTAGGAGATACAATTGATATATCGATAGACATCAACAATAATGAGAAAGTGATTAAGATAGGAAAGTGCCTTGATGATGAAGAACAAGAGGACCATGCAACTTTACTTCATGATTTTCCTGAACTTTTTGCTCGGACTTATTCAGATATGCCCAGAATTGACCCTAAGATTATGACACACAACATAGCCCTTGCTGAAAATGCTAAACCTATTAGACAAAATATTTGAAAGATGAACCCTAAGATAGCCTTGTTGGTTAAGGCCAAGATTGAGAAGCTCCTCGAAGTTGGTTTTATACATCTTATATATTATTCTCCTTGGATCTCAAACATTGTCACAGTCGCGAAACCGAATGATCATATTAGGATGTGTACGGACTTTTGAGATTTAAATAAAGTGTCTTTAAAAGATGGCTTTCCCTTTCCTACTATCAACATTCAATAGTAGACTCGACTATGGGACATGCTTTGTTGTCCTTCATAGATGAATTTTTCGTATATAATAAAATATTTATTAACCCTCAAGGTCAATACAAAACAACATTTACAACTGCTTGGGGAAAATTTTGTTGGTTCGCGATGCCTTTTGGATTGAAGAATGTCGGCACAACTTATCAACAAGCTATGAAATTGATATTTCATGATTACATACATAAGATTTTGGAAGATTGTGTTGATGATATTTTAGCAAAATCCTTAACTCAACAAGATAATGTGAATATCCTTTGAAAGATCTTTGAGCGAATGCGAAAATATAATATGAGATTGAATCTGAAAAAGTGTCTTTGGTGTAGATAGTGGAAAACTTTTAGGTTTTATTGTATCTCAAAGAGGCATTGAGGTGGACACAAAGAAAATTGATGCTATAGTTAACATGCCACCTCCCAGAAACATTTCTTAATTACACACTTTACAAGGAAGAATTCAAGTTATCTGACATTTCGTAGCATCCTTAGCGGATTGAACGTTACCATTTACACATCTCCTTAAGAAAGAAGTTCATCTTAATTAGAGCAAGGATTGTAAACAGGATTTTCAGAGTTTGAAATATTACCTTGCTACTCCACCTGTTTTACAATCCCCTATGCAAAATAAACCATTCATCCTATATACAGCAACATCAGCCCATGCTCTCACAACATTGTTGGCTCAATAAGATGAAAATGGTAAATAAGTACAAGAGTGATGCCTTTGATTCTTTCAAAATCTTTAAGGTATTTTTGGAGAAGCAATATGGTCTTTATATTAAACGGATACGCACAGATAATGGGGGGAGTATGTTAATTAGAATTTTAGGTACTTTTGTATTGAGCATGGCTTTTAGCATCAACTTAAATAGTTCCATACACCCCTCAACAAAATGGTGTTGTTGAGTGAAAGAATATAACTTTACAGGAGATAGCCAACTGTATGATTCAATCACGAGATATGCATTCTTCTTTTTGGGTTGAGGAAATTAATTGTGCCAATTATATTCAAAATTGTATGCCTCACAAGGCATTGTGACATCTGAATCCTAAGGAGGCTTGGTCCCATGTCAAGCCTGATGTATGGGTAAGTGCATGGATCTGTGACACAATTTTGGCTCTTAAGATGCCACTTTTTTTTTTAAATCAGCAAAATCTGATTTACACAAGAAAATGAAGATAGTTACACTTAAAATTTCAAGATGCAACAAGAACATGTGTTGAATTGCTCTGAGTCTAGTTTCTAAGCTACTAATTCTTTTTGAAATTAATGAATATTAAAGGTCTCAAAAAGGGGGGGAAAAACAGGTCTTGTTTTTATTAAAAAAAATAGCATAGTGTCTGAGGGCCCCCCCTTTCTGATTAACTTTTTTTAGAATTTTAAAAATCTGAATGGTGATAAATTAGCTAATACCATGTAGTTTATCCTCGTTCTTTCGGATAATTTTTTTAATGAATATATAATATTTTATGAATTTTCAAAGTTGACACATCTTGAAAAGCTAAAATTTGAGCGTGCTCCCCCCTAATTTTTTTGAAAACTAATCAAAAATTGATTTTTTTCACCATGTGTAGAATGGAGTCTAGTTTTAAAAAATGTAATTTTTTTCACATTTCGATGAACGAGTAAAAATCTATCCTAAAACTAGCACATGTTGGTTTTTGACCAAAAACAGAGGCATTTACAAGAGAAGTTATGGATCAAAACCTTAATTGAATCAAAACGAAAAAAAATTATATATTTAGATAGCTAAGAGAGGTTAATGCCATCACAATTTTTTTATAAACTTGCATTGAAATACGTGCAAACGTGACGGTGAGCACAGCCAAAAAATGTGTGAAATTTTGTTACCCTTTCAAAAATCACGTATTTTGCATGAAATGGTTGTCCAAACCTTTGGGTCGGATGCTCAATGAAAAATCCAACCCATTGGGTTGGTATTTCCCAATGCAACACATTTGGCGAGCACCAAATTTGGCGCTCGCCAAATAGGTTGCTTCATTTGGCTAACGCCAAATTTGGCACTCGCCAAATGTCATTCATGACTTTTGGAATGCATTTTTCTAAACTCTTTCATTTTCTTTCTCTGCCCGAGAAACTATATACTTTATATGTGTATATGTTGTGTAAAATCTATTTGCAGGGACTTTTTGTGGATATCTTCTTCCCTCTTATAATGTTTTTCAAATTGCTTACCTATATATCTATCTTCAAAAGTTGTGAAATAGAGACTTGTGTGAGCTCTTTTGGAACTTCTATTGATTCCTTGTTCTAAAGTGGGTGAGAAGGAATGTCATTTAATATAGGTGCATCATACTTTTTCCCTTTTATGCATTCCTTCTTTTCATTTACCCTAAAGAAGTAGTAGAATAGGATTAGTTATAAGATTATTAACTGTTGGGTTGGGCTAAGACTTCTACATCTAGATTAGAGATAGATTTTTCCTTCTCAACATATTATCTCAATTTCAAGGGTCCCACACCTTGAGATCAGTCTCATGTTTCCCTGGAATTTTTGAACGATAGGCTCAACAAGGTTCCAATTCCAAGTGACAACAATATGTTTATATTATTATTCAAATGTTGTATGAACCTTATTTATATTTTTTGTGTGGCTTGAACTTATGTCTCTACATGTATACAAATGCAATCAGAAATGAACTAAACAAGATAATCACTAGTGGTGTATTGTGCCACAGTTTTGGATTGTGCATGGATATGTATATGTCTTGGTTAATAGATGAGGAGGAAAGGAACTTCCTCTAATGGTAGGTTCAATTCCTTCCCCGATCTACAACAAGAGCTTGGAAGCTTAGAGGGTTTAGGTGTGGAATGAGCTTGGAGTACTTTAGATATATTATAGTATATATTATACATAATCACTTTATATGCATGGTGGTTGGTAACATGTACTACAATACTCATTATCATTAATGATGGTTGTAGTACTCAAGATCCTATGTATATATTGATTGTGTTGAGATATACTTATGGTACTTATTATTTCTTTATTTATTGTACTTGATGAATGATAATCAATGTTCATAATTTTGTTATTATATTACTTGCATGTTATGCATATTGTGTTAATGTTTTTGTTGGTAGAAAAAACTCTAGCCACACTTTTGGGGGTTGCTATAACATAATTTTGTTACAATGAATGCTTTTGTGTTATTTTATTTCTAGTAACTATAAGATCAAAATTATTTTTTATTAGGAAAGGGATATTAACCTTTATTCTAATGTTAATTATATGAAGATTGTAGCTTTCAAATTATAAGTGATGAGTTGATCATGACGTGCTTATAACAGGTGGAAGGAATATGTTATTTTTAGCCTATGAGTGTTGGTATTCTAACTAGGTATTTGGGTGCCACACTTTTTAATTTTTTTTAGCTAATGGTTTCAAAATTACCATTTGATGGTTCCATGTATTACTTCTATTTATTGGGTGATTGAGATGGAGTTTTTGATAGTGAGATCGTAGGTCTTGTTATGTTACTAAAACTACTCTAGACCTCTGAGCGGTTATAACAATTCTATAATTTTTCTATGAAATTATAATTTTTGTAATATTATATTTCTGAATGGATTTGAATGATAAAATTCATATTTGAAATGAATTTGGATTAAATACTAGCTTCTTTTAGGAAGCCTTGAATGAGATTTTACTGATTTCAATATTTATTTGTGTTTTGGAAATTGTATTGGATTCTTATGTAAATTCTAAGATTATAAATAAATGGGAATTTTTGCTTCTAAACTCCTTTGAAAACTTTTCTTGAATTCTCTGTTAGAAAATTCTTAGGAAGGTGTATATTTTTATCTAAGTTTTGTTTAATGGAGAAATATATAGGGCTCATCAAAATGAATCAACAAGATGATGAATGATTTAATTTTCCCACACAAAACACATGCAATTATGAGATCCAAAAGATGCAATAAAACAATCATAAATGATACCTAACTGTTATACCAACTATGAGGGAAGTTTTTAGAGCTCAAAGAGGTGTGTACCTTACTACAAGAAGCCTATTTTTAGGGCACAAAGGACTCATTCTCCTTTAGTGGTGAATGGGTTCCTGTTAAGGTTTCTAAAATTGAGATCTGGGTTATTTTCTTTGATGTTTGCACTTTTAGATTCCGGTTGTTAGCTCTCAAAAACTTGTACTTAATTTTATAGCTTCAATTCTTCGTTCTTGCACTTTAAAGGTCAATTTTGCAATTTTTCTCTAAACTTTCTCTCCACTTGATCTTCAACTTGTAAATCTACAAATACACATTCAAGGGAAGAAAAACTTGTTGTTTGTTAGTGAATAGGGGTTTTCCTAACTCAAACCCCTCATAGGTAATTAAACCAAATGATGAGACAATGAAATTGAAGCATGAAACATGAAATGATGCAGTATAGATACCTTGGATGTTGCCTTGTAATGTAAATCTACAATCTAACATGTAGTGGCCATGAAGAATGTAGATCTTGATCCTTGAATAAGATGTGAACAATGCTTGCAAGTAGATATTCAATGCTACATCAACTATCTTAGCTCAACGACATGCATGAATGCACTAAACCCTAGACATGATGAAATGATCTTGAATTGCTGCAATAAACACTTGATAAATTTCCCTGAAATGCCTTTGAAAATGCTCTTGAAGTGTTCTATAATGCTCTCTTTAAATTGCTATAATGCTTCATAAACTTGCTAAGTCTTGTTAGGAGAAACAATGTGAATTAACCCCTTATTTATACTAAATTAGGAGATTAACCCTAAAATTTAAACAATTCAAGCCGACACCAAATCTGGAGATAAACATTATTAAATTCCTGCCACAATGAAATTCAAAAAGGGGGTCCTCATTAAGGGAGGATCCATTCACCACCTAGGGTGAATGGGTCCTGGCACTATTTTCCAGGACCTCACCTTCAGGGGATGAAAGATCATTAAAAACCCATGTAGAATCTACTGATAAAGGGTGGTCATATAGAGGGAGGAACCATTCGCCACCTAGGGCGAATGGTTCCTAGCACCAATTTCTAGGAGCTTGATTTTTCCCAATTAAATTTTATGAAATTTAAATTATGGGTGTCGGGATAGATCTTTGGGAGGTGTCACAAATAATGCTTAAAATTGAATTAAAGGTGCGAATTAACTCCAATTAGCCACAATTAATTAATGAAACCATAAATAAGTGTGAAAGTGTATTACAACACTTTACAACACCATACATAGGGTACATATTAGGTACATTACATTAAAAGTGGCCCATTAGGCTTAATTAATTGAATAAACCTTAGAAAAGTGTGAAAATGTGTTAACACTTTTGCAAAGGAAAAATTAAGGTATGTTTTAAACAAATAAGGGCCCTAGAATGATGTGAATGTGTACAAAACATTACAACACTATTCCAAGACACCATTAAGTTAACTTAATGATAATTATTCTTGAACTAGGTAAGGGAAAAAGGATACTTTTTTTGTTACTACATTTTTCCCCCACTTTAGTGAGAGGATGGCCCCATGTCAAACTCTCACTAAAGTAGACATTCAAGACACTTAAGTATGCAACAATAAAAAATATACATAACCATACCTTGTCAAATGCCAATAAAGAAAAACAAAATGATCAAGCACAACTGTCCCAATGCGATGTGGAACAGGGTTGCTTGTCCATAATATATGTTGCTCACTTTAGGGTAGTGGAACCTCATTTTTTCCACTAGGTGAGTTGTCCCAACGAAGTGGAAAATAAGAGAATCATATTAGCCTTTCATACCATATCGAATTTATCCTCCTAACAACTTCAATAAGGCACAACGATGTAATGCTTTTTGTAAATGCTTTTCAATTTCATGTAAAATTTTGTTAAAGGGTATTTTGCTTTGTTCATGTCAAGGTCTTCTTCTTAGGGAGAATTGTTGAAAGAAAAAAGAAAAATCACGCCATGAAATTTTGTCGAAAGATGTCATCGATGTATGCCCCCACTTTAAAGTAGTTGCTACACCATCATTTTGAGCAATTTCTTTAAAGTAGCCAATGCTTTTCCTAAGACATGAGATATTTCCTCAAAAAACCCTATGCCAAGTCATGTTTTCGAACCAAGCTGCGTCATGAAAAAGGAAGGAAGGGTTTCCCCCACAAATACATAAGGGATCTATGGATTTGGGGTCAATATGTCTTTGCTACAATGTTTTCATAGAGCACAGAATGATCATCATTCCCCAAATACTCATAGAACTGAAAGAATGACACAAAGAGAGCGAAAACAAAGAAAAAGTATTTCGAGTCAACATGGAAGAGACCTAAATGTCTCGACGCCTTGCGTCATCCCCAAAAGGAATACATAAGACAAATGAAAAAGATAAAAGAAAAGCTTTTGGGTCAACATGGAAGATACATGAATGTCTGTATGCCTTGCATCATCCCCAAAAGGAAAACACAAGACAAATAAAAAATGATTACAACATATAGAAGAATGAAAGATACATATAGATGAATGCACAATAAGAGAGAGGTACATCAAATAAAACAACATGGGGGATCACATTACACACATGCAATCACATAAAGAAAACATGAAAATGAAAAATACTAGTAAGGCACATGCGAGTCAACCTATAGCAGGTTGTCTGCATCCCAATCTCGGTTGGTATAAATGGAAGGCAAAAAACTAGCCAAAGGGACAACGAAAAATGCATTACTAGGACAAGACTACCTAATTCTTGCCCCCACTTAGTGCAAGACAAGAATGAGTTGAGATAGGTGATGGGAAAGAGCTCCTTGTATTTTGAAATGATTTGCAATGAATATAAAACATGTAATAGTAAGAATGGTGTGATTCTACAACCATTACATGGAAATAAGTGGAAGGGAATGCTATGCAATAACTCGATAACAATTATTGCCATTGAAGTGAAAGTTTTTCAAGATTAATTTGAATGTGTGACACTCATCAGTACTATTTCCAAGAGTTATGTGGTATTGGCAATGTGGAACATTTGCACCTTTAGGATATAATCTTTTCTTTTCTTTCATGGGTGGTGTAAGAGAGGGGGACCAACCATGTTCAAGGCCCCAAGTCACAGAGAGCCAAGAGCAGAAGGCTGCCCTAACTTACCTCAACTTAAAGGGGTGTTAGGAGATGCAGGATGAGAATGATGATTACTATAAGGTCCTTCACTCACTCTGCATACCCGAAACTAGGAATGCGGCTAGGCGGGCCAGTTTTCAGGTTCAACACTATGCCTCAGGTAGCTCTTTGTCCAAGGATGAAAGCACGGTTCTGAGACAACAACGTGGCCCACTGGTGTCTCTCAAGTGCGCTGGCGTTTGTACGACCAGAGGACTGAAAAGACAAGGTTGAACACTAGAAAACGGACTAAAATCCTAGCTAATGGTTTTTAGGAGAACAAAATAACACTATGAAATGAGAAATGTATAAATGAATATGATAAAATTGTTGGAAATAGGATGCCATTTAATTGCAATCCTAAACATTATTTATTTCATGTATCTCCTAAGTCCTTGGAAAGTGTTCCCCAACACTAGGATTAGAAAGAGATTAATATTGGATGAAATAATCATGTTAATTAACATTTTTAATTAATTCTAAATGTTAGGAGCATGTGAGGGTGTCCAATATGAGCTCCTAAATAATAGGGGCACATGGGGCACCCACATGGAAGGTGACACTCACCTTAAGTTAAGTTAACTGTTTGGAGTAAAAGATAACACTTATAAATGCATGTAAAGATCCTAGGAGTTAGGGATTAATGTTTACATGCATGAAGTTTAGTTTAGTTTAGTTTAGATCAGTTCAATTTAGTTCAGTTCATAATCAGTTTAGTTTAGTTCAATTCAGTTCAATTCAGTTCAATTATGGTTCAGTTATCTTCAGTTAGTTTATGCTAGTTGACTTCAGTTAACTTGGAATGCATGACTAATGACTTGAGTTGCATGACAAATAACAGGTGACTACCTTCAGCTAACAAGGGATGACCATTCTTGCATGAATGGTGGAGAGATATGTTTCAGTTAATAGAGAATGACTTGGACCCACCTTGGGCACCCAAGTTGGCTTCTTGGAGTTAACTCTTTTGCATGCTAAGATATTTCAGAAGGCTGAGTTAAGTGGGCCCATTCTTGGGTACTTACTTTGAGGATAAGCCTTGAAGATATCTATGGAATCAAGGTTCAGTTGTGACTTCAGTTTGGGACACCCAAATGGATGAAGCACATGTTTTGGAATTGTTCTTCACGGTAGAACTCTACTTGCAAGAGATAGGCGTACCTTTTGTGAGATAGGGATTGAGCTTTGTAATTGTAACTCTTTGGAGTTTACAAAGTTGATTATTTCCTATTTATCTCAAGCAAGTTGAAGAGAGTTAGGATCAGTTTTTATTGCAGGTTGTGAAGAAGATTTGTTGAAGGTAGAAGAAGCATCTCAAGGAAGAATTGGAGTTATTGTAATATACTTCAGAGATTAATAAATAATACATTGATTCTTGGTGGAGTTTTTTCCCGAAAGGGTTTCTCCATGGTATATGTTGTGTATCTTCTAATATCCTATCTAATTCTTCTACAACTTTTGTCTTCATTATACAAATGATAAAATGAATTAATCAAATAATCACCCACAAAGAATTTGTAACAAATAATACATATTTAGATCAGCAAGTATAATAGTTTTACAAAGTATTAAGCTACATAAACACCTCAATTTTCAACATTAATAAGTAGATTAAAGCTAGGGTGACCATGTTCAAGGCCCCAGGTCATGGAGAGCCAAGAGCAGAAGGCTGCCCTAACTTACCTCAGCTTAAAGGGGTGTCAAGAGACATAGGACGAGAATGATGAGGACTATAAGGTCCTTCAATCACTTTGCAGACCCAAAACTAGGAATGGGGCTAGGCGAGCCAGTTTTCGGGTTCAACACTGTGCCTCAAGTAGCTCTTTTCCGAAGGACAAAAGCACGGTTCCAAGATGACAGCATGGCGCATTGGCGTCTCTCAGGTGTGCTGGCGTCTGTATGACCAAAGGACCAAAAATATAAGGTTGAACACTAGAAAATGAACTAACAACCTAGCTAATGGTTTTTAGGAGAACAAAATAACACTATGAAATAAGAAATGTATAGACGAATATGATAAAATAAGTAGATTAAAGTTAGGGTGACAAGAATGATCTCACACAAGAGCATGTTCACCAGCTAGCTCCAAGTAGCACGTCCACCTACACACAATAAAGAGGAAAATTGTTGGGTGGTTGTATAGGGGCCTGACTCAGTCAAACCCCTATTTTGGTGTTTCCACTTCCACAAAAAACCAAGTTTGCAACAATGGAGAAATATATGATAAAGAAGGAAATGAAGTAAAGAACAAAAAAGCACTACAAAACAGTGAACTGCTACTCAACCAAATTGTAGAGGAGAGGAGTAGAAAGCTTACCACCCCCACCAAGAGCTCACTAGCTAATGGAGGAGAAAATGAGAGGACTTAAGCCTTTGTTGCAATGGTGTTGGTTCCACACTTTCTCTACAAATTTCATGGAGTGTTGTTGTTGTTGAGCTATGGAGTGCAAAGTGTTGCTTGAAGGCTGAAAGTGAATGCTAGAATGCTTGGAGAATGCTTGAAGAAATTGTGTAGGCTTGTGAAAAAGATGACCTGAATGCTTAGAAGATGAAATGAAAGAGTGAATAGTGAATTTGAAGGAAAGAATGAAGAAAACATCCATATTCGGGTCATCCAGTCGAAGGGGGCGTTACAAATCAACCTCCAATGGGAAGTGTAATGCTTGTGCAAGATCCAAATGTAGGAATCTACCAAGGACGTAAGCACATTATGTGGGTGTCCCCAACAGCTATTCCTCTGCCAACGCATAAAACAAATGCCAAGGGGAATGATGGAAATGGGCTTATGTGGAATTTAGCCTTCGAATTTGGTTTTCTAAAGTGAGGAAGGGTAAAAGGGGAATTTGCATAAGGGGTGCAAATTCGTGCCTCTACAAGTGGTAATGTTATAAGTTCTTGGTTTAGAAGTAATTGTAATTTTCTTTCACTTTTAGGTGGTGGACAAGGGAATTGAAGTTTCTTTAGTTTGCAAGGCTTTCTACGCTTGCTAGATTCACCAATTTCTCTAGGTGGATATAGGGCAGGAGGACCTGAGATGACTTTGTCTCTTTTATCATTTTCATTAGGAGGCATTGGTTTCTCTTTAGGAAGGAGAACACTTATGGTAGGAGGAGGATCTAAGACTATCCTATGGTCGTTATGAATCAGTGGTTGTTTGTTAGGAAGGAGAACACTTGTGTGAGAAGGAGAATCTTTATATCCTAACCCTTTAGTATCTTTGGTTGGTATTTTTTCTAAGAGTTGATTAATTTCATGTTCACTTGTTGTATCACATCCTTGTTTACTTAAGATTGTGAACCCTTTTCTGTATGTCTCCTAAAGGTTAATTGATGTGTTGGTTACTTTGTTAAGATAGGAAGGTTGAATGTTTGCTTGTTTAGAGGAACTAGGTTCACTTATGGTAGGGAACTTAGGCTTAACTTGTGACTCAATTTCAAGATGTAAAAGACCAAACATCTCAAGTTGTGTTGGTTGTTTCGTGGATGGATAAAAGGATGCATTATTCTCAAGATTGTTTAGGCAATCATTTATAAAGTCGTTCATGTTTTCGTCATCTTCTCCAGTCATTTCAACATCATGAGGAGGACATGCATTAGGAGTTGTGTGAGCATGAGTGAGTTCAATTTCATTAGGGTCATTGCCAAAAACACAACTTGAAACATCAACCAAAGAGAACAAGGACTTCCACACATTGCTTAAGCAATTATCCATTCTTGGGATTTTAGATCTAAACATGGTAATTTGCTAATTAAACAATGCAATAAACTGAAAATGAAGTGTTTTGAATGCAAATTTAATTTTTTTTAACAATGCACTAAAATGAAGCAATTTAAGCTAAATGCAATAAATTTATTACTTAATTCATTCTCGTAATAAAATCTTTAATCATTCTTCAAAAACTTCTATCCCTTTCTCTTTCTTCTCTTTTTTCCAAATTGAAAAGAAAAGAAGTAGATACAATATCCAAAGTAAGTTATATGGCCAAGGGTGGAAATGTAAGAGTAACAATTACTTTACAATGGAAATTGAAACAAGAAAGTAACAACACCAAACAGAATCCTAAAAATGAAATTTTAACTTCCAAAAAATGCAGATTTGTAGCTAACATGGACTTATTCACCAATAAGGGTGAATGGGTCTTGGTTAAGTTTTTTTGACATGTTTATATAGATTTCAAGGTGATTTTTAATGCTTTTTCAGATACTAGAAGATTAATCTTTGACCTAATCAGGGACTCATTCACCAGTAAGGGAAAATGGGTCCTAGTTAGGTATTTTTAAACTATTTCTTAATGATTTGCAAGCTTTTAGTGATGTCTTTCTGTAATACCCCTCATGTTGCTAATACTTTTAGATACTCTTTTGTGTTGTGTTTGGTACTTGGATTTGTGATGGTGATTGTTTCACCGGATTGATTTGTTTGATTTACAATTTAGTTGGTTTGATGCATATGATAATGCTTATGATGTTTGATGATACATTTTGTGGTGATCATATTATTTGGATATGTTATGGATTTCTTTAATATTATGTGATGCTATGTTGTGATGATATGGTTTAATGCTTTTCTTTTATATAAGTTATTGATGTGTATTCTAGTGGGTTTTGGTGAAAGGATGGAGTAGCATCACTCATTCGCGAGTGCCCTGCTACGTCGCGACTACCTTTCACAGTGTGTCTGTATTGGAGATTTATATGCTACTTGACGTTTGTTTCCATGCAGGATGTAGATACTGATACCGACTCCACCTGCTTGACAGGTCTGATCGTGTCTCATAAACCCAACGGGTATGATGTTAAAAAAAGGAGTTGATAAGGAAGTGTCCCTGTCCCAAGTTCGTCACCCCGTTGTGAGTCTGACGGTGTCATTGTCCATGACCCCGTCTTTGTTTTTGTATTGGTTGGTGTTGGTTATTTATTTTAAATTGTGAATATTTGTTATTTAAGTAATCTCGATTTTATGTGTGATTTAATTAATGTTTATAGTTGATAATTCTTAATAGAGTAATAATGTTATTTAATTGATATTATCAATTGTTAGATTTAAAATATTGTAATTAAAGTTGTTTAATTAATTTAAAGGGGTAAATAAATAAAATTAAATAAATAAAAGTGTTGATAATTATAAATTATTATTTGCAAAAATTAAAATTATAAAATTTAATGATATTATCATGTTGAGGATAAATATTGAAATAAGGGAATTTTTAATTAATTTTGAGGGATAATTGTGAGCTTTAAAATCAAAAAAGATAAAAGAAAAAGAACCAATGCATGCATGTTGTGGTTTTTTTAAAAAGGAAGAGGTTTCTTTTATTTTATGATTGTGAAAAAGAAGAATGCTTCTTCACGGGAATGCTTGAAGAAGAGATTGAAGAAGAATTTGTTGAGGAAGATTATTTTTGAAAAAGGAAGAAGATTTGTCGTGCTTGTTGCTTTGGCATCAAACGCAAGACTCCAGGTTCCTCTCTTATTGTTATTTCTTTTATTTCTGTATGAAAACAAAAATATCTTGTTTCCCATGTTTGTATTGGTGTATGTGTTTAAAGGAACTTGAATTTTGTTGATTGAATTTTCCTGATTGAAAATAAAAGAGAAAATGATACCCTCTTATTTTCTTTTCTCCAATTTATTTTGTTGTCAAAATTTTTGGATTGGAGAAATCACAACTTTTTTGGAGAAAAATAAATTCATGCTATGGTTAAAATGTGTATGTTCAAATCTATATTTTGTTTGAGAAAATATCAGATTTTTCTGTGAACATAACAGAAGATTATTGTTAATATCTGTATATATATATATATATATTATTTTGGATTTTTAAATCCCCTATTGAATATTTATCGAAATTCTATTGAAAACCCTATGTTTTGGAAATTTGTTTTATAAAAAAAAAAATTGGTGGGGCTACCCCCATCGCCACCGCCCCATAGGGGAGGCATTGTTGTGGAGGCAGTGCTCAATGTTGCTTTCCATAGCAGCGACCCCCATATGGGGGTCAGTTGTGGGCAGTTCCCACACAACCTTCAATGGCTGTGTTTAAAACCCCAGCGTGCGATTTTTCTTTAGAAAAAATTACTTTATTAAATTTAAACTTATTTAAATTAAATTTTATTGATTTTGTGTTTAATTTAATATATATATATATATATATATATATATATATATATATATATATATATATATATATATATATTTTAAATATATATGTATATATATATAAAAATATATAAGGGTAACATTATTAATTTGGGAATGTAGATTTAAATATACGTATATATGTATTTATATATGCACAATAATGTGTATGTATATATGTATATATGTGTGTGTGTGTGTATACATATATATACTTGTTGAAGTTATGGAAAAATCGTATGATGTTTATTACACTGCTTGGTTTTATGATGTAATTGATTAAATTGGAAACAAGCATTTTTAATAAATTAAGTGGAGTGATTTTATCAAATTAATTAGATTGGGTAAATTGATTATTTATATGTCTTGGTAGAAATCGTGCAATGTGTTATTTTAAATGGTGTTTGTTGAGTTATAGAAAACTTGTGTTTATATTGAAATCTTTAAGTTGTGTAACTGATTAACTCTTGAACTTTCATTGAGTCAATTGTTGTTCGCTTGAATGGGTTATGGTCATGTGGGAAACCCTTAAGTTAGTTAACCCTTTAGTAGGAGTTAAGGTTATTATTTAAGGCTTCTAGAGGCATGGGAAAATGGTGGTTTATTATATGGTCTTTTAATTTGATACTTGTCTTTATTTTGACTATAATTGTGATTTGGAGTTTACACTTGGGTTGACCCGTTTCGTGGGTGTTTATTCATATGATTATTGGCGAGATTTTTTGCCTCACGGATGTTCCATTTTGAGATTCAATTTTCTTGTGTTGGTACAACCCCTTGGAGTTTGATTTTGTGTTGGGTTTCTAGGGAGAGCGGCTCTACGTGGGCGTTGGCGCACAAAGGGGTTGTCAGGATAATCCACGTTAGAGTTAGAGAAACAAGTGATAACTTAATTAATTAATTAGGGTATTGGGTAGTAATAACATTAACAAGCTAATTAAGGATGCCTCGTCCACCCATTAGCGATTTCACAGACTAAGGGTGGGCTGAGAAGGCCGTGGTTGGAAAGATCGTTGCCTCGTCTTCATGAGAGGTTAACGGTTCCGCACGAGTCACCCTATGGGGCCCGCTCCTAGAGAGGCTATAAGGATAACCATAGATGGGGGCCAGCACCTAAAGAAAGGCAGTCAGGATAACCCATGTAGGACTGTACGATGACACTCTCCCATAGCTACCCTTGTGTTTGCTTTTGTGCGTATCTAGAGGCGGTTGTGTCTTATATCTATGTTAAGGAAATTATTTCTTAATGTTGTCTTTGTAGCCTCCTTTCAGTTATTCAATGTTGCATATATGCCTCATGGAAACTTTATTGGTGTTGGTGAAAGGTGCCCTTGGGTATTTATTGTTGATTGATTCTGCAGTCTCATTTGGTGAGTTTGGGATTTTATTATTGTTGGCACCTCTTATGGCGATTTAATGTTGAGCTATTATTTTGGCAATTGATTCTGGTTGAACTTTCCATTAGCAATCCCTTGAATTGTTACTTTGCTAGCCTTTGGAAGTGGTCTGTTGATGTTATGTTTCCTTTGTGTTTTCTTGTCTTTCATGTTGGAGTTGAGTCTTGTTGTTTCTATTTGGATGATCTTGGCCCAGGATCCTTCCTTATTTACTCCTAGCATGGGGGTGGTCAGGTGGAACGTGCTACGCACCCCGTTGGGTCCCGTATCATGTAGTTGTACCATTCAGTGCAGAGTTTTGCAGATACAGCTTGATCCAAAGTTCACATGTTATCAAATGTATATTTGATACTTCAGTTGTACTTTTTGTATTGATGTATTACTCCCACATGTGTTGGGAAGTCCTGTGATGTAATCTTATGTATTTATTCAATGAGATGTACCAGAAAAATGATGTAACATATAATCCTTATATGTAATTCTTTCTTGATCTATAATTGTATATACCGTTAATGTTGTGTTGTGTCTGTGGAAATATGTTCAATACGTTTCCATGTTCATTGTATTATGTATATGTGTATGGTTATCATATTGTTTTAAATTTTCCTTATTGCTTTATCATTTATGAATGTTTTAAATTGAAGATAAGTGAATGAATGGGTTACATTAATGGAAATTTGGAATTTTATCTTTCAACTTTTATTATGGGTTAATTATGTAATGTCACCTCATGTACCCCAAAGTACTTAGGTGGATAACTTGTAATATTTTAAATCTAATGTATAAAATAATTTATACACTTTAATTGTTTAAAAAAAAATTGTACCATAAATGTTAGATGTATTAGTTTCCTTTGGGGTTGTGAGGCAAGGTGTTACACTTTTAGTTCTAGGTCTAAGGCAGTAAGTTTCAGTTTCAAATTTTCCAGAAATGCAAGGTGAAAATGCAATGAAAAGATGAATGCAAGGACCTAAGTTGAAATGCAATTTTGTTTTGATTTTCAAATGAAAATAAATGAGATATAAATGAGATGCATAATGATTGATTTATTTTTGTATTTTTCATATTTAGAGGGATGCCAAACAATGCAAATCTAGACCCTAAATGAGATACAATTCTAAATTCAATGCAAGAAACCCTAAATGAGATCTTAATTCAATGCAAGCGAGATGCAAATGAATAAAAGATCTAACCCTAGGATGCAATGAAAGAATTCAAAATTAGAAAATTACAATGTTCAATATATCAGGTTCACCATTAATGTTTAATAGAGAAATATATAGGGCTCATCAAAATGAATCAAGATAATGAACCACTTAATTTTACCACACAAAACACATGCAATTATGAGAACCAAAAGATGCAAATAACAATCAGAAATGATACCTAATTGTTATAGCAACTATGAGGGAAGCTTTTAGAGCTCAAAGAGGTGTGTACCTTGCTCCAAGAAGCCTATTTTTAGGGCACAAAGGACTCATTCGCCTTTAGTGGAAAATGGGTCCCTGTTAGGGTTTCTAAAACTGAGATCTTGGTTATTTTCCTTCATTTTTTCACTCTCAGATTCTCGATTGTCAGCTCTCAAAAACCTGTACTTAATTTTGTAGCTTAAATTCTTTGTTCTTACACTTTAAAGGTCAACTTTGCAACGTGATAACTTTTGCAACTTTTCTCTAAACTTGCTCTCCACTTGATCTTCAACCTGTAAATATGCAAATACACATTCAAGGGAAGAAAAACTTGTTGTTTGTTAGTGAATAGGGGTTTTCCTAAGTCAAACCCCTTGTAGGCAATTAAACCAAATGATAAGACAATAAAATTGAAGAATGAAACATGAAATGATGCAATGTAGATACCTTGGATGTTGTCTTGTAATGCAAATCTACAATCTAACATGTAGTGGTCATGAAGAATGTAGATCTTGATCCTTGAATAAGATATGAACAATGCTTGCAAGTAGATCTTCAATGCTACATCAACTATCTTAGCTCTTGATGACATGCATGAATGCACTAAACCCTAGACATGATGGAATGATCTTGAATTGTTGCAATAAACACTTGATAATCTGTCTTGAAATTCCTTTGAAAATGTTCTTGAAGTGCTCTATAATGGTCTCTTGAAATTGCTAGAATGCTTCATAAACTTTCTAGGTCTTGTTAGGAGAAACAATGTGAATCAACCCCTTATTTATACTAAATTAGGAGATTAACCCTAAAATTCAAACAATTCAAGCTGACACTAGATCTAGAGTTAAACATTATTAAATTCTTTCCACAATGAAATTAAAAAAGGGCGTCCTCATTAAGGGAGGACCCATTCGCCACCTAGGGCGAGTGGGTCCTAGAACTATTTTCCAAGACCTCACCTTCGAGGGATGAAAGATCATTAAAATCTCACGTATAATCTACTAATAAAGGAGGGTCCTATAGAGGGAGGACCCATTCACCACCTAGGGCGAATGGGTCCCAGTAGCAATTTCTACGACCTTGATTTCTCCCAATTAAATGTTATGAAATTTGAATTGTGGGTGTCAAGATAGATCTTCAGGAGGTGTCACAAATAAGGCTTAAATTTGAATTAAAGGGGCTAATTAACTCCAATTAACTATAATTAATTAATGAAACCCTAGATAAGTGTTAAAGTGTATTACAACACTTTACAACACCATAAATAGGGCACATATTAGGTACATTTTATTAAAAGGAACCCATTAGGCTTAATTAATTGAATAAACCTTAGAAAAATGTGAAAGGTGTTACAACACTTTGCAACACTTTTGCAAAGGAAAAATTAAGGTATGTTTTAAAAAAATAAGGTCCCTAGAATGATGTGAATGTGTACAACACATTACAACACTATTCCAAGACACCATTAAGTTAATGATAATTATTCCCGAACCAGGTAAGGGAAAAAGGATACTTTTTCCATTACTACAAGTTTTAAACTTTAGGAAATTATTTACCATAATAGGACTGTGATATGAGCACTACAACATAGTAGCACTAGTTTCCTTAAAGTGCATTTTTTTCTTAAAATATGATATATGTCCTAAAGCATAAAAGTGTCTAGAAGTTGATAAGTATACAAGAAGTGTGTTGTAGTCTTGAAAGTTCACTATAGTATAACTTATCAAAGGTTTCTAAAAGTTGCACTTTATAAATTAGGATTTCTCCCAATAATTATTTTTTCTATTAGAAAGGACATAAATTAATAGGCTAAATTGAATTTTAGCTTCCTACATGGAGAGGCTATGATAGATGTCCTATTTGATAACATGTGATACAAATATATGTTGGTGTTTTAATATCTTTGAATATTAATTCAATTTTATATTTCATGAGTTTTCATGTGTTTGAGATTAATTAAAAAATGTATTCCATGCTTCACTTCACGTAGTGGTCTTGCTACTAGACTGTAAGTAACTTGGTTACCATGTAAGTACAATTATAAGATTAGATTCAAAATGCTTGGGTTTCTTATGTGTGATTCCAACCATCACTTCCTCTACTCTACTATCTAACACGGTGAAGACCATATTCTCTTAAGTTAATACATCATAAAACTTGCTAATGCAATTCTCACCATAGATTCACATCACATCGGTTCTAGTTCTCTAGAGTTAGTAGGGACTTTATAGGCTCTATGAAAGCACAAATTATTTTACCATTTTAGTAGATAGTGGTATACTTTATTTATTTCTATGGTTATGATTTTTGTATTTATGTTCTTCTTGGTTATAGATGTATACTATTGTTGAGAGATGGGCATCTTGGTGTGATATAGGACATTAAGATTTTTTGTAGGTTGTCATATGTATTTGATTTATGTGTCCTACATTGTGTATTTTATTTATGTGTGTTTCCTTGTGAAGTTGAGTTGTGTATGTATAGTGTATGCATTTATTATATGCTTGATTTTGTGTTTATAAGCTTGTCATTTTATCTATATGTGTAGCATGCAGTGTGCTAATGCTAGGATGCATGTGGTTTTTCTTGGGATTCTTCTTCATCTTTTGATCCTTTGAATCATGAAAATAATAGTGAAGAAAGAGAAGAGAATAAACCTAGTGCTTAGAATGGGGCTATTGCATCTAATGCCATTACATTTAATTCTAGAGAACTTAGAAAGCTTAGTAAGTTGAGTGAGCACTTAGTGAAATTATTGTAAAGTTTGGTTGGTGCTAATATGATTACACTTCCTCTTATTGGACCACCAAATTCTTCTAAGGGTTCACCTAAGGGATATGATGAGCACACATTTTATAAATATCAAGTTGATGGGCAATAATGTATAAATTTGTATTGGTCTTAAACATAAGTTGCAAGATCTACTTGATAATAATATGATACATTTAGAAGGTATTAACTATGGGAATTATTTGGTGGCTCCCCCTTATCATAATTTGGAGATCAACACTAATATGTTTCCCTCTCATTACCACCAGCTAACAATGTACATTTACATATGGTTAATCATAAGGAGCAT
Organism: Sequoia sempervirens; assembly: GCA_007258455.2. Lineage (NCBI taxonomy): Eukaryota > Viridiplantae > Streptophyta > Pinopsida > Cupressales > Cupressaceae > Sequoia > Sequoia sempervirens. The sequence continues at coordinate 164,536,110 of VDFB02000017.1, read as the reverse complement.
GTACAAATGGGTCATAGTGAGAGGTACATGAACATAGAGATAATATGTATGAGATTGACTATAATTTTCCTTTAGATAGTAATGCATAGCAAGATTATTTTATTGGAATGTTCCACATTATAGGTGATTCTTCTTATTATTTTCCTTTGAACACATTTTTAAAACATGAGATCTCACATAATAATTAGTATTGGCACTTATATCTTAGTAGTTATGTGAATCATGAATCATGTTATGGTGTTCTTATTGATCCAACTTGTAAATTTAATATTCCCACTAAAGAATTCATCTTTAATTATCATATTCAATAAAAAGCTTATGAACATTTAGGTGTTTCTTTGAGGATGACCAGTGATGCATTAGTTAAAACTATGGGTTGCAGTCTCTTGCCTTTAAATATTGTTACAAAAGGTAAAAAAATTACATCACATTGTTCCTACTTCTAGTAGATTTTGTATTTTACTTAGTAGACCATGGATAAAACAATGTAAAGTAATGCCTTCTACCATGCATCAATGTGTTATGTTCATGTAGGTCAAATGGATAAAATTGATGGAGATCCATATGGCTATCTAAATTGATTTATTTCACTTTGGAAACTTTTATTAGAACACCTTGAGAATTTCCTTCTAAAACCAAAGATGATTTGCATGATATGTGCACATGTTTAAAAGGAGATTAATGCTATGACAATGAAGAAAAGATTTGATAATTTATTAGACCTAGTTATTCTACAATGGAAAAATCAAAAATTATTTATGCACCTTCTTATTTAGGAACTATGATGAAAAAAGACCTAGGTAACTCAAGTTGAAAAATATATAATTAATGTGCATAAAGGATTTGATATGTGTGACCCTTCAAGAGATTTTTATGAGCTTTCATTATTCATGTTCCGCAAAAAGAAATGAAAAGAATGCATTTATTGTAAATGATAAGACAAGTGATTTTCTTTGTCTACTGGTACTTCTTCTACATGGATTGTAAAAAAAATACATAGAGAACCACATATAAAGAAGTAAGAATAGTGGCTTAAGAATGCAAAATCGGCAATTCAACCTCTCAATACCCCATTTTTCAAAGGTTGTACTATGCACAATGATAATAGACAAGTTATATATGATGAGTAGACAATTGTAGTACATGATTTAGATGAGGCTGACTTGTTGGGGGTGGATTCTCTTTACCTTATGGTTGAGAGTTTGAATATTTAAGCCCATATTATTTTATAGCCTAGGTTTGGAGTAAAACAAGAGGGAGACAAATGCAAACTAGAGAACCATTATTGAGCTAAGGTAAAAGCGTAGAAAATGTTCAAATAAAAGTAAATATTATACATCTTTGCTGAATGGATGTACTCTTGGATGTGGTTGCTCATGTGTTGTGCAAGATCGTAATATGCACCTATGTTAATATTGATTTGATGGATGCTTGATAAATATCCTTTGGAATTTTAGCAACATGTACTTGTGGATTGATCATTCATGTCCCTTCATTTAATGAAGGATGAGGGTTGATTTATAGATTCCTAATTGGGATGTGAATTGTCAAGATTTGAAGATGTAGTATGAGGATAGATGCTTGATACTTATTAGCTTTTAGGGTAAGATAAAGGATAATTATTCAAGATTAAATGGAAATAGATGGTTAGGAATTATTGATGATTTTATTAATGATGGGTTGTTATGGTTACTTTAGGGCTATCTTTATGTGAATGGTTGACATTTTATTTATTTAATGGATGGTAGAAATATAAGATTAGTTTCACTTTTTCTTATTAGTTGGTCGTGTGACTATTTGAATTTATCATATGTTTTTAGGATGGAGAAATTGATAGGAAATAGATTTTATTTTTAGTTATTTTGGTATAAATGGAGTAGAGTGGAATAAGTAACTAAATAATAAAAGTTATTTGGTTAATTGGTGAAGATGGGTTAAAAAAATTTATTTTGAATGAGGGAGGGAAATTAGCCTAATTAACTAAATAATAGAAATTATTTAATTAATTATTAATAATGTTGATGATGTGGTGTTAGAAATGGTGTTAGAAGATGGTGGGTTTTAGGTGCCTACAACTATATCATTTTATTATTATTATTTTGTGTTGTGTTGTATTTTCCACATGGGTTTGGGGCAATGTAAGGTATGGACATTTTTGCAATCATTCTTATCATGTTGACTGAAAGCATAGACTAGTTTGATTTACTAGGCCTTTTTATTAAGCCTCTTGGTTGTGTTCTTCAATTTCTTCTTTTATTGCCTAATTGTTGTCCTTTAAAATGGCCCTTTCTTTGAGCATTGGTTGTTATATTATTTTTCTATTATTCTCATTTCACCTTCCCTATTATGTTTTATGTCATGTTTCATTACTTTCATGTCTAATGTTTTTCCACTCAAAGAGAATTCCCTTTATGTCTATTGTAACCTACTTTAATGATGATGTACTTACATGCTTATTCTCATGCTACATATCTTTCTAACTTTCACATCTTATGGCTACATGATGTTTATATTTCCATGATTTTATTTTATGATGATCACATGTTCCTTTCATGCTTACAATGATCTTTATCTTTTGGTGTTTAGATGGTCACTTATTCTTATCGTGGTTATCTACTATGATCCTATGATTATGTTACTTGCTACAAGCTAGGCTTAGACATGTTTTATCACTAGTTATTACAATGGCATTTAACATTGAATTATGTCTACACCGTTCTTATTTATCATTTATTACTTGCTTATAGCCCTAGTTTTGAGGAAAAGTTAGGGGTATCATGCTTTCTAATCTATGTGGTTTCCTACTTATCTCTCATTGTTTTTCTACATGTTTGTCACACAATGCTATTTAAACACTTAATTCATAATTATTATACTTCACATGATATCTTTACTTTTGTCCTCCCCTCTAATTCCTTGAATCCTCAATATGCAACCATGTATAGTGGCCCAAGTACACCCTACATCATCTTCTAATATTTGGAGTATGGTTGCAATGATCCAATGAGGAACCTTGCAAGTCCTTTCAATGATTATAAGGATTGGATTCATGTCATCTTGCTTTGTGTTACCCTTTATATTTATTTTTGCACTTACTTTGAGATTGTTAGCATTGTTAAGCATTTGTGTTAATGACTATTTTTAAAATTCTTCACAAATGCTTCTTATTAAATTTCATTTGTTTTTGCAATTTTGAAGACAAAGCACTCATTACATGGAGATTGCATTAAAGGGATGTCCTTATCTATATCATTTTATGAGTGTCTAAATTATTTTACTTTCATCTTGACTAATTTCTTTTCTTTGATGTTCGTTTTCATTGTAGTTCACATGCAAATCAAAGTGGAAGCATACGTAATCATGAAAATTGCATGTTCTACAATTTTCCCATTAGTTTTGGACTTAATTTTACTAGGTCAACCTTTATGCAATAACTAAAATACGAGTGTTTATGCACTAAGAGTTGGCACATTCCTTGAACCTAGCCTAATTTTACCTCAACACATCTCCAAGAGCCAATTCCAACTCTTGTTTACCCATTAGCCTACCAAGTTCAATTTTGTCGCATAAAATTGAACCTGATTCAAAATTTTGCATTAAATTGACTCTTGCATTTTTAAAATTCAAATTGGACTCATCTCATCATCCCCCTCTAACTATCTATTGTGTGCCAATTTGAGGTGCAAAACATTTCAAATTAATTGATAGGCTGTATAGAACAAGCCCTAATTAATTTTAACACATCTAAAGGTCATCATTCAAGAAACACATCTAAGCATTCACTACTACATTAGCATATGCATATATGTAGTGACAAAAAAGCATTTTACGTGGTTGTTCATTGTCTTGATCTTTGTTCACAAGTCATTGATTAAGTTTGTCTATGCATTTAATTGAGGAGAACATGACCCTCACTTAGCAAGCTCCTCAAAGGTGTTTATCAACACCACCAATTCATCACTGCATATTTAAATATAAGAAAATAAGGTGAACTAGTTTTCAAATCATTTTACCCAATAAGTCAATTTTACCCACAATCAATCGATTCCAAGCAATATAATTAATTATGCACCACAATTTCAACCAAAATTGAAGAAAAATTCAGTTCATTTTCTTTCAAAAGCATAAAATAAAATCTAATTTAAAAATCATTTTAGATTGCAAACCTACAATTTATAATAATATGCCATCGAACTGCATTTAAAGCTAAGTAACCCTAATCTATGTTTATCACTTCAAGAAATGTCTATTCTTAATTTACTGTCTCAGCTCGTAGAATTGTAGGATATATATATATTTATTGTCATTTAATTAATCTACACTTTGGATGTTCTTTTCAAAAATAAAAATTGATTACAACATATTTAAAAGACAACATGTAAACTCTTGTAAAATAGGATGCGAATTGTGTCGATAAAGAAAGATTGGAACAAATTCGATCCATCGAAAAATTTAACGTTTCCATCAGTGGGTTAAATTGTTGTGCCTTCTCATTTAGTTCTTGTGCTCTCTTTCATCGTCACCTTTGTTTTCCTTATTTCATATCTCACATAAAGTTTGCCCTAGCATTGGGGACTCAGATTTTCCATAAGAATCAGAGCACAAGCAAGCCATTTTAATGGATTACATTCAACTGATTGAAATAATTTGTAATTATGTTCCACAAAGAAGAGCATAAGAAAATTGGGAATTAATTGTAGAACGAAAATCAATATTTGGATTCAAACTAATAAGGCCATCTCAAAATAATTGTTTGCAACTGAAACAAATTGATCATTGGAGGTAGGAGAGAGGGACTCATAGTGGGTCGGGCTCCTATACTGGGTGAGGAGTTGATCAAACTGGGACCATTACTTTTAATAAGAGATCTTTTAAATATTTAATTTATTTCCAAAAATAGGGCATATAGGGACCAATCAATGTTCCCATCACATTTGTTTACTTTTTAGTATTTTTTTATAAATATTAGGTTGCATACACAAATGATTAACAAGGATTTTAAAACACAAATGCAACTTACATTATTTTGAACTTGTAAATAGTTTTAAATATTTAAGTTCCAAGTTGCATTATAATAAATAGTTTTAAATATTTTTTCATTACAACATATCCCATCCAACATGGAGATCTGTCCAAAAAAAGTGCATATAATAAAAAGTTGGAGTCTCAAGTAAAATGTAATAGTGCCCAAGTAAACTCAAAATAGTGATAAATGCCCATCTACTAGTCCCTTTTCTTTAATACCTACAAGAAAGTCACAAATAACCATGTAAGGCTCACCAAACTAGCCGTGAAAACAAGAGGACAACAATTTATTAAAATCTAGCACAAACAGCTCAAACTAAAATCAATCAACTCTCCATTAATTCCACACCATCAACAGTTTAAGGCACATAGATTTTCTTTGCCAGTGTTTCCTATACCATTTGACAGTAGATTTACAGTAAACAATTCCACAAAACCTCCACCACTCATTCTGTCAAGTATTTTCTACATGGACATGGAAATTTCACCGTTTGAGCTTTAAGGAAGTTTATTTGACAGTGCTCATTCCTGTTCTTCTTAAATATTGTTCAGTTCAAAGTTATTCTTGAAAATCATTTAGTTTTTTTATTCATTAAATATTTTAGAGAAAGATATGAAAATTTTAGTTTATTGGAAGGTATTTATTTCTATTTGTAATCATAATTATACTTAAATATTGTTCAGTTCAGAATTATTCTTAAATATCATTTAATTCAACTATCCACATGAAAATTTCACTGTGAACTTTAAGAAAGTTTATTTGATGGCACTGATTTTTGTTTCTAGTCATGATTATTTTTAAATATTGTCGAATTTAGAGTTATTCTTACATAATCATTTAGCTTGATCATTCATTTAGTCAATATTATTTTATGAAAACGTGGAAATGTCACAGTTGAATCTTAAGGAAGTGATAAATTCACAAAGCATCCTCAATGCATCCTCAATGCATCCTTAGACTATACTTTTCAACTTGTTGTGAAGGTAGAAGCAAAGCGGCAAAAAGTATCAAAGCCTTGCCGAACTTTTGTCTCCTTGATTTAAGGTTCCAAAGTTTTTTCACTTACCTTGAGCTGACTTTGTGATGCCATCAAATACACAATATGCATGGAGCCCTGTGATGTTTGGGAGATGGTCCTTAGGATAATTTTATTTCAAAATTTCTACCAGTGGTTGAACTTGCAAATTTCATAGGTTATGACAAATTCTATTTGATCTTCTAGGGTCACTTGTACAATGATTTGAGCTTTCAGCAAAATGTATCAAAATGATTTGAGATTGATGGCAAGCAGATGCATCAAGTTTGGTTTACGAGTGATATCAATTCATTTGGTAGTATCTTTAGCATCCATTGAATAATTCATGTATCTATGGTAGGATTTTCATTGGCTAGTTGATTGTTGAATTACTACTGTTCAAAACAGCCTAATATCTTCTACACATTTTTTTGAAGAAACAACATGACTAGTATTCTTTCTCCATAACAGTATACCTCTTTTGCACATAAGAATTAAATTTGATGATTGCTTTTAAATTTTAGCTTGAGAAAATATTTTCCCTTTTCTCAGCATGAACACTGGATTGGGGGTGAGTCAGTGACTATGTTTGAAGTAAATTTGGCTTTGTATCCTCCAACTACGTGGTTTTTAAATTTTGGTTTGAAGTTGCTTAAGTATCAAAGTTGTGCCTAAATTAAAGCAAAATTGTACCTTAGTATTCACCTGCCCTTTATATGCAGATCTTAAACAATATGCTCAAATCGTATTCCCCAGAGAAAACAACAAAACAAGGTACCTCGCAGTTCGTTCAAACCAAATAAAATATCTTAACAGGCCGAACGGTTTCTGGAGACTTGAAATTTGACATTTGATGGGAGGAAAGTGAGAAAGATTTGGCAGAGCCCTCTTTGCGGGTTGCCCGTCAAATGTCAAATTTCAAGTGGTGAACTTTCATAAGTTCAATAGAAAATTGGCTATTCGACTGCATTTGTATACTATATGTAATGATGTAGATTTGTTCTTACATTTTAATTTGGAGTACAACTCTAATTTTTATTGTGATTGTAATCACCAGGGAACAAAGGCTCAGTGATGGGAATTTGTCCCGATATTTGTATCTCCTAGTGGTTATATTTAATTGTAATATAGCTATATATGTACCCTAATTCAAAGTGGCATCCCTGCTCCATATCCCATTTCTCACGGTTGCAATGTTCAAATGTAAAATAGACAGATCCTTAACTTTTGATATTCCATTTCAAGTCGATGTCCTTATTCTCACAGTTCATGTGTCATGTTGACTAGGGTTGTAGATCATTGAGGCCACATTTAGAATTACTGTCTGATAAGATTCTATAGTCAGGAACATAATTAAACTCATTGTTGCAGTCATGTTTTTGTTGCTTGAGTAGTTAACGGGTTTGAAAGTTTGGTAGGTTCAATAGTGGGGCTTCCCAGATTAGGGGTTTCCGTGAAGAAAATCATAAATCAGTGAAATAAAAAATACATATGAAAATTCACATCTTCAAGAAGAATTAGAAATCAAATGATATGAAAGAAGATATTAACATGAAAGCATTTCAAGTAGACAAATTTTCATTGATTTTAAATTATGGGTTCTAATTTTGATCACAATGTCTTAGAAGTGGTACAACTCTTTTGTAGTTTAAAAGTTTGCAAAATAAAAACTAACATAATGCCTGAGCTAAGCAATCATCATCAACATAAAAGTCTTCAAATTTCTAAACTATGTTATCTCTTTTTTCAGTTTCCTTCTATATGGGCAAGGTTGAATCTGTACTGGGTTGACTAATTCAAAGTTTTGGATTTGAACTGAAATAAGAACTTGGTGGAGATCCCACCAATTTTGATGAATATTCTTGCTTAAGTATATGATGAATTATTATTTTGGACAGTGGGCCCCTAATTTTTCCATTTAATATATGCTTGCTTTTTCTATTTAATAATCTGTAAACATATACAAAAACAATCTGATATTATTTTTGTTCTCTTGATTCTAGGTAACATTATTCATTGGTTGCATACTAAAATCATACTGACATCAAATAAACATAGAACAATCAAAACAAACATATAACAACATAAATCAGAATGTGAAACTATCAAATCAAGCATAGAACATCATAAATCAGAATGTGAAACAATCAAAACAAACATATAACATCACACATCTTATGTTCAAAGCATCACTATGAACTCACCAACTGAACTTACAAATTCAAATTACAAACTGCAATTACAAAGATGAAGAAATTGGAATGCCACATGTTGTAATGTTTGTGATTAATATTAGTATAGTTGATTGTTGGTATGTGTTTTTATCTTGCTTTACAGATTTTAAACTGCCAACCTCACTGCACGCATGCCCGAGTATTCATATTTGTTCTACCCATCACGTACAAGCCCAAGTAGTTCTTGATAGTTAGGTTGCACCACCCTGCAGGCCTCTCTACTAATCAACACAAGCAAGTGGGATGTCCAGTTCAATGCTTTAGGCTCTTTGTTTCTTTAACTCTTTAACTTTTTACTAAAGAAATTTAAAAGATTCCAAATTACAAAACTGATGTCCAAAGGTGTTTGTTGACATGTGCAGATGAAAAACAAAGTTCAAATGCGGACCCATCGTGGCAGCAAGAGACTAAAGACAACCATGCCTCCAGAAAAAAGAGTTCATTTCATGTCAGATGAAGACAGTCAAGTTGCTAACGAGAGCATTCCTCAACCAGCTATGCCAGTTATTGAAGTAAATGCAGCTACTAGAAGCAAGAAAGTTTCAATTCAACGGGAGTGGACGAAAGAGGATATGGATTCAACATTGAAAGATGTGAAGGATAATGGAATGTCGACAAGGAGTGCAGCCAAAAAGTGGGGAATCCCTACAACAACACTCAGCAATAGGTTAGGCAGTTTAACATAATCAAAAAAAGGTCCTCCCACAATATTGATAGCAATTGAAGAGGTTTTGATTGTGGAATGGTGTAAAGAAATGGTAGTAGTGGGCCATGGGCTAGAGATTATTAATCTCAAATCAAAAGTCAGGTAAATATGCCAAACACAACCAAACCCTTTTAAGGATGGGCTGCCTGGGAAGTCCTGGTGGACTGTGTTTAAAAGGCGTCATCCCGAATTGACATTGAGGACAACAGAAGGACTGGATAGAGACAAAAATCTAAACCTTAGCCCTATTGTAGTTGCCATATTCTATGACACTGTCCAAAGCATATCAAGCCAACGCATACGGACCACATAAAATTTGGAATTATGACGAAACTAAAATTTAAGCTAGGAGAAATGGAGCCATGCAATTTTTGGCCAAAAGAGGCAGCAAAAGTGTCTCATACATTATTCCAAAGAGCGCGGAATGGATAATAATTTTATGTTGTGTTAATGTTGCCAGACAGAGCATACCAGGCTTCTATCTTTTCAAAGGTAAAAAGTAGCTAAAAAACTGCATTGTTGGCTGCGAACCAAGTGTGTGCATGATTGCCCAGCCCCACACTTGGATGATGAAAGAGTTGTTTATGAATTGGCTGCATCATTTTGCACAATTAGTTCTAGGTGGAGTATCGCCAACAAATAGGCACTTGATCATATTTGATGGCCATGGTAGCCACATAACTGTGACAACCATCCAAGAAGCCAGGTCTTTGGGGATCGATTTTCTCACACTACCAGTGCACACATCACACAAATTGTAGCCATTGGATGTTAGTTTTTTTCAGCATTCAATTCATATTTCAAATTAGAAAGAGCAGTGTGGCTAGGCAGATATCCTAACATAGAAATAAAAAGAGCAGAATTAGCAGAATTGGCTAGCAAGTCTTTTCAGAAATCACTGACAGTTTCAAACATCATTGTTGGTTTTAAAAGGACAGGTATATGGCCCCTCAATCTAGATGCTCTAATGGAGAACATGCACCCCAATGAAACTTTTCAGTCCAGCGTGCATGATGATGCTTCTACAGTGCAGAATATCCTTAGTCTTTCTAGGGTCGATGTGTCAGATGTGGAAATTGCCAACACATTGCAGTCAGGGCTTGCCAATGCTAATTTAAATCCTACAACAGCAGAAACAGTGGGAGAGGAAACAACTTTACATGATTCAAGTTAACTTACAGTGGGGGATCAACTAGTTGATGACATGGCTAAAAGTCAACAAGAGACTAACATGGATGGACTTAGCCTTCCCTCTCCCCCAAGCCAACCATCATGGTTGGTGGAGGGAGCCATGAATTTAGGATATGACTTGCATCCATAGAAAGAAGGAAACACATTCTCTTTCCCCTCTCCACCACCCACGTTGAATGTGGATGAAATGGTACATTACTATGCCAAGTGTGGAGAAGGTGATACCCAAGAAATTGCATATTTGAGTCAGGATACCGAGGCTGAACACAACATTCATGGAGATTCCAACCAATCCTTGGTTTCCCAAGTAGATTCATGTATCAGCAAATTTCTCAAACTGCCAATTCACATTGTGAAGGAAAAACCCAGGATAGCAGAGGATAGAGGAATTCGGTTGAGCCAACAGTCTCAATTATTAACAACAGACGAATACATGAACTTGTTAATGGAACAAGAGAAAAGGAAGAAGGAAATTCAAGAGTTAAAATTATGAAAGAGGGAGTAGATTCAGGAAAGAAAGGAAGCACGCGTTGTTGCAAAGGAGTGGAAGGATCAAGCCAAAATAGATAGAGAGATTGCACGACAAGCAAAGGAACGACAAAAAAAGGAAAAAGAGCTCAAAAGGGAGCAAGATAGGATTCAAAAGGAGTAGGATAAAAAGGAAGAAGCACTTGAAATGGAAAGGTCATATCTACATAGACAAAGACGTTTAAGCAACCCCTTAAACCCTTTTCCCAAAAATCATGCCTTGTTTAGGGAGATGGTCAACATTCATATCCCTAACTATCATACAGTTGTGACCACCACTCAATTTCCTTTAAGTATAACCCCACCCATTGTGACCATTACTCAATTTCCAATTGTAACCCCATCCATTATGAGCAATACACAAAATCTAGGCCTAAGGCCATCCCACTTGAACAACACTCTAAGTCCACTAGCAAGGGAAGAGAACACGATTGGGAGTAAGTTGTCAAGCAGCTAGGAAACAACAACCTTTGCCACTTTGAATCCAATAAGTTTTCCAGTATGGTTTGAATGAGATTGGTAGAAACCAATCATTCTACACAAACAAGTTTCAAATTACAGCTAGGGAAGCATTTTTTGCATTTTGTATTAGGGGGCATACAAAAATGATTTACAAGGATTTGCAAAACATAATTGCAACTAACATGGTTTATACACATAGAAAGTTTAATACATCATGGTTTTGTAGGAAATAATTGCAACTTCCTTAGAGGTGATCAAAATATTCAATGTTATGTGGAATATGTGAAATTAAATGCAGGTCTCTAGTTGGCTCATTCCTTGTTTATGGAAATTCTAAATTACTTGTCCATGTGTTTTTATTATGTCTTTGCTAGATATATATGGAAGATAATTATGGTGTCTTTGATGATGTACTTGGGATTATTTGTTATTCAACATTAGAAAGAATTCTTCATTTTTTAGGTTATGCCTTGATTAATGTGGTGCAACCTAACTATCAAGGTCAACATGGGCTTCACATTCTTCACTGTTATAGATGGCATGTCTTCATTTTAGTCATATGCATTTATACTCAAACATGTGTGCAATGAGGTGGACAACCTAAATATCTCGTTTTAACATGTTGGACATCGATATGCCATGTGGATGACACATTTCTTTGGCAGGGTCGAATTTTCGGCCATTTTTTACTACTGACCGAAGACCGAACACACCATACACCGATGGCGGGAAGTGGCATCGTGAGTTGTGCTTGCGATGTCGTGTGGCATTCGAGCAACTCGCCACCTTTTAATTGCACACTTCTGCATTAAAGAGAAGTCCAGTTGCATTTAAGATGAAGTTCAGACCCATTAACTCCTAGTACTCCTTGTTTTGTTGGTTATCGTGCCTTGGCATATGCATAAATGGCATATGCATATGCATATATATATACATTCATAATGTAATATATACATACAAATGCATAGATAAACATACATATGCAGATATAAACTTACATATGCATATGCATATATATATATATATATATATATATATATATATATATATATATATACATTTGTAATGTAATATATACATACACATGCATATATATATACATTCGTAATGTAATATATACATATCGATAATACATATATATACATACATATGCATATATACATACATATGATGTATTAACATACATATGCATATGTATACATACATAAATATGCATATACATATATACATACATATGCGTATGCGTATATATATATATATATATGCAGAGTGTTTAATGTTAGAAACCCATGATCAGATTTGCAAACCAGAAAATACCTTCCACAGAAGAGAAAAACAAAAAAGTAGAGATTTGCATAAAAACATGCAATTTGATATATTCGAAAAGACCAATTAATTACAAGAGATAATTTTATTTATAAAAGAAAAGATTCCTAAACCTAATCTTATCTTGAGCAACAAGATAGCTCGATAAAATAAAGATGAAAACCTATAACTTAGGAATTAAATAATTACTTAAGTAAACTTATGCAAAGTGTAATTAATAATTAATTACAACACCCCCATAAGTGCAACTTAGGGAGAAGCAGATTATTATGCAAATATGAGTTCTGGCAACAAGGCCTAATCGGTACTCATGTACAAATGCAAAGAGAGAGAAACCCCCCTCAGTGAGATGAACTGTTGCGAAGAATCACTGGAAGAACTCTGATGAAGCAACACTAGAACCCCAAATCCAGCAAGCAAGGAAAGATAGTTTTGTTTGCAAAATACCAATCGGAATCACAAATGCAATAGCAGACCCGATGCCAAGGAACACTGGAAACTCACATAATGGATCAACTCTGGAATATGTAAGCAACAGTAGATGAAAAGATGAATGGACCCATAATGATGACAAATCTAGAAGTTGTGTCTCACGAAGCCAATGCCAAACTGAAACTAAAACTGCCCATAGGACGAGTACCATCAAGATTCTGGAACATTAACCATAAAACCATGGCCCTCAAACTGAGAAAGATCTGAACCAATGCGGATCAAGAACTATAAAATCCCAATGTGAAATGTGAACCGAAGCAAACCAACAATGTGTCCAGCTAAGCAAGAAAGAAGCTAGAAGGAGACAACAGGAAACCAGACAAACTCATCCAAGTTGTCACCAAAATGAAATATGGATGCAAGAACCCCCCTTAATGGAACTTTATATCAGTTCATTATTACAATTCCCAATGATTGCATAAGGAGATAATGCAAAAACTACAGAAACATGAGAGAAAATGCAAACCTAGCACACGAAACAAAAATGAATGCATGCCTAAAATAAGTTACACATTTTATGGAAATGACCTTAGATCTGCATAGAGGCCGAAACCAGCTTTTCGATGCCGTGAAAATCGCGAAAAACGGATAAGCGAGTCAAAAGATACGCTTCCTGGAGTGAAAACAGAAACATCTGACTTCCGAGACTGAAAAAGATATCAAAAAAGAAAAACTAGAATATCACACCTGCACCATTGCGTAGAGCATCGAAACAGCTTTCCGACGATATCTCGTTTGCAGAAAAAAGATGTCGTATTCCCAAGATATGCCCGTTTCCGTGAAAGTTTCCCAAAAAGCTCCAATTTGGCCATCTGCAACCCTGAGGAGCTAAAAAAATTCGGCCCCTGGTCATATACAGGACCAGGGGCTGGTTTACAAGGGGCTGGGCCGAAGCCCTCGGTCGCGCATAGGACCAGTTGGCGGGCTTAGAAGCCGGCAGGGGCTAGGCGTGGGCGCCTGGGCGCCAATGTGACCCTGACCGATTAAGCAAAGCCCTTGGAGGCTTAATCCAGGCGAAGCGGCGGACGGGTGCATAGCTCCTGGTTCTCCACATGACCCCGGGTGGAGAGAACAGGCCCAAGGGAGGTTGAACTCTAGATCGGCAGCGAATGGGCGGCGCGGTGGTGTAAGGTGGTGGCCACCGAGTGGCTGGTGGCCGCCCGGTGGCAAGAGGGCGGCGCTGGTCTTTTATACGGGCGACGCATAATTTTAACCAAAAAATTTGATTTTTTTAATGGTTTTTTGAATTTTTCTCGATTTTGATGCCTCGGAATGTGTCCCTGGGGGCCGTACGGCCTTCGGGTAAAAAAATTTTGCCTCCTCAGACGACTGTGTCCAAATCGGACAAACTTTATATGAAAATGAGGGTTTTTGGGCGCTACGAATCCAACGGCGAGGTCCGTTTGAGCCCAAAGTGCTCCAAAAATCAGGCGACCCCCAGATCTATCAAAAAAATCATCGATCTTACAACCCTCACAGATCTGGAAAACGGTGACGAATATGAATAAAATGAAAGCCATTTCTAACTTTTTTGAGCGCTCTGAATCCAACGGAAAACCCTAATCTGATCCAAGACGCTGCATAAATGTACTCAAAGATTGAAACCCTCGAGGGACTCTAAATGAGCTCTGCAACAAAATCCTCCAAAAAAGCTGAGAAGGGGCTGCGAATCGAGGCTCTGATACCATGTTAGAAACCCATGATCAGATTTGCAAACCAGAAAATACCTTACACAGAAGATAAAAACGAAAAAGTAGAGATTTGCATAAAAACATGCAATTTGATATATTTGAAAAGACCAATTAATTACAAGAGATAATTTGCTTTATAAAAGCAAAGATTCATAAACCTAATCTTATCTTGAGCAACAAGATAGCTCGATAAGATAAAGATGAAAACCTATAACTTAGGAATTAAATAATTACCTAAGTAAACTTATGCAAAGTGTAATTAATAATTAATTACACCAACATTTAATATGCTCGTAAATGGAAGGTTATTTTCGTTTTATGTCTAGTTGTAATCATGTGGCTTCGGTATTGAAATGGGGTTATTGTTATATGTTTATTGTTTACAATGGCTTCGCTCATTTATCCTTCGACCCTGGTAAGGATATCCTATCCTGTTTAGGCAATGATCTTTTGGTTTCATGTGTTTACACACACACACACACACACACACACACACACACACACATATATGCATACATACATACATACATACATACATACATATATTTGTTTGTTTGTGTATACATAAAATAGATAAGACTCGTGAACAACATAAGAAAATGTTTAGGGTGTCCACATCATCGAATATAAAATAATTGAATACCCATGGGTAAACAATAAAACCCCAAGAAGTAGATGAAATTTTGATTTATCTCGGATAACGTGGTGCACTAGTTGGAGGGGTCAAGTTAGGGTGACCCACTATGAAAAGAAGACATCTTGCAGATTGAATTTTGAAGTAAACATGCTTTAAAAGGTATTCAATATGATATCAATTATAAACTTAAAATGCACTTGCAAAAAAAATTGTATCACATTAAAACATTGGTCATTCCATTTTCTACAATTAGAAACTGTAAACTTAAATTAAAGAGTCACAATGATGCTCAAACATGATTTTACAATTTCCAAAAGCAATAAATGTGTTAGAAAACACATAAAACAGCCAATAAGTTGTGTTACAACAAACACCATTGAACACCAATTTTTCCATTTGGAATCTTTTGAATCTTTGCAATACAAAGTTAAAGAAACAAAGAGCTTAAGCACTGAACTAGACATTCCACCACAAAGAAACAAAACAACCTTCCATTAATGACCACAGACAGCAAAAGATGGAAGAAAACCATTGCAAACCAAAAATAACAATCAATAGATATGAGGTGACACTCCTTGCTTTCCGGTTGAAGTCTTTGAAGCAAGGGAAACCTCACAGTCTTTTAACTCAAGCTGCCTGCCACTATATAGCTCAGGTTTATTACTGCAATGCTTGCACTCTTGGCTTGCTCTTTCTTATTTTAGTTTTGGGAAGCCAATATGGGTACCTTTCTCATCAATTCCTTCATTTTTTCCATTACCAACAAAAAAGTATGAGGCTACTTGGATGTAAAGGCAGGAAGAGATAGCATGTGCTTTTAAGGGGATAGATTTGAGTTGGGTTTTTCCCATCACAGAGATGGTAGAGATTATGTGAAGCTTACTCTGTCTTCAATGTAGGGATATGTTCTTTGTAATATCCTCGATTTTCATTTTTTTTGTAATACCATTGATCCCTGTTTCTTTTGGTTGGAATTATCTAGGATTTAAGATTATCATATAAGAAAGCTTTTCGTTGTTGAAGCTTTTTTGGGGCTTATATAGCCAACAATGAAGGATACAGTGGTCAAATTTTATTTTTCCTTAAGATAATGTTCATTATTTTCTATTACAGATGTCAACATCATGCAATTTTTTATCCATCCAAGAAAACTAATGTTTCATATAATTCAACCAAATTAGATCTCTTATTGTTGTTTTAGAAAAAAGTATACAGACAGTTATTGAAGCTAAGCCTTCTTTAAAACCTCTTAATGGTGCCAAAGGGTTTGTTGAGTGTGAAGGAGGAGAGAATTGAACGCTCCATAGCTACAAAAAGCCAAGGCACGATAACCAGCAAAACAAGGAAGGAGTAGGAGTTAATAAGTCTAAACTTCATCTTAAATGCGACTGGACTTCTCTTTAATGCAGAAGTGTGCGATTAAAAGGTGGTGAGTTGCTCAGATGCCACATGACAGTTATTAAAGCTAAGCCTTCTTTAAAACCTCTTAATGGTGCCAAAGGGTTTGTTGAGTGTGAAGGAGGAGAGCATTGAATGCTCCATAGTTGCAAAAAGCCAAGGCACAATAACCAGCAAAACAAGGAGTAGGTGTTAATGAGTTTGAACTTCATCTTAAATGCGACTGGACTTCTCTTTAATGCGGAAGTGTGTGATTAAAAGGTGGCAAGTTGCTCGGATGCCACACAACATCGTGATCACTCAACCAGTCCTATTATTATATTGTCCAATCTACTACATTTTTTTTGGATTTGTTTACATCCGTAAACCTTATGGCAATCTATAATCCAATCTATACCTACTACTATCTTCCCGGAAATTTGTAATGTCATCTACAAATCCTACTATCAAACAATCTCTTCTTTCATTTGAAAACAAAAATGTGGTTTAAATCGTTTGAAAGCAAACAATGTACCAACTATGTGTTTTAACAAAAAATTACCTGTTCTATTATCAATCTTGCAAATACTCTATTTTATAATTTGTAGAACAAGTTGGAGCTCAAAAATTATACTTTGTGTGCCAAAATTATTAATAAAATCACTAAGAATTCAGACCTTTTCTTATCTTCAAAGTGTTAAGAAGAGAATGTTTGTAATACTGTTGGTGGACCTTTTCTCATCTTCACGGTTTTAAGAAGAGATTGTTCATCCTAGTGTTGATGGTTTTAGTTTCTGCTGTTAGATTGTCACTCTTGCAAATACTCTGATACAGCTTGCAGGTCGAACGAGTTGTGGAAGACATTTTGGAGTGGCCAAAATCATTGATGAAATCACTAGGAATTCAGACCTTCAGAAAAGGTCTTAAGAACAGAATGCTTGTAATAGAGTTGGTGGGGAAGACCAAAATTTTATTTTGGCAGTGGATTATGATTAGTTCTTTGGCATTAAAGATTTTTAGGGATGGAGGTGTGACGTTATACTTACTAGCTAATTAAGACATTTCAAAGGGGAAGAAAAATGAGAATTTAAAGAGGAAGACAATGATGATGAAAACGAACACTTTAATTATATATAGGTGTGACGTTATACTTACTAGCTAATTAAGACATTTCAAAGGGGAAGAAAAATGAGAATTTAAAGAGGAAGACAATGATGATGAAAACGAACACTTTAATTATATATTTAGTTAAATAATTAATTATGATCTAAGGATCAAAGCATGAAGCTTTTAGCACAGTATTTTTATTACAGTTTACTAAACTAGGGAAGTAACTCAGACAACGCGCGTAGTTAAATCAATAAAACAGAGTATTTACGTTTTCACTTAAAAAGATAAAGGTTTATCTATCTAGTAAAAGTTGATGTTGATGCCTGCATTTGGCAAGCTAAATCTCATATTTATCTATACAACGGCTAACATGGCTGACGGGGGAACATCTACTCTAGGACATTCACACTTCTCGCACTAACAATTGGCCCAAACCAAATTTTAAACAGATTTCAATTCCCAGAGTAATAGTAACTCAGTTTTAAGTTGCAACCAATCACTCAAGATTCATATGGTTTTTCTACCAGATTTCAAGATGAGAAAAGATCTATAAATTTTAGTTGTAGTCCTTCCATTCTTTAAGCCTCCTCCTGAAAATCACATTATCCTCATACTTTATCCCTGTACTTGTTCCCAGATTGTTCATTAAGGGTAGATATATCGGTGGTGCAGAGGAATTTTTGTGGTTTAATGATGATGGCAAGTTGGATGAATTTCTCAATGGACTTTCAACTGGCACTGCATGCAAGGCTTGTGACGGATGCAGAGGAATGATCTCCAACACTAATCTATAATGGAAAAAAGGAAGGAATCAATGAGAAAGGTTAAAAGACTAAGTTAAAAGACTGCAAGGTTGCCCTTGCTTCCTTAGCAGGATAAGATATCCTTACCAGGGTCGAAGGATAACCAAGCGAAGCCACAAGCGAGACAACATTAAACAACTGAAAACCTATGTGAAAACCAAAAACCCTTTTGAAAACTAAAGCTTCAAAAGACAAGCAGACGGAAAACCAGAAGAATGTTAAATGTACGAGCACATAAAGCTTTGCAAACATAATAAAACCAAATAAATCCTCTTTGTTTTCGAGCTAGAAAGGTCATTGCCTTAGCAGGATAAGGAATCCTTACCAGGTTCGAAGGAAAAATGAGCAAAGCCAGCAGATGCATAGTGTCTTATCAACGCCAAGGTGAACCAATATGGGTGCCATCTGCAACAAGCAAAAGATAGGAAAATAAATAGACCAAACAGCATTGAAATAATATCAAGATAGCTATGAACATTGGACAACTCCAAATTAATTGGAAACATGTATAGGCAAAGGATCAATTCAGAAAAATATTCATAGCGTGTTTTACTTGGGTGTTTAGTGAACATGATAAAGTTTGCAGAATTACAGGAAGAACAATGGATCTCTGGTGATTGTAAGAATGATACCAAAATGAACTCTATTAGTGCAGGGAATCATGTTTTGATGCTAAGAAATGACACAAGACACAACTTTGTGAGCACAAAGAATAGATTTTTTTGGACTAGGGTTTGTGGAATTACACGTTGCCTTCTTGAATGCTTAAAGATCCAAACTATCCATTTTACCAAACTGACAGTTTTGTTCCACACACAAGTGGCCACTGTTGTTCATCAGCATAATTTAAGTCCTAGTGAGTTGATGTTTCATATTTTATTATTTTCAGGGACAAAAGTAAAAGTCCAACTTTTTTGAGTCCTTGATAGTGGTATCTAATAATTTCAGCTAAGAGGTTTAATCTAATGTGTGTGTCCTGGAACAATACATCTTGCATTAACCTATACTTTTTAATTGTTCTTGACAATTGTTGTAAGATATGAAAGAGAGAACTAAATAAGCCATGAAGTGAAAGTTTGATTCAGGGCACTATAGCAAGGTCAGAGCATTTAAAAAGAAAATATCTACAAGAAAAGAGGGAAAGGGTAGATAGAGTCCTCTATGCCTGGGGCAATAACATCATTATTTAACCTCAGAGAGTCCTAACTCTTGAGCCATATGTGGTGTCATTTAAAATTATGCCTTCCATTAATTTATTCCTCTTTACCACTTTATTGGTGTCAACTGTTGTAAGTTGTGAAATAGTCTGGACCCAGAAGGCCTAGTTCATAAAGACCTAAAATCCTCAAACTTTGAAGGAACAATTGGAATTTTCCATGCATATGTGAAGAGATAGGTAGCAATGAAAATCACACTTAGTGATCTAGAATTTAGGGGGTGGTGATTATTACATGAGGTTGAATCTACAATGTGTTATGTCACCAAGAATCGGTCTACTATGCAGATGCTTTGTTATCGTTCTATGATGAATTCTTGGTTAACAAGCTAGCATAAATTTTGAAAACTGAAGTTATAAATTATATTGTCAAAGCATGTAGGCTACTGAAGTTATAAATTATACATATTTATTTTCATGTTTGTAGGCTTCTAAAAACAACTTGCCTCTAACTCAATCCGTTTCTGATAAAAAAATGCATAGAAATTCCAATGCCTCTGTTGATAAATTGGCTTGCTTGAATGTGCTAGATGGGTAAGAATGTACTCGTAAGTACAGTTGAGATTTTTGTTTACTTGGTGATCAGTTTAGTAACACCCAAGTAAAACACACTCCAAATATTTTTCTTATCAAAGCCTTTTTAGTACATTCAACCATACCTTCTATCACCCATTTCCACCAATTCTATCTAGCCCTCCACCGTCATCTTTGCCGCACACCACAACTATATCCCTCAAACCCTAACACAGATCCCCACAAACTCCAAATAGACTCTTTACTAGCAAACCCACAGCAAAACAAAAACAACATAAGACATGTACTGATAACATACAATAAGGCCACCTAGTGACCTTATTTTGCTCATTTTTCTATTTATTTCTGGGGCAGATCTCTTCGGTCTCCTAATACAAAAAAGGCAAAATTTCTTGTACCAGAAAAGCCATGACACAAACCCAACACAAAACTACCCAACTTGGCTTTAATACTAACATAGGAGTAAGAATCCAAGATAATTTGTTGTGAGGCACATCATCTTAATTCTGCCCAAAGCAACCAGCTCAAATGGGTGGAGGAATGAAAGCCAACAGCCTGCTTCTTGGGATTCTTTTGTATATTTGTGGTTTATATACAGTAGTAGCTGACAGCTCAGGTATAAAATCAAGTGAATCTGTATATTTGAATTGCTTTTTGTTGCTTATGCATTCTAAGAACACCTTTGCGCTTGGCAGGGCTTTGCAAAATAGTAGACTGTATGATGGGAACATGCAACGACACACTTACAGGCAACCCCTTGGATTTCCTTCCTCGCTGCCAATGCAATCCAAGCTGGACTCAGCCAGCCATTGGGCTTCATATCTCCTTTCTTCCTTGCATTATTCCTAACTGTATTAACCCTTTCACTACAATTATAACTAGTAATAGCAAGATCAACAAATTTTTAGTTCGTGGGAAAATAAATTTTGTAGAAAGGGCCAATTACATACTGCATTGAAAACAAAAAAAAAAAAGAAGGAAAGCCTTTCATGAACCTCAGAACGATTAAGCAAAGCCGACATGAGCTTCAAAAGACAAACAAACGGAAAACTGAGCACATAAAGCTTTGCAAATCCAAATAAATCCTCTTTTTTCAAGCTAGAAAGGTCATTGCCTTAGCAAGATAAGGAATCATTACCAAGTTCGAAGGAAAAATGAGTGAAGCCAGTGCCAAGGTGAACCAGTATGGGTGCCATCTGCAACGAGCAAATGCGGAGAGCAGATTGGTAATGGTGTCAAAGGGTTTGTTAAGTGTGAAGGACGGGAGCATTAAATGCTCCATAGCTACGAAAAGCCAAGGCACAATAACTAGCAAAACAAGGAGTAGGAGTTAATGAGTCCGAACTTCATCTTAAATGCGACTGGACTTCTCTTTAATGCGGGAGTGTATGATTAAAAGGTGGTGAGTTGCTTGGATGCCACATGTCATCATGAGCACAACTCACGATGCCATTTCCCGCCACCGGTGTATGGTGTGTTTGGTCTTCAGTCGGCAGTAAGAAATGGCAAAAAATTCGACCCTGCCAAAGAAACATGTCGTCCACATGGCAAATCGATATCCAGCATGTTAAAACAAAATATTTAAGTTCACGTCAGCGTCTACGTGGAAAAGTCAAAAAAAAATATTTGAATGATGTGGCGTGTCAGGTGGATGGAGGAAGTTAGGGTGACCCACTATGGGTCCCTCTTCCCTACCACATTTTAAAAGAAAAGATAAATCACCCTTGCACGCATAAAAAGTATATAGCTTTGAATGGGGCATTTAACTTTTGCCTACCCTAGGGTTCTACCCTTTTTTGGCATCATATCTACTTTTAAGTTATTATCCACAATCTTCACTGGCCTTGCTTACATATGGATTACACTGTGCAATCTGAAACATTGACCCAAATTGAAAATTCTTGTACACGTTTTTTAACAAAAGTTCTTCACTCAAGGCATAACGCACTTAGCAATGCCACTTTGCACAGGACGACTTTTAAGTTTTCTTGCCACTATCTGAAGAGCAATTAGCATCTCCATTGGGTATAAATTTGATATGATATGAGTAAACTGTACTAAACCTTTGGAAGTTCATGTTATAACCTGCATGGAATTTAAGATTCCGCCATACTATTTGAACAGTTTTAAATTTATTAATCAGCAATAAAAGCCAGTTTCAAGCAGTCCCCAGGTTTGTTAGATGTAACTATGTGAAGATTATGCAAATTGAAAATTAGTAGGGAAAATGATTTATCAGAGAACCGCATGCAACTTGAAAAACAAAATGATCTTAATTTATCTGGCATACAGACCTGTTTGAATGCAAAAGAATTTGCATCAGCTAGTCTATTTTGGTGATCAGATGGGTGCAACATTTGTGTGTCGATTACATCTTTAATATTTCATTATCATTCAACGCATTCAATTGCGAGGTGTTATTGTTATCTTTTATTTTCATGTTCATCATTCAGATGATTTCAATGGACTAATGCAAACTGATATAAGAAATCCAACTGTTAATTGCAAGGTTCTGATCAACGAATAACATTTGCATGCTGTGAAGTTCAATAAGATGTACAGTGATGATGAGATTGATATCTTGTCATGACAACATAAAATTGCTGTGATAGTAAAATTTTTACCCCTATCAAGATTCAAACAAATTGTCACAATTACAAATAAGCAAGCACCAGATCTCATTAACTACAGAACAATTCCAAAAGCACAAGTGACAAAATGCCCCAAACATTAATCCACAGGTCCTTTTCCCATGCTGTTAAGTTGTAAACATTTGCTATTAGAACATAATTTATAGTTGCTAAACCATTTTCTCGTACAGTCTAATTTGATAAAGCAGCTCTATGGTCTACTGTAGTGGGGCCTCAACTTGCAAAGGCCTTTCTTTCCTGACAGATTTTCTTATGCCTAATACTTTACAAGGAAGTGATGATCATTAATCTTCATTAGAGTTCGTAATCACAAGAAACTGGAGTGCCAAAGCCTATGGTATTGAAACTCTGAGGTGTGCCTCCAATAATATGATATTCACAATATTATCCTGTTCGTGATTGTAAGTTTTGAAGGCCACAAGATTACATGCAATGCCAGAATCAATAGATCCAGAAGGCACTGACAGCTCTGAATCATTTTTTTCCAGGGCTGGATTACTATATGTGTAGTTCCTGTTTTATACAGGAACAAAGAATCCATTTATGCATTTTGAAAATATTTCTTCGGTACAAATGAAAGAATGCTATCACAACTAACAAAATCCATATCTACATTGACATACTTTGATCTGCAAATTAAAAGATCTGGAAAATTTCTGCTTGCTCATAACATGAAATACCATGACAGAAAAGCTCTTCCAACCCCCTCCTCTATTCCCTATGCTTTTTTATAACGTCTAGGAATGAATATAATACAATCAACAAAGATCAAGCAGATCATTGAAATATCGCTTGAGACAAGGGAATGTTTTCTCTCATCCCTGACAACTCTTTTGGGAAAAGTTGAGCAACAAATCTAAGACTTCTTTCCTCCCCGCAAGTTCTTGACAGTCATGACCAGTTGTTGTCTTTCTCCCTCCACTTCTGCAAACTGGAGGCTTACTTGAGAATATCGATTTTGTAGCTCCTTTAGTTCATCTTCAAGCACTGAATTTTTTCTCTTCACTTCCAGCATGTCATTGATCAATTCATTTATGTCTCTGAAGCTTTGGAGCATAGCTGCTTGATCTGCTTGTTGTTTTACAAAAGAGCTGATGAAAAGAGAAGACAGTCACACTGCAAATGTCAGGCCCTGAAACTTATTTAGCAGTAATAACAGTTGCTATTTAATCTTGAAAAGAATATTGGATAATGGAAATCGATAGCACTTCCTAATATAATGCAAATTTATTATATTGACATGTAAACCAAACTTACCTAAAGAAAAATATTTCTGCAAATGTCATCACCTGCCTTAAAACATAAATTGTCCAGAGACATGAAAACCAGCACAGACTAGTACAGCAAGGAGAGCCTAAGACATCTAAATGTAGGTGAATCCAATCACGGGAAAGGAATGACTCCAGATATCACATCAAATAGTTTGAGCATCTCTATCTAAACTAGACTTTTCAAAATATATATTTCTTCTACAAAACAGTTTCTAAATTTCTTCACGGTGCTTATTAGAAATAGTTTAAGAGATTTATGAGCCCATTTCTAACAGCCAATTACAGAAATTTTAAGAGATTCGTGAGACCATTTCTAATAGCCACCTCCCTATGACGTCGCCAGGTTAGAATAACTGATTGACAAATTGGTCCTAATTAACAATATTAAAAAATACAAAAGAATTTGATAGAGATGAGACTGCCATATAAAGTTTCCCGTGAATGAATGAGGCATAGAAACAAAAATAAACTTGTTACCATGCTAAGCCATTGGCAAATGTGTCATTGGGTAGATAATCCCACATGCCTAGTAGCATCCTATGTAAAAGGTATATGTTTTCTATAACACTTACACTCAATCAAATATCATATTTCTGCAGTAATGTCCTCTTTACAAATTTCACATTACAAACCTGATTACAACGAGGGATTGCCAAGGAATTGCGATCTCACTCTTGAATGTGCCAACTTGGATGCTATTGTTGCACAACTTGCCGAAATCTCTATAGATGAGGCAGCTTTCTACATCTGACATGTCTAATGGAAGTGGCACTGTAGCTGATTGTGGTCCAAATGAAATTGAACCAAATGTTGACTTTGATGCTCTTGAATGAAGAACAATATGAAGATTATTGAATATTGATTGTAATTTTTGTTGTGTACTGACATTTGACAAATCACTGAATTATGAATTCATGGGTATTTTCTTTTTTTGTAAATTATGAGGTATTTAAATATTTTGTTTATTAATTATGAGTATCACTGTTTTTATAATTTTAGTATGATATAAAATTATAAATTATATATATATATATATATATGCACACACCCACATCCAAGGAAAAAGATAATGCTGTACTAGCAACCCGAGCCCCTAACCAGTACCAGGACCAGCAACTTAGGATATTAGTAAATATAATATTCATTGAGGTTTGCTGGGTATATAAGGGTAGCAAGGACGACAATGTCATATTCCACTAGTCATTTGATCGAATTGGATGGAATTGATCAGCATGGGCCACTCCAAGCCAGACTGCTACCAATCACTTTTGATGGAATTGGATGGAATCAATCACTTTGTCATTGAACCACTACAAGATTATATCCCTATGTTGTAACCTAGCTGTAGCTGATTGCACTGCTGCAAACCTTTGATAAAATGAATCCTTAAATTTCTAATATGGAATTATAGAAGGCTAAATAATAACCATATTTCTAAACTACAAAGAGACAGATAATTACATTTGTTGGAAAATAGACCACATAGTAAGTAGAAGAGTAGATAACTTTCTTGAGAAGGTGTGGATACCAACTCGAGCTATAACCAAGACATCATAATGAGCACTGCCTAGGAGTTAGGACAGATTGTTTTGTTCAGAGCGTATCAAATTACAATGCTCTTTTTGGATTAACCATGCAGTTTAATTAAGTTCCAAATACACAGTTTGATTAGCTTGAAGCTTATACACATAATTTTTTTCCAAACACAACATCCCCTGCTACAACATAAGGGTTCCTTCTATGATGACTTCCCCTGTGTGAACTTTTTACTTTGTGACTGTCAAATATCTTCAAGTAAATTTTGTTTCCCTTAAAACCAAAAAAATTAAAATACATTTTACATTTTACTTTACTACACAACCAACAAAATAAAATGCTAACATCAATAGAACCACAAGTACTAAGGTACATAAATTTTTTATTTCATAACAATCCCCTCTTTGAATTCCTTTGTTTGTTCTTCCACAAGCAGATTATTCCATTGGATTAGGTATTCAGATGGATAGTTCCTTTTTCCCTAAATTATTTTCTCTAGTGGCCAAAATGTTCTTTAGAAGTTAGAACCATCATAACATGTCCATCATGTAGAGGTGGCAAGGAATCTGAAATTTTAACATTATGCAGATTAGTTCCTTTAGCCACTCGAGTGTACACAACCTTCCTCACTTGTGCGAATATCTTTTAGCGCCCATGTTGTTAGCTTTAACTTTTAAGGCCCCAGCTTTTCAGACCCTTTTCTTTTAGTAGACTTCTGCTAATAGGATTGTAATTTCAAGAAAACCTTATCAATTAACTCAAATTCTCTCACTTTGATGTTGACCGTTTGAGATTTCATTTGGTCTGGCCCGTGGGATACTTTAACATTCTCCTTCATTTGTTTCAAATATTGTTGATTTTCTTCCAAAGAGCAATAGGCAGCTGCTACCAGGTGTCTTTGACAGCCAAATTAATCAGCAAGGCAAGATCATAACTGTATAAATCCTTAAATGATGAGATACTAATTGTTAGATGATATGTCATATGTGTATTGACTATTGGTACATAAGGAAGGACTCGTCCTAATTTGTTGTCACAAACACTAGAGCTGCAAAAGGACTTTTACTTGGCACCATATGCCATTACTCTAATAGCTCTTCAACCAACCTCTCGATGTCATCCCTAAATAGCTTAAGGTATCAGTATGAGAGAGCATGATAGACTAGGATCCTGATTCCAATTGAATGATGTGCTTTTGTTCTCAATCTGATTTTAGTCTACAAGACAGTTACTTAAACATGCCTGCAAACCCATCAATTTTTTTTTGCACTTTTGTTTGTCTTTTTGGTCTTGTTCCATGACCTTGCAGTCCTTTCAAGGAATTACATTGAAACATAAAACCAAGCACTCCTTTACCAAGTTGCTTGGCCATCTTATGTATTGAGATCAGAGTGTCTGCAGTTATGGGTAGACCTTTAATGGTCATCATTTGTTCATCTTTCTCAAATTTCAAATACAAGTTGTTGTAGTGCATATGAATCTTAACTAAGGTCTTAAGCTATTACACACCCCATGATCCCATCAGCCCCTACCATATCAACCACATCAAAGTCTATTGTAGTTCTGCAGGTTCAAATGGGATACGAATCATACAATTGCTATAGGTAGGCCACCATAAAGAAAGGGGACAAGGTTGGGAACAGGATAAACAGGTGCATCAACAAAAAGAGCCGGAAATGAGAGTATTCCAGACAATGGAACTGAAATCCAGCTTGCAATGGCCTGGGTCACAACTGAACTGATAGCTGTTGGACTGTAACTTAAGCCTCTGTCATTGCTTTGTAGTCCATTATCACGCTACTGGCCATTGAAACTTGAAAATTTCACAATGAAGCCATTTGTAGTCCTATAGAACTCGTTAATGTGGCATTGATAAAATCATAGATTAAAAAATAGCCAAAAAACAACTAAACTTCCGAGTACTCATGGGTCTACTCACCTAAAAACTCCCAGGCAAGTTATCAGCGAGTTTTTGACAAAAACTCATAAACAACTCACAAAATCGAAACAAAAACTCAGCTGGCACTGTATAAATTGGTTCTGCCAAAAAAACCCCATTATGCATTATATTTCAAATCTGTCTTTTTTAGCACCAGTATTGGAGCATTTCACATTTGTTTGCAGGCATTTGAGAAGCAGGATTGAGCAAGATTAGCAAACTTATCAGTTCTGATTCAGCCACATGTGACAGGTATATAACATTTTTCCAGTTTTTTTTATTTGGTGCCTTCATTCTAAATTACTATTTTAATTTTCATTTTGAGTGACGCTTGTATTACCTGCAAGTTTTGTTTGAATTTTCTGTTTTTTCTGTTTTTGTAGGTTTTATTTCAATTTTTCTGAAAAAAAAATGGTATCCACAAGTAGGAGAGGTTGTGGCAAGTCTAGGGACTGTATTTGAAAACATGAGATGACAGGTATATATCTAGGAATGCTAATTGACAACTATTGTGGGATGTATATGAGGTGAGGCATAAATCACCTTAAATATCACCTTGCACAGATTGCTTGCCAAGACATTGAGCCATGTACAAAAGCATCTTAGGAGGTTGAGTGAGAGATGAAGGTCTCATCAAATCTTATGATCAGAAGAAAGTAGAAAAATAAAAAGAGGACAACAGAGGCATTGGCAAGTATTTTACAAGGTCAAAGGGAAATATATGGGGCTCTTCTTCCATTGGACCACAAATATAGAGATTAAGCAATGTTGGCAGCCATAGCTCCATTTTTTTTGCTTTTCATGATACTTCTGGTGTGTAACCTTCACTAGAAGGTAGTATGTGGAATGAGGAATTGTAGCATGAGGCCAAGTTGGCATGTGCCATTTTTTGGTACTGCAATAACATTCCATTAAATTTTGTGACAAGTCTTAACTAGGAGTAATTGATCACTGCATTGACCATGGCAAGTATTGAGTAAGCCATTATTGGAGATGCAATAAAGAACACAAATCAGCTAGAAGATGAACAAAAACAAATTTGAAAAAAGTAGGGCCATAGGATTTTATCTGATGGATGGTAGGAACTACACCTTGATCGACTTCATGGCTTTAGGAGGAAATCTAGTGTTTTTGAAGTCAATAAATTCCTGTAGTGAAATCAAAAAATCTAAAACCATGTGCAACTTATTGTATGAGGTGATGATGGAGTTGAGAGTAGAGAATGTTGTCCAGATAGTGATGGACAATGCGGTTACATATTTGGTAACTTGTAAACTTCTAAAGGAGAGGTAACCTATGTTGTTTTGGTATGCTTGTACTACTCATCACATGGACCTTCTCCTTGAGGATTTAGGAAAACTTAGTTGGGTGTAGAACATAGTGGTAGCTGCAATGAATGTCACGAATACTCCTACAACAACATGGATCTTGAATATCATGAGAAAGCACACTAATGGCAGGAGCTCATGTAGTCAAAAGTCACATGGTTTATGACTAATGCAACTCAAGAGTATATTAGCATACAATAGAAAGTTTTAGGAAGAAAAATCTTAGAGAGGCCCAAAACGGATAAGGAACAAAAACAAAGTACAATGAAATTATGGACCATTTTAACATGTGGTCAAGAAACCAATACAAATAGCCAAGTAGGGGGAACAAGATCCCCAAAGAGTATGAGTTGACAAGTACTAGAGAGAGAGGAGAGAAGTCTCATCAAATATCTCTATTTGAGCCTAAAATGGATAAGTCATTGAAGTCATTGTCGATTAGTATGGAAGCAAGACAAACCAAGCCAATGTAACTCCCATACTAATGAAAAAGCTCATACTATGTTTTTGTCCCTATGGTTGGGGGTAGCCGAAGAGTAGATCTATGTCAATGAGGAGGAGCCAAGTTGCACCACCAAAAAGAAGCAAAATTATGTTGTCAAGGGGGAACATGCTAGGGCATTTGAGTTGAAATGATAATGTAAGAAACACTACCTCACAAGTCTATACACATTTGTGTGAAGTAGTAGTACCCAAAGGCCATTTAGAGCTGCTAATCTCCTCAATGTTCTAGAAGGAGTGATCAACGTGGGGGTCTATGATCCCTTGATACACCTTGCAAGGATCTGCAACAAAGGGTGAGGGCCTCTTATAAATAAAATTATAAGCACCATTAGTCCAAATATCTAAAAAGGTCAAGAGTGTTGCCTAAGTCCCAAAAGAAGCAATGGTATCTCCCATAGACCTCATAGTAAATGGGACATCTAAAGATGAAGTGCTCAATCTCCAACTCCTAGATGGAGCAAAGATGGTAGATCTAGTCCTAGCAAAGAATATGATGATCAATCCCAACTCATAACTAGTGGGAACACACCCTTGATTAGCCAAGGAGAAACTTCAAGCCGTGTGACCAATGAGATAGTGAGGATGACATATAATACAATCCCCCACCTATAAAAATGTTTTGTTATAAAATGCAAGCTTCGAGCTAAGTGGCATGCAAGGGAGGTCTAGGTCACCTAGATGTACTACCTATAAATGTCCTCTCTTAGAGTATCACAATCAACATTCCCAACCTTAAGCATGTGCTTGTGAATGAAAGGTGGTTGAAGAGTCCTTATTATGGGAAGGCAGAAGTAGAGAGGGTCCTAAAACCATTTTAGATGATACATTTTCCAAGTACATGGAAGAGATCATCAAGGTAAGTCTTTTATCAAAAAAAAAAAAATTATTTTAAAGTGTTACAATTTGCTGATTTTATAAATTTATAATATTTTATTTGTTGATTTTAATTATTTTAACTTTTTATTTAGTTTCATTTTTATACCCTCTCTTGTTTAGGCGTCAAAAATGTTGGTTAAGGTTCTACATTTGGGGGATGGGGAAAAAAAATCAAGGAGTACCTATATGAGGTCGTGGATAGGGCCAAAGAGGCCATTCAACATTTGTATGGGTCAAACAAAAACAAATATGAAGCCATCTAGAACATTATTCATCGGAGGTAGAACTGGCATCTCCTCATTATTGTGCTACCTACGATTTGAACCCTAAGTTTGTGCTCTCTAGTCCGTTCAAAGTAGATGAGCAGGTTATGGATGGCCTCAACATGGGTATGGTGACAATGTTCCTTGATGAGAACCTCAGAGACACCATGCATGATGAGTTACAAATTTTAAAGGGCTGGAACGGAAGTTTTTTTCTTTGCCTCTATGCATTCGAAGAAGAGCTACTTTGCAGCCAAGTAAAAAAACATATATATTTAATTTTAGTTTATTATTTACTTTAGTCTTTAACTTTTAAGTTTACTAAAATCCTTACAAAATTACAAATGTTATCTTTGTAGACTTGTGGTGGGAAGATTTTGCGGAAACAACATCTAATCTTCAAAATCTTGTCATTTGCATTTTTGTCCCAGCCCGCCCTATACCACTTCTAGTTTTGAGTGCAACTGGAGTATTTTTTAGGAAATTCACATGAAAAAGTACAATTGGATGACTTCAAAAAATTGAATGACCTTGATTTTGTGCAATACAAATTTCAATTGCATGCAAAGAAGGTGGAAGGATTAGACACACATGAGGCGCTTAACCTTGATGACAATGACCATATTTAGATTGGGTTGAAAGGGATGTGGACACATTGTTTACTATTGAAAATATTACTGATTTAGAGAGGGAGACAACAAAATGGGAAATAGAAATGGTAGCATTTATGGAGGAAAAAACTGAGCCATCAATGGGGGATTCATTGTATTCACATCATGATCCTATGCTTGAGGCTCTTGTTGAGAATGAGATTTTTCCTCAACAAGAAGCCATAGCATTACCTAATCCATAGACCACTAGATTGATAATCCTAGCTATGCATCATTAATGAGATTCCTTTGTTACCCTTATTTCTACACTTTCAACAAATTTCCCTAATGGCTTTCTCTTACACCCCTGGCAATATTTAACATGCAAAAAATAGCATTGAAATAGATAAAACCAACAACAAAACATGGCACATGTACAATTACACAATCACATAACACAACAATTCCTCTAGAGAAAATTTCTAGAAGGATATGCTTGTAGCATCCCAGTCACTATTCAATGTTATTAAATGGAGAAATATTCCATTAAGATGGTCTCATGGATCTATACAATAATGATACAGCCCCCCTTGTCTCCACTCTACTCTTGCACTCTACAAGAAGCCTGAATACACACTATCTCATCCAACAACAATGAAAGCGATTTCTCTACCAACCAAACCTTCACTAAGAGTCTTTGATTGCCTTTTATTCCTCTTGACCCTTGTAGTGATGGGAGATGGATCAATTGCCCTAGAATGGCAACAACCAACCTTGCATAACTACCCAATTGTCAAACATCTACATGGGAAACCCATATTACCTACATTCCATCCCTAACAATCACCGACAGAGTAAACAAAAAGATTAATGTTCACCAACTATACATGGACCACCATGACTCCATGGAAAAGTGAACTATCACAACCTATGAGTGAATGAACAACCCACCAACTTAATAGTCATCCTAATGTCACCCAATATGGGGAAACAACAAACACAATCTTTTGTAAAGACAAATAGCTTCTTATCAAGGAACAAAACCATCCTTATCATGTTCTTTTGTCCTAAAATGACCTCTAGCAAGGATAACCACCATAACTATTCCAAAATGAGTGAGAACATGGATATTTGGCTCTATAAAACTCCTAATGAAGTTCTAAACTACCACCAAGGACCTATAGACACATTTATCCAGTCATACACCCACTACATATGTTTTCTAACATAGTTACAAGACTTTCCCAAACATTGCAAGTCCTAAGGTGAGCAAAGCAAATCAAGGCTCAGTGACTCAAGGATTTGGATATTGGGTGAGTCTTGTCTCCAAAACTTGGCCATAACAATTAGGTGGAAAACTAGAAAAAAAAAATCAAAACACTTAAACCTAAAATTCATAAAATAATATTTTAACACTTCAAAATAATATTCATTTCATTTACAAGTACAAGCAAGTTGAAAAAGAGAACTGAAAATAAAAATACAATCAATTGAAGAAAAACCCAGCAAACATAGGGCCTAATTATTGCTCTATTGCTTCGACACTAGCATTTTTTTGAAGGGTTTGGAGGACTCTTGCAGCTTGATTTAATGCAATAAAATTGTGAAAAATGGAATGCGCCATGAAGGCTTGTGTAGTCTCAAAGGTTTTAATTTGGGCTATGTGGCAAGGGCTCTATCTCTCAAGCCCATCTTGTATCACAACAAAGAGTGTGTCAAGGGCATTGCATCTTGACCCTATGAAGATCCTGTCACCCCAAAGCCCCACAAGGGGCACAAGTCCTTGATCTCACAAGGGGTTGGTGCCTCCAACTCCCACTCTAGTTTAAAAAGAAAACAAACTAAATTCATTTTGGGCTAGATGGTAAAATCAATTTTTTTCTATTCTCAACTTTTTTCCAATTAATCTCAAGTAATTGAATTATATGTATTTGTTTGGCTTGCAGAGTCAATCCCTATCCTAAGTAATGCTCCTATGGTTGTAGCAACTTTTGTAGACTTGTCTAAGATACAAGTGCTGGACCCCACATAGAACTAGTGATGCTAAATCGAGTGGTACAAGCTCCTCTCTGCCATAGTTCATGACTCCATGTAGTGATTTTTGCTTTTGATGCCATGGATATAATAATCTACGAGTGTTGTACACATAAAACATTTTGAGGATACTTTTATATTTAAAAATGTTGTCTCCTTTAACTCAAATCATTCATCAATGTATACTTGTGTATGTGATCAAATTAGCTTCTAATTGATAAGCTTATTATGTCATTAAAGTTGATTTATTTAAGGTTGCATAATAAAAGCTTTAAATCCTTAGAAAATCTCTATATTTCATGGTTTTTCAATTTGTTGAGTCCTTGCCGAGTTTGAGTGCCAAGTCCAAGCCCAAGTCAAATATTAGCTTGCCAAGTCCAAGTCTTGTAACTATACTTTCTAACACTCAACGCATTAACTGAAAGCAAAAAGAATCACTCTCATAAGAACTCCAACAAAAGAACATTGCCCCAATGACCTGAACAAGGTCAAAAGGCACTCCTCTAGAGACTTCATGACATTAAGGACGCAAGATTAATGCCTGCAGCAACTCTTCTTGACACCTGCGGAAAACTGCAGAATGCCAGACGTTAACCTACTGCTCTGACTATGGAACCTTGCCGATCAGAACTATTCAACCAATTTTCTGATCACTACCATCCAATTTGAGGACACCCACACAGAAGCAGCTATTTTTGAGCTTTAGCCATAGAAGATATTTATAGATTATAAACATTGAAATTATGATTTGTATTTTGTTTATATTGAAACTTGAAGTTTATATGTATTGAACTTGTTTTTTGGAATATGATGTGCATTGAACTTCAATTTTGATCTATATATTAAGGAAATCAGTAATATGTTCCCTAAATTCAATAGTATGCATGCTTTTGAAGAATTTTTATACAAATTTATGTGCCTTTTATTGTTGAGAAAATTTGACAAGTCTTAGATTTTGAAAAAATTTGGGTCTGCCAAGTTATTTCCAAGTCCAAGTTTGTCAACTATAGATAAAATTATGAGTCAATTCATTATTAATAAATGCCACTTGCATTCTACATTTGACCTGACATTCCACCCACAAGGTATGATATTGAGCTATACCCAGAATGGCATTTAGAGACACATTAGGTACTCCCTGATCATCTTCTTTGTTCATTACGTGCTTCTTGATTGCTGATTCTTCTTGATATTTACCAATTATTTCAGTTCATCCCCATCCCAAATATTAATCATATGATTTTTTTCTAGAAGCATTACATTTTTGTCTCCTAGACCAAGTTTCCTTGCACATGTAACAAAGATCCCTTGAATGCGGATTAGCAAGGGTAGTAGTGCCCAAAATTCTTGATATTGATAGCCCACCAATAGAGATTAAAAAGGAATTGTAGTTTCCATGACCCTTAAGATTGATCTTTATTGTTGTTGATCCAAGTGGCATGTTGAGGCATCAAGGTGGGAGTCCCAGAGCAGAATCTGAAAAATACCAATGTTTCTCTAAGTTTCTAGGACAAGGGATGGGGGACACAAGGATAGGTTTCCATGGATGGCAAAACAATTCCAAAATTTTGGGGATGGTGAAGGAACAGCTGTATATATTAATATATGATAATATAGATACATTTAAATTTTAAAATTATCATATACAAATGTCTTATCAGTAATACCTTATAATAAATGTGTAATCATAAAACCTTATCATTAATAATACCTTGCTGCATTTAAGAAGATCAAAATGTCTTTTGAGCTTGCAAATGATCATACACGGGATGTTCTCCATACACTAAGACCTCCTTGTTGTAAAACCCCTCTAAATATTCTTAACACTAAGAGTGTGGCAACATTATGATCATTAGCCCTTCCTCCAATGAGTGAATCGATCCACCTCTTTAGACTAAAACAGAAACTAGGGGACTCGAAAACAAGCTAATGGACAACAAGGGACGATAACCCCAACAAATAGACAATCGTAACACGTATAGATTGAGATGCGAACCACACAAACATGACTGCTACTCACGAGTTCAAATGCTCACAATTTTCCTTTGCCCTAGCAACATTTTTCTTTTCCCTCACAACTCTACAAAATCTATTGCAAATGGGGCTCTGACATGATTCCAATACAATTTGTAGAGGAGGGTGTTCATGGGCCGCTTCTTCCCCATGTTTCCACGCCCCAAGGATGTCCCCATCCCAAAAAGAGGGTAACTTTGAGGGAACATGGGTACCCATGGAACACTAAGAAATACTAAAAATATATTTATGGGTTTTTTTAAGTTTTCATGATTCCCATTTTTGGAGGCCATCGGAGCAGAATTTGAACTCAAAATTTTTCTCCACCTCAAATTAGTTATCTTCAAGATGTTTCCAATACATTAAACTATTTCAATTTTCACCAAATATGCTAGGAATTATGACCTCACCTAGTTTGGCTCTCCATTTGTCCTCATTTGGCTGTCCATTTCAACTTCCAAGGACGACATGAGTTATCATCAAGTATGGTGAACTCTTTGGTTTCTACTAGGAGCCCTAGTTTACTATTTCAATAAGTTTTGGAACTTGCATTGGAAATCTATATATTTTCTGAATTCAAAGCATTGTAATAAAGTAGAATGCGTGGATCTATTCCATAGGATTTTCCGAGATTGTATGAGCTCTCATTTTCGATAAATCTATCTTGTTTAGCTTTAGTAATTGTATCTTGTTTAGCTTTAGTAATTGTCAAATTATATTCTATTTGTCTTGTCAACTACTGCATACTAGACATTAAGTCCCCTGCTAGTATATTGTTCTCTGAATTTCCAACATAATTTAGATCAGCTGTGGGCAGTTTGAAAGATTAATTGGTTGCCAATTGACTCCTAACAGCTTTGGAATAGACATATTCTTGTTGAACATCCTTCCCTACAATGCCAGATCTCAAAGCCTTGACATAACACCTGATTTATTGCTTCAATCCATTGATGTACATAGCGACCAACAGCCCAAGGGAGGTCTTTTTAGCCAGCAACCTTGATTTACAGAATTCTTTGGAGTAGTACTCCATTGTGCCCTGTTGCTTCATATTTTTGAGACCCAAGACATAATCTTCTTGAACATAGGCCTGAAAATAATGAAAGAATACATTAACAACATCATTCCAAGAGGTGATTTCTTGGCAACAGCCCTCATCTTCATCTGAATAAATCTCACACTCAATAATTTGCCACTAATCAAACGTTTTTTCCTCAAGGTGCAATCTGGTGAATTGAAATTTTTGAAACTCACACATAGTTTAGTGTAAAAATACAATTCAGCTTCCCAATCCAAGCCCTAGGCTTGATATTCTTATCAACCCCATGAAACTTGGAAATGGGAATCTTCTCAAGCAACTTTTGATTTATGTGATCTTCCCCTTGATCTACATATAAGAACCAGTACACTCTCCCATCCCTTTCATAGAGGTTCTATTCATCATGGCATCCATTTTCTTTCGTTTAGTTTCAAGGGACATTTTGACACTCTTCATCATTGGTGCATCTATCTCTTTGTTCTCTAATTTCAATAGATAGGACTTAGAACATTTAGAGTTCCATCCGTGGTCATAAGACCGCTAGTAGTTTAGTTCATCATTCCTATTAATTCACCCATTGAACCAATCATGGCATCCTCCACAAACAATGTCAAATCAGGTCTCCATCTTTCTCTTTGTGTGGCTGAGATCGTAGCCATAATTGTTTCCCTTGCATGGCCAAGATTGGATCTCTAATACCATTGTTGAAAATCCAGCTGTAGTTGAATACACTACTGCAAACCCTAGATAAACACACTAGGTTTAAATTATACATTGAAATTCTGAAAATGAAATTTGTTGTAACTTGTAAGTTTGCTAGGACAAAATATGTTTGAGTAAAGTGAGTGAGATGATTAATCTTGATGAAAAGATTATTTCTAGGGATAAGTTGGTGCCATCTAACCACTACATATAAGAGGACCAACAACAGCTTATTTTATGTGAACATGTGCTCTCAATAATTCAGCTTTATACTTTCAAAAGCAATGGGGTCGATTACCCTGCAAAAGCACTACACCAATTCCATATCCAAATGCATCACATTTAGTGACAAAGGGATTTGAAATATTAGCAGTGTTCCATGGGGTTTCGGGGACGGGGACAAGGACAAGGACGGGGGGACAACAAGGGACGCATTTTAGGGACGCGGGGACGGGGGGTCTAAGTTTGGGGGCAGTAGGGGGACGGCGGCGAGGGGGCAGTAGGGTGTTGAAATACATAATAGTACTTGAAAAAATAGTCATAAAAAGATGTATAAGTATAAGAATTATACATCTTGGAGACAACTAGGAGTCCCCTAGATGTCTTGAGGACACCCCAACGTCCTTGAAGTCCTAGTGGCATCTTGGAGACAGCGACACTGGTGGTGGGATGGTGGTGTTGGTGGTGGGCTGGTGGGAGGACGTCCCCCCCCAAGTCCCCAAGTCTCCGAGACGTCCCCGTCTAGGAAACGCAAGGTTTTTTTGGGGGAACACATCCCTATGGAACACTGAATATTAGGGATACTTAAATTGGAAGCATAAACAAGGTACTAGTTGAGCTCTTCAAGTGATTCATGTCCCTTTGCAAACCAAAAAAGAAAAAGAATCCTTCTTGGTAAGGTAGATCAAGGGTCGTGCTACTGAAGAGAAGTTTCTCACAAACCTTCTCCAAAAACCTGCTAATCGTAAGACAGACTAATAACATATGGCCTTGATCTTCATAGGGTTAGTGTGCAAACCTGTATGGAAATAATATGGCCAAAGTATCTAGAGATAACTTCACAAACTCACTCTATAATTTCTCAACATACAACTTTTCTTTTTCTAAAATCAAAAGCAAAATAATAAATATTTATATGTTCAAGATGCTCTGCCAAGTATTTTTTTTTTTTTTTGGTTATCCACAGGGGTATCCTCAACGACTCTAGCCCAGCGGGTTCCCTTTATGGGGCGAGCTTAGAGGCGAGACTAGTCCCCTTGGGTTGTGCGGTGACCAGCACACGCCCCAAGTGTGCGCGGTGGGTTAAGTCACGGGCCAGGGAGTTGAATCCAAGACTTAGACCAACTCCACTAACCCGCGGGGGCAGCTTTGCTTGCCAAGTATTTTACTATGAACAAGGGTATCATCAAAAACACAAGGACAATTTTGCAAGGGAACTCATTGAAGAAACTATTCATCAATGCTTGCAATGTAATAATAGCATAAAGCCCAAAAGATGTACCTTTCAATTATTGGTGTGGGTGAGTTAAAATTTGACTTTTCTCGATCTTGGTGTCAAAATGGTATCATTAATAACTAGATCAAAGGCCAATCTTCAAGAAATATTTGGTTATATGCAGCTCTCCAATTGATCGCTGACAATGGGAATTGAATTTATTCTTTATGGTGATCCAATGAGTGCTATCTAACCAATGCACAAACAATAAAAATCCATCCTTCCTAGCCAAGACCAATAGTGCACCATATGGACTTTTGCTAGGTGTAATGATTCAAATTTCTAGCAACTCTTGCACAAGACTCCTAGTTACAAATTTGTATAAACGACCATAACTATAAGGATAAACAATTATAGGTCCATTTGTTGGGTCAATCTAATTGATATGCTTGGGAAGAAACTCAAAAACTTTATTCCCATTGACAATAAGAATCAACATCCATGCAATATAGGTAGTCCACGAAGCCAAATGCCCCTTCTTCAAGATCTTCTCCATCTAACTAGGAACAAATTGATAGTATTCTTGTGGTCCCTTTGCTTAAATATAATGATTTGTTAAATATGCCCCAAATGAGTACAAACATTGTATGCCTAAAACAACAATTACTCCCCCAATATTCACAACTATTAGCTCTAGGTTATTCTCCACACCAAAGACTTGTTTTTGGATCTAAGACTATCGTAGCAATATTTTTAGAGGGATCCACATGAAGGACCAACCTATGGATTGTTTTTTCTCTAAGATATTTAGGGTACTTCCAAGACGTACCAAGACTGAAATCCTAGTCTATTTATATGGGAAAAGATTTTGAATGTATCAAAGTTGTCTAAGCCAATCATTGCCTCTAGTGACACTAAAGGTACCCTTGTCTCCAC
Source organism: Sequoia sempervirens (assembly GCA_007258455.2). Classification (NCBI taxonomy): domain Eukaryota; kingdom Viridiplantae; phylum Streptophyta; class Pinopsida; order Cupressales; family Cupressaceae; genus Sequoia; species Sequoia sempervirens. Next base: position 164,496,645 of record VDFB02000017.1, on the reverse strand, counting down.
ATAATCAGAGATTGGTCTTCAAGGCAATGCTCAACATTGCATTGCTCAAAGGTTTCATCAATATGGAGCTCAAACTCAAACTCAAATTGATACATATCTTAAGCCATGTATCTTTTGAACAGCATAAGTGACTATTACTCTATGGTTTAGAATACTTAAAGAAAAGTTTTCCTACAAAGGCTTTACAAGTTGAGTTTAATTGATCACTACAGTTTTTAAAATAAGAGGACTTCCTCTAACTCTCCTCCTAAGGGCCTCAATATGCTTTCTAGTCCCTTTAGCTACAATAATAACTCTTCCTAAAAATCGCACTCAAATGATCTTGCCATTGTTTGGATATCTAGGAAATATAGTATCTTTCACGCCAAATTTGAAGAAACCATAGCCATGGACTCCAAAACATGACATTTTCCATGTACTCCACAAGCATATCTTTCTAAAACAAACGTAAAAGTTGGTTATTATATGGCTCATCCTAGTTGCAATTTACCCTCTTCCTTAGAGCATCAATGAAATCTATAAAATCTCCATTGGCGTCTATAGAAAAGCATCTCTCTCCCATGTGTCGCAGCACTATGCAAACATTGTAAGGCCACATTTATACTCTCATGTTGCGTTTTTTGTTCTCTACCACCCTAAAGACTAATTTTGTTGATGTTTATTGAGCAACGTCAGTAGTATTCTTCCAGAGATCTCCCTTACATGAGATAAATTAAATTATAGCCCCAAGCTATTTAATTTATAGAGATTCCGATTTGATGAAAAGGCACAATTTATGATAACTATATTTAGTTATTAAGAGGCACAATTAATGAAGAAATGTAATTTTGAATGAGGCCGACCTCATGCTCCTTGGATGCGATTTTCTAGAAGGGCGCGATTCTTAGAAGAGACGTGCTCCTCTCTTGTCGCCGACTTGTTTTTGATGGGTCGCGTCCCTCACTTCTTGTATATATATTCATTGGTGTCTCATTATTTATTCATTCATATATTCATCATAAGTCATCATACATAGTGCGAATTCTGTAGAAGAGTGTTAATGTTATAGCAGCTTAGGTAGCTCATTCCAGCTCAGCTCCTTCATGGATCATAAATTGTATGATAGCCGTTGGCTATACAATTTATAATTATTATTTTTCTAATGGGCCGACATAAAAGATTTTTGATGTTTATCTTTTATTAGAAGATGTTTAATTGAGGCCGACCTTTGTAAGAAGATATTAGAAGACATTTAATATGCTAGGCCAACATCTTTAAGGAGTTATGTAATTTTAATAGTTATTGAGGCCGACCTAATTTACATTCTTTATGAATATATTTCTGGCCGACATCCTTTGTGTCATGTAAATAATATTTTATCTTGGGCCGACATTATGAGATGAGGAGGTGCGACCTCCCTAACCTGTATATATACACCTTGACTCGCCCATTGTAATGAGTCAGAAGAGTTCGGTTACTTCTGTTCTGTATCATCAAGGGAGAATATATCTTCAGGTGCGAATATATTAAGTGAAGAGCGAATTCAAGATACAGGGAAAATATATACAGCGCTATGACTCTAATCAGTGCGAACTTTATGAAGTGTGAAGATCATACAGTTAGAAGACCTTCCAGTGCAAATCATCATAACAGTGCAAACTCAGCTGATGTCTATATGCGAATTTGTCTATGATTCAAGTGCGAATACAATAATACAAGGGAGAACATTCACAGTGTTGTGTGAATCCAAGATTGAAGAACATTCAGTGTTATGTGAATTCAGTGCATGGGTTGAAGACCTCTCAGTACAGATTGAACATTATCAGATCTGTGTTCTGATATTTCCAGGTGTGATCTAGAATTTGTTCTCTGTCATTCTTCATTACCTGATATCGGTCTAGTGTTAGACCTCATTATTACTTGTAAATTTGCCTCTGTTGCATCAATATAAGAGAAATCTTTGTTGCTGGGTTTTTCTCCCTCAAGAGGAGGGTTTTCCCAGGGTATATGCTGTGTTATTTGTCTGATTTCAAATTAATTTTTTCTGTGCATTTACTTCTGATCATAAAATTCAACAAAGAGCAGATTGAGGTTCTGTAGAAGGCTGAGTCTTATCATCAGCCAATTACATCTTTGTGTTACTGTGTTTGCATCAGTTTGTGGTGCCTCTTATTGGCCTTCATATCGGCCTTTGTAAAGGAGACAATTGTGTTGACATTTCAATATATAAGTGATATATTGTTGCTGGGTTTTTCTCCCTCAAGTGGAGGGTTTTCCCAGGGTATCTGCTGTGTTCTTGTGTCTGATTTTGAATTAATTTCTGTGCATTAAATCTGATCATAAAACTAACAAATTTGAGCTTGTTTGACCATGTAATGACCTTCTCTACATCTCCAAAGTCATAATGTGGAGCCTTCCTTCATAGGTTAAAGGAGGGTGGTTGTGATCTTTTTACCTCTTCTTATCCACCATTTGGGGGAATAGGATTGGGATCACCCCAAGGGTTGACATTATTCTCTTCATTATACAAAATGGTGTTTCAATGGTTCAAATGCTTTAGGTCTCTTACGACCGTTTCCCCAAGGATTGAATCTCTTTTGAACCTCAACTATAAACTTGGTAAATAACCCTCAAGTCATCCTTGGTCATGGCCTTGAGTTTCTTCTTTCATACACACACCTTGGCATGCAAGTTGTGGTGGCAAAAATTTAATTGAAGCTTTAATAACACTTGCTATGTCCAAAGGGGAACAATGCAAGAAGAGTTTGTGGGAATTAAGATTTACATACAAATAAGAAAAATTGGGGGCACTTCTTCACCCAAGGTGGATTCACAATTGCAAATCCAATTGTATCCATGAAGAGGGCTAATGACAGCTCCTTGCATTAGATTGATTGCCTAAAAAGAATGAGATACAAAGAATGGGGCTTTACCACATTTTATAACTCAAGGGGAAGAAATGCTTAAAGATACCAAAGGGAACCCCAAAAGACATCAAAATAAACATTAACCAACACACATATATCCTATTAACCAATAGGTAGACCATAGGCCTAATGACAAAATATGTCCTCACAAACACCTAACAGTATGTTGTAACTAGGTACAGAATAGGCACATATCTTCCATATACATTATTTTGACTCTTTAAATTCTGTATTTTTCTAAATAATATTCAAAGGTTGCAAACCAGAAATTTGATTTCATAGTTCATGTGAATATAATGATTGGATGAGATTATGGGAAGAAGCATTCTGAATACGGTTTCATATATGTCAATCCAATTAAGATACCTTTGGAACTGTCTTTTCTTTGCATCACTTGCCTTCAATGCATCTGCCAACTCTCTCTCCAAAGCAAGGACTCTGTCTATAACATTTCCACCCCTTGGAGGCTCTTTAAAACTAGGAAACATATTCTCAAGCTGTTTGTTCACCTGCACACCAATACCATCTGATTTAATTGTGCACTGCATCATATAAAAACTGCTTTTGACACATGGCATATGCAAGTATTATTATTCAAATCTGTTATATGGAAGTTGCAACTGCAGATAGAAAACATCAATGCACGTACCATCTGTAACTGCTCCATTTCTTTCTGCAATGGTTCTTGTCGATCAAGCTCACATAGAAGCTCATTTTCTTGCTGAAATGGAGCTAAATTGTCACGTTTCATTTTCTCCAGCTACACACATACAAAACTTATGTAAGAATTCAAACTGGAAAAAAAATAAGAAAACAATTCCAAAAAAATGAGCAAGATCAACATGAGATATTATTTATTATTGATAAGACAAATATATGTTCAATGATCTTAGGTCTAGTGTTTGGCTAAATATGACAACAAATTGTTATTTCCAAAACCCAAATAGGATGTTTCTTTTGGTCACATTAACTATGAAGTATAAAGTGTAGGCTTGTGGTGCAGCAGCTCATTAAAGAGAACTAATTTAGATAATTCATTGTAGAAGGATTATTCTTCATACGATAATAGAGACAACTTTTACTATTTATTATTTTTATTACACTGGCATACTATTGTATTATATTATTTTCAAGTACTCCAAGTGTAGTTGAATTGGCAAGGTTGGATTTATCCTGAAGTGAAAAAAAAATTGAAAAAGTAAAAAGGTAAATGGAAAGAAATCCCTTGTGAGCTGGCATAAGGGGGATCTTACATGTCAAATCGGCATCTAACCTGGTTGTAGCCTAACAAACCTTTACCTACACACTATTTTATTGTTATTCAGTATTAGACTTTCTACCAAAGAAGCATAAAGAATCAAACAACAACCAGTGTCTATATCCTTGTAAGAAAAATGTCTATCTTTATAAGAAAAAATATACATTTTAAACAATGAGCATGAAATTTTTTGTAACCATCCTCAATTTATGGGCATTCTTAAGCTAATACAATATTGCACAGCTCAGAAAGAAGAGAGAATGATTATAGATGACTGAGACTTTTGAAAATGTTGTTACCTCTTTGTTAATCCGATCCAAACTGGAATTCAAGGCTGACTCATTTAGATGTTCATCAATCAGGTCCACTATATCAATATTATTCTGTAATTTCTTTTCATTTACGCTAAATTCTTGCCAGGGCTCTCCAAGCACAACAGCCAAAGATTTCACCTCACCCTGGTGACCAGATAAAATCATCCAATGTGTAAATTGCTGGCCCTCCTTACTTCATGCAAGCAAGAAAACATATTGTCTCTAGTGAAGTCTTAAATGCAAAACAATTCTTACATAAATAACAAGTTTGTAGTGAAGAATTTCAAGATTGTCATAAACATGCAGCAAATATAGTTTTATATGATAGTAAAAAGGATCTATGAGACAATTAATTGTGTTCCCTTTAGTGGTTAAGCAACAAGCTTAATTTTCTAACAAGATGAAGAAATATTGAGGTAAGGCCCGCAGTTAAAATTAGAAAGTACACTTACTGTAGTTTCATCAGCAGTAGATTTTGTGTTATCATCTTGGCCCTTCAACTTTCTCTCAATTTCAACAAGCGCATTCACCTTTTGCTGAAGCTCTCTCTCTAATTTGGATATATGTTTCTCCATGTCTTCCATCTTTGACTCTTTCTCCAACAAACTATTCTTAAGTTCATTATCTAACTTTTGAAGCTCAATCAGTTCATTCTTTCCATCTGCTTGAAGTGATAATTGAGCATCTTGGCCATCCAATTTGGACTGGAGAGAAGCAACCTTCATCTCTAGTTCATCCTTGCAACATTTCAACTCATCCAATTCCACATCTGAATATCTAAGCATTTCCTTTAAAGAGCAAAGTTCTTTCTCAAGTTGTTCTTTCTCCACATTAGACACATCCAACAGATGTTCTAACCGTGCTTTCTCTGCTTCACATTTCTCTAAACTTGTTTTGGTAATTTCAACCTCAGCCTTCACTTCATTACTTTCCTTAATCTTCTGAACAAGGACATTATTTTCTTTTAAAACAGATTGCCATTCTGTCTCCAGTGACACAAGTCTAATGGACAATTCTTCTGTTTTTTCCCTGTACTGTATTTCATTGCTTTTCTGAACCTCAAGCTCCTTCATCCTATCTTGCAGCTTTGACAATAAGTCCTCCCCATGTCTTTTTGACATTTCTAATTGACTCATCAGTTCTTGCTCTTTGGCTTCAAACTGCTCTCGGATGAATGCAATTCGAAGCGACTCTTGCACCATTATTGAATGTTCTTCCATTTCTTTCTTCTGCACACGGAGTTTAGAGACTTCAGCTTCTGCCTTCTGTTGAAGCTCTTTCAATTGGATTGAATGTCTTCTTAATTCTTCTGTCTTTACTTCTTTCTCTGACAACCTGTCCTTAAGTTCAATGCATTCACTATGAAGCTGTACCAATTCATCATTTTGCTCATCCATCTTGGACTCCAGAACTGTGACTGTTATCTCTAGTTCATCTCTGTGGCAATTTAGCTCATCTAGCTCTGAATTTAAATTCCTTAGCATTTCTTTTAGCAATCCAAGCTCCTTAGCAAGTTGCCCTTTTTCCTCAGTAGCCCTGTCCAAACAATCTTCTAGTTCAGCTTTGCACACTTTAAGTTCCTCAAAATTGTGAATAAGTTCCACCTTTTCATTGACAGCAGTTTCCAGCTCTGTTTCCAATAATGATATTTTGACAGATAGCTCCTTATTTTCTCTCAAGTAGTTTGCTTCACTCTTTGTCCGAACCTCAAGATCAGACATTGTGTTTTGCAGCTTTAATAAAAACTCTTGCCTTTGTATTGTTGACAGATCTAGTTCTTGCACCTTGGCTGCCAACTGCGTTTGCATTGATTCATTCTCTGCATTTTCCATTTGTAGTGATTGTTGGATAACTGACAACTGCTTTTCCAAGTCAACATTTCTTGCATGAAGCTGAGAAGCTTCCAGATCTGCCTTCTGCAAAAGGTCTTTAAAGTGAGCTAAGTATTTCCTCAGGTCTTCTGTTTTCAATTCTTGTTCTGAAAACCTTAGTTTAAGTTCATTATTTTCACTATGAAGTTGTATCAATTCATCATTTTGCTCATTCACCTTGGACTGCAGAAACGTGACTTCTGTCTCTAGTTCAGCTCTGTGGTGTTTCAGCTCTAGTAATTCTGAATCTGAATCCCTTAACAATTCCTTTAATAAGCCAAGCTCCTTATCAAGTTTTCCTTTCTCCTCAGAAGCCCTGTTCAAAGAATCCTCTAGCGCTGCTCTCTCTGTATTACAAATATCAAGTCTCCTTTTATTACTTTCTAGTTCAGCTATGACAGCTTCATACTCCTCAACCTTATGAAGAACTTCCATATTTCCATTCAAAGCCGTTTCCACCTCTGTTTCCAATAACGAAATTTTGATGGACAGTTCCTTATTTTCTCTCAAGGAACTTTCTTCACTTTTTGTCTGAAATTCAAGATCGGTCATTGCATTTTCTAACTTTGATAACAACTGTTCCCTTTCTTTCGTTACCAGATCTAGTTCTTGCACCTTGGCTTCAACTTGCATTCTCAATGATTCATTCTCTGCATTTGCTATTTGTAGCAATTCTTGGATGATTGACAACTGTTTCTCCAAGTCACTATTTCTTGCACAAACCTGAGAAACTTCCACATCTGCCTTCTGTGAATGCTCTGTAGAATGAGCTAAATGTTTCCTCAATTCTTCTGCTTCCACCTCTTTTTCTGAAAACCTTTGTTTTAGTTCACCATACTGCTTTTGAAGCTCAATTAATTCATCCCTTTGCTCATTATTCAATACTAATTCAGCATATTGATTATCCAACTTGGACTTCAGGAATGCCGCTGTTATCTCTAGTTCATTCTTGGAGCATTTCAACTCATCCAGTTCTCTATCTGCACTTTCCAGTGCTTCTTTTAGTGAGATAAGTTCATTTTCAAGCTCTCTACTTTCGTGCTTAACCTTCTGCAAAGCAGATTTTAGCTCTGCATTTTGGACTTTAGTACTGTCCAAAGTCTGTTTATTTTTTTCAAAATCAGACCTCATACCATCATATTCCTTAACCCTTTGCATAAGACTACTCTTATCCTTCAAAACCAATTGTAACTCTGCCTCCAACATTGAAATTTCACTGGACAGCTCATGATTTCTTTTGATGTGATTTGTTTCATTATTCATGCACTTCTCCTTATCATTCCAAGCATTTTGCAGCCTTGCAATCATCTCCTCTCGTTGTTTATTTGAAAGATCTAATTGGGTCATAAGTTCCTGGACCTTGCCTTCATACTGTCCTGTAATAAATGCAATCTCATCTTTGGCATTTTGCAGTGATACTTGCAATCCTGATGAATATTCTTCTAGATCATTCTTCTGAGCACACAGTTGAGATATCTCTGCCTCTGCCTTCTGTTGAAGTTCTTTCTGTGAATGAAACAAATGTTTCATCTCTGCTGTCTTCAACTCTTGCTCAGACAACCTCTGCTTAAGCTCACTATGTTGGTTATGAAGTTCCAACAATTTGTTCTTTTGCTCAATATGAGATGATTTATCAGCAACTATGTTTTCCAGTGCCAACTGCAGTGATGCTACTTCTTCATGTTGTTCATATTTGCGACATTTCAGCTCATCCAATTCTGTATCTGAATTTCTGAGTATTTCATTCAAAGAACCAAGTTCCTTCTCATATTTTATTTTTTCCTCATTAACTCTCTGCAACAAAGCTTCTATACCTGTCCTCTCTACTTTACAACCATTTAAACTTATTTTAGTATTCTGGAGTTCAGCCTTTTGAATAAGATCGATCTTTTCACTTGATAGAGTTTGTACCTCTCTCTCCAACATCGAAATTCGGGCAGAAAGCTCCTCATCTCTTTTAATATAGTCTCTTTCACTTTTTATTTGATTTTCTAGCTCGTTAGCCATGTTTTGAACCTTTAACAGCAACTCTTCTTCACTTTTCTTTAAGAGATTCAGCTGTGTTGTAAGTTTTTGCACCTGTAATTCACCCTGTTGTCTGGTTTCTGCAATGTCTTCATTAGCCTTTTCAAGTGATTCTTGCAGTATTGTTAATTGATCTTCCAATTCATCCTTTTGTACACGTAGTTGAGATGCTTCTGCAAATGCTTGTGTTGCCAGTTTTTCATTGGCCTCAAATATACAAGAAATCTGTAAAGAAAGATTTTCAAGCTCTTTCTGAAGTTGTCCAACAGTGTTAGCATTATGCAATCGAGTCTTCTTGAGTGCCATTTCTGCTCTGTTGACCCTTTGCTCCAGTTCAGCTTTAGACAAGGCCATTTTATCCCTGTCTGCTGAATACCTTGCTGCTTGTTGATCAAGCTCTTCCTTCATCTTTTCCAGCTGACTTTCAAGGGTGCTAATACTATATAAAGAAGCTCTGTGTTCATCTCTCAGATTTTCCAACTGTTCTTGCAGCTGTTTCTCTGAGTTCCCTAAATATGACACACGTTCCTCAAGTTCACATATCAGAGCCTCATATTTGTATTCTAATTGCTCTATTTCATATGCTAGAGAGTCGCGTGCCTTTCTATAGTCCTCTGCTTCTGCAGACAGTTCATGAATCCTTTTCTGCATTTCAAGAGTGGTATCTCTATCAGTTTCACCTTTTCTGACCTCTGATTGCTTTGATGTGGCCACCGGAGCTTTGTCATTTTCCATATCATGTTGCTGTGCACCAAACTGAGAACTATTTTGAAAAAGTTGGCTCTTTTTCTTCCCCAGATGGAACAGTTTGCTGTAAATCTCATCTTGGTCATTTTCTATGTCTTGGCCTCTCTTGGTTTGTTGTTCGCAGTCTTCTCCTGTGACAGTTGGAGATTCTTCTGTGAAGTCTCTGCTTTGTTCCCTTGTTAGAACTGTATTTAGCCGATTTTGCAAGTCTAGTCTTTCCTCCACTAGAGATTGAATTCTAGTTTCTAGCTGGTAGTTTGATGCAGAAAGAACCTGTACCTGTTGCTTAGCTTCTGAAAGTTGAAATTCTAATCCTGACTTCTCAAGCCCATTAATTTTTTCTGTGTTCCCTGAAACTTGATAAGTTTCAAAATGTATATTATGTGATGTGTTTTTCTGCTTGCAAAGCTGATAAGTGTCTGGTGTTTCATGATCGTCCAAATAAAGACATGAATTTCCATTGCCACAGCCATTGATTTCAAAATTAGTTAGGATGTTACATGGCAGGAAGAACTCTTCAGGCAAGCTCCTCTTGTCAGGATCAGCTTCAGTTATTTTTCTATCACTTGCAATCATTTTACCATTCAACTTACTAATCATACTTATGTTTTCCTGCCTGAACTCTTTGAATAGCCTCTCTAAAACCTCCAGGTCATCTCCAAGGAATTCCAAGATCCTCCTATCATCTTTCAAAATTATTTTCTCTTTGATTTCTCTGACTTTGTGCTCTGATGAAGTGAGCTTCTGTAGCCAGTCTATCTCGGTTCCCTTAAGTCCCTGATTTTTACCTTCTATCACCAAAGCCTGAAGTTTTCTATTTGATACCTGTTCAATCTCCTCAGTCTTGCTCTCCACAAAATCCCCCTGAAGTCCAAGTAATAACTTAGAGTGTACCTCTTGAGTCTTCTCCAGCTGCATTTTGAGGTTCATGTTGACTTGTTTCTCAGAATCCAGCTCTTTTTTGAGGTCTTCCAAAGTATACTTGCTATCACCCATGTCAAGCCATCCATTTCCTACATGCTTATGTTCTCCGTTGCCCTGTCCTGGAGACTTTAGCTGTTCATAATCAGATTTAATACTTCCACACTCTGATTTGAGATTTGAATTTTTTATTGCACAATCCTGTTCCTGCTTAATCTCTGTTGCAAGTTGCTGCATTAGTGCATTTATTTCTGCTACTTGTCCTTCTGCCTGTTTTTCTAATGAGGCAACTTCTGTCTTGAGCTGCATTATTGAAGATTCAGCAATTTGTAGATTTACTCTAAGCCTCTCATTTTCTTCATAAACATTTGCCACATCATTTTCTGTAGAATAGTCTGAACTCCAACCATGTGTCCATTCACCACTTGACCTTTCTATTTGTTTCATATGCATTTGTACCTGACCATTACTGATACTTGCTTTTAGAGGAGGCTTGGAAATTTGGCTAAGAGATGAAGGAAAGCCTTCTGCATCTTGATTTATTCCATTTGTCATACCACCAACCTCAGAAATGTCATGTTCCTGTTGCTTTGCACTATAGTTGTTTTCTGCACTAGGAACTGATATAGTAGCACCAGCAACATGTCCTCTGTAGTTTCTATTGGCTTTGCTACTGAGTTTTATTGATGAAACTTCTTGACTGCCTGGACGAAGCCGAACAGCTGAAGTGGCTCGAGGCTTTTCCTGGGAATTTTCAATGAAAAATAATTATAAGTAATTCATCAAGTGTTTTTGAAACATGCGTATCTGTAGCTGATGCTGAATATTCTCCCAAAGTAAGCACACTGTCCTTTTAAAAAGTACATTTAAAAAGGAAAACAAAAGCCATAGCTGATAAATGAACACAAGCTTCTTTAATATATCAACAAAAAGCTCCAAGCATCAAAGTAATTAACAAGGCATTTATAGGCTCTTTCAGAAATCTCACAATTACAAATATTTAACTAAATTCGTAATTCAATTGGTGTCCCACACTGTCATACTCAAAAACATAAAGTGAAATGAAAGTTCATCATTTCTCCATAACTCATTAATTTGCAGCGTAATTCTGTAATATAAACTTTTCAGCACTCAGGACTCACAGGCAAAGGGTGTTTGCTTATGCATGATTTCACTAAATAAATTGAATACTTTTTCCAGTGCAATGTCAAATAAGCAATGACATTTTTCTACAGATTTGTGGTGATCAAAGAAAAGCTGGATTATATTTACCATTCATATACTATAAAGATTTCTATCAAAGAAATTGCTTTTATGACATAACTCAGTTTCCCATACTAGCTCAGACAATGTTGTTTCCTCTACACAAACTGGCATAGCAGCTTTTGATACTCACTTACTGCATGACATAATCAAGAAAACAACTTAATCTTAAATAGAGAGAGAGAGAGAGAGAGAATACATTTATCTTAATTCTTAACGTACATGTTTCAAACATTAATCTGTTGTACTTGTTTTCAATCAAAAAGCTACAAAGGTAGAAATCAATTATTGCATAATAGAATTGAAAAACATTTAGTACTCCTAGTATTTGCCCCAGATCTTCCAAAGATTATTTTTTTCTGGATGAGGAAGCATGAACTCCTAAAGAATGTTTTTGGGTGCCATAACCTACCCTTGAACATAGGATTTAAGGTTTTAAGGATATTTAGGCACATGTTTTTGTATTATTATGGTACTCTAGAAAATTTGAAGATGAGATAAGAATTGATAGACAAATTTGATATCTTGTCGTATAAGGAAAGAATCAATGCTCAAAAATGACAACTTGTCAATTTCATAATAGGAAAAGGAATTGACACTCAAGTTTACTGATCTCCTAATCTGTCATGGTGCCGTGGTGTTCTTGACTATTTATTGTGTCCATAGATCTAACTTTGAATTTAAAAGTCACTATTTAAATTAACTTGGTGACATACTGCATAATCCTTGTAATGCTTAAAGTGCATGAATATCATTAACAGAAAGTCAAAATTTAGAAGTGTCCTAAATAAAGGAAGAGCTAGGATAAGAAACCATGCCTTTCTTACTAAAGAAGAATTTCTTCATAACAAAAATTTCATGTAACCGCTTTGGCATTCGTCAGATTGAAGAAGAAACTTTTCCTAAACATTTTTCATCTTCATGCACAATCCTTATGCCTCTTCTAGTATATGTTTTTTATCCAAAAACAATTCCAAGCATTTATATATTGTTTCTCTGCCACTCCAAACTTACTGAAACACAAAATGTTCTACTTTGATTATGATCTTAAAGTAGTAAATAAAAATACTTCCATGAAACAAAGAAGCATCACTGAATGTTGTGAACAATAACAAGTTAATAATCATGAATTCATCCACTATGGACTTTTACAGTCTAAAATGTAAAACTAAAAGTTTTTACTTTAGGAAACCATTCATGAAATGGAATTTGTACTTTATGTGGCTTATACTTAGTTTAGTGCTATTCATGGGATATTACAGAACTTGTATGGACAGAGTAAGAGATAGTCATGGGGAAAAACCTTAAGCTTTATACGCTAAGAAGACCAGTTCATCATAGTTTCAAGCTGATCTACAACTGTGCTTTTGGTTTATCAGGTAACAAAATGTGCTAGACATTATTATGGTTTCTATCAACAAAATCCAACTACTGGTCTCTTGAGATGCCTGATCCTATATTGACAGGTGCACCATAGGCTACGTGCATCTAGCATCTTTTCAAGATTAAATTGAGGCGCACTAAATGGGTTAACTAAAATAGATTATTTTGGCTCACTTGCATCTGGCCAAGCTACCCACATCCTTTTGGCAAGCTACAAATGCTATGAAATCAGTACTTGTTTTCAGAAAGCACAAACATAGCTGCAAGATTCAGATAGACTACAGTGAATGTAATTTCATGCCATGTCTTAAGCATTTTTGTATTAACATGACAAACTTACCTTAATTCCATGGCCATCTATTTTCTCGTCAGTAGCTGATGCACTCCCATCGTGTTCATCATCCCCAGTACGGAAACCTCTCTCTGTAAGCTCCCTTTGCTGCTCAAACTCTCTAACAATTTAAGAAGAAAGATGAACAATCAAACTTGCATGAAGAAAACAATCTAATCTTATTTGAGAAAGAAAAGTAATTATTTTTTATCTTAAGCCCATAAAGAATGTAGTATCAACTAATGTCATTCTCACATAGAATTGAATATGCATACCTAAATCCTGTTTTTGCAGTGAGTAGCTGGATTGTAACCTGCAAAAAGTAGTGAAAAAGAATTTAAGAAGCATCTCAAAGTCATATGAATTTACACTTTCAATTTTGGCACTCCTATCTGTAGTTACCAGGTTTTTGAACTTGTAGTTTATTTAAGACAGACAATAAACATTGGACAGTGACTGGTCCTTTGAATGCAAAAGCATTTAAAAGAGGAAAGCAGTCAACTGTGACTAAATATAATGAGAGAGAAAACTACAATACAGTGTAGATGTCTAACTAACATGTAAAATGGTACCAAAATTGCAGCTTTGGAGTGGCAGAGAGACAGTTGATGGGTTTACAGATTCTGCATAATCTGCAAGGTTGATGTCAGCTTCCCCAAGATAGCCATAACGAGAGGACCCCTGCTATTACATAAATTATGGGTTAATCACACAATAATTGATTCAGATCCAGCAACTTATCAATGTATTCTTATAATTCTATTAAGAAGCATTTCTATCACGTGAAATTAGTTACAGAAAAGCTTGCCAGATACAAGTCTTGTCAAATTGGCTTTAACCTTCCCAAAAAGAGACACCATAACTTGTACATGAAATAAGAAACGAAGCTGGCAGACACAGGATACACACAGAAGGCACCACATTTTGTACCGTTGAAACTGCAAGCTTGTATAACTTTTCATCAAATTTTCTGGTTTTCATGTCCTGCAAAAGTCTTGTTGTCTCATATATAGGATCAGACCATTTGCAGCTTCCATTGCGGACAGAAACTTTTGTTGTCTTAGCTGAAGCCTTTCCAGTCTCGGCAGGAATAAAGGATACAAACAACTTCTCCCATCCTGGTTGTGGCACCTGAATCAATCAGCGCACATATTACAAAAATATGTAGTAGCTAGAAATATTATAGTTGACCAAAGCCCTTAACTAGTAGGTTATGCCAATTTGTCTTAACATGATCATTTTTAAAACATAATGGCAACTGGTTAACTTCAGTATGGGCAATATGACTCAATTTGCCACAGTCTATCTGAAATTGAAATTCAAACAATGTTACTGAATGATGAATCAATTAACTCTTATGTTCAGTTTTTTCAGGAAAATCCAATAGGAATTATTTATGTATCTTACCTGCAACGCCCATTTGTCTAGACTCAAGATACAGTTGGAAACCAATTTTACTAACTTCAAAAGTTTGACTGGTATATTGAATTTCAATGTGCATAAATTACTTCAAAGACACTTTCCAGTTGGAAGTTATATGAGAAATAGTACAGAAAATGAATTATTTTGAGCACCCTCACCAAAAATTGTGGCTAGCCTCACTAAAGAAATTTTTCTTCATTTGGCCTACTATGATAGAAAATCTATATGTTATGTGGCTAGTAAGAGAGTCACAAGTGAGCTGTAGATGCAGATAAGATCGCATCATTTGAACTGTACCATCACTGTCTCAAGTTTCCAAAATGTCAATTTCTTAAAGCTTTAGCCTTTAAGGACATACAAAAATCTTTGTGTGTATATGCATTGTAATTTGTATATATGTATCTGTTTCCCTGTGTATATCAATATGTATGTTTCTGTAGCTTATACAGATAGATAAATGTGTACAGAAGGAAGGATGGGCAGGCAGCCAGGGAGAGAGAGAGAGAGAGAAAGGCCTTGCAAACATCTGGATAATTCCAGCATTGTATTTTACAAAGGAAGCATCTTCTGAAGCCTAAACGAAAGTTTATTGAATATTTCAATTTTCAAACTCTTTCTAGAAGAAATAAGGGTCATTAAGAGTGGAGTTCCTTGTCTGATGGGTGATCCCATTGTAGCAGATTTTCAAGTAAGGAAAAGGCACTACATTCCAGACACAACCTTCCTGCTTTCAGCTGCTACCTTTCATCCCATCGGCATGGGTCAAGAACGGACCATAACATAAGCAACTCAAATTTTAAAATTAGAGCATGCATTGTTACCAGACCAGTGATTTACCTTCAATTACAAGGATGATTTACTCGAACATAACCAATTTTACAATTGAAGTGGAAAACAGCATTACCATAGAAAAATATATGAGCACTGGGATAAATAACAGCAGAATCCACTCTGTAACTGAAACTCCATCAATTTCACCAGTATTAATCCTATCTAGATCTTAGTGTTTACAGTAATCAGTATTCCCACCTTTTTTCCTCTAAAATCATAATAGCCCTAATAGGCTAATACTATTGTTGCTGAACTTTCATTTCCTTTCATATGAGCATTGTTTCTACCTAGAACATGGACAACACTAATTTCACTTTGCAATAAAAGTTCAGATTCTAGAATTGACAAAAGCATTCCTAATGGAAACTTACTTACCATTACAAATGTATTTTGGAATTAGCTGTTTCACAATTCAATGAATTAGTCTAGTTGCAATCTACTCACGTTTGTCACTGTGAAATTTGAACCGTTACTTTATTACTAGCTCCTAGGAACAATAAACGTAGAGAAGTTTAACTTCCTCTCATATTTCCAAGGTCACAAACAGCAAGTGTTCACAATTTTGTTCATTACAACGTACAGTTCTATTACCTAATAACGACCAACTCAAAGCTCCTAAAATACCAATTAGACATAGACCTGAAAGTTCAAACTAACAAAATAAATATAAGTTGAAGGTACGGAAACTATTCAACTCAGAATGCAATCCGTGCCCAACTCCCCCTCCCAATCCCTGGTTTCTAGAACATTATCAAGGATTTCTAGATTTAATGAAAGAATAAGATTTGTATACGCTTATGTATCCAAATTAATTTAAATTTAAGATATCTAAGGTTCTCTGAAGAATTTTGTCAGCTAATTTGTTAACAGTACACAGATATCGGCATAGATTTTGTTGATTTTCTTCAACTTAACAGAATTCTATCTCAGACAGCAATTCTAAATTTAACATAATTATTCATGAAAAGATAGTAATTAGAATATGATTGGCTTTAGCCCAGAGAGCATAGACCAGACAGTTAAGCCATTGAAAGACAAAGATAATGGTCTCAGGTTCAAATTCCCAGCTTCAACCGTTGCATGAGTAAGAGCAGCTCATGTGGCCAGAGATAGGGGCCATATTATTAGTACCTCACAAATGGCATCCCAGCTAGTATGAATTCCTCTGGACCAAAAAAACGGTTTAGCTTTTTTCTTTGTGGACCAGTAGCAACTAAAATAAACCTAACATGATTCTCTGTTAACCAGCAAAGATTCTGTTAAGCTTTACAATGGTGTAATGAAGGACCTTAGCTTAAACTTCATGTTGATAGAACCATGGCATAAACAGCATTTTAAATTTTACAGTTATATGGATATTACAGCTTTTCCACACCTACCTTTAACTTCAACTCTGAGTATAGCTTAGCTAGAGACATTTCAAATTGCTACTAAGATTACGACAACACTTATTTCAGAATAACCCATTTCACATAGGCTTTTATCATAAATTTGGTAAGTCAACTAAAATCGGTGCAGCTTCTTAATTATAAGTGAGGCCCAGAGACTAGAAAAGTCTATGCAACCATTTGAAAGTAACAGCACGTGTGTCAAGCCACCAATCACTATGGGGAAACTTGTTTAAACAAGCTTATAAACAGGAATGTCCATTTTCTTACAAAGAGTCAAGGTTTCGCTTTTGATCCTAATTATTACTTTCCCCAATTTCTTTACTCCGGTTTCTTCAAACAGAAATAAAATAGGATTCACCTTTCAAGAGGTCGACATATCTAACTTGGATATCAGCATATTCTTGATATTCTTGGTCTAGGCTTGTTCTATGCACATTTGACAGTTTTTGTTTATGTTTTATTTTTTTAAAGTTTGTCTCAATTTCCACTGCCCCAAGGTGCGGAATAAGCATTTTCTCTCCTCCCATTCTTCTCTAGGTGTCAGTTTATCTACAGGTTTTATACCTAAGTTCAGAATAAGCATTTGTTCTCCTCCCAATCTTCGTTTGGTGTCAACCCATCTACCCTGTTATATATAAGCCAGTATGAGTTGGTCCTTGTTTGGCTTGCAAGCATTTTCATTTTTAACTTAATTCTGGCTGCCGAGAAGATTGTTCGGTTATATTTGAATACATTGAATTAAATTCTTTGACGTAATATCTCACAACTCACATTAAAAACTCTAAGAAATTGCACAAAGGCTTTAAGAACTATCTTTTATCCAGAAATGCTTTGACAATAAATATTGCATTTTACTCTACAGTACAGTAATTTTTTTTATAGGTACAATAGATGTTCTCTATTAACTTATTGTACTAGATATCAGAATATGATTATTTATGAACATTAATAATAGTTTTAACTTCAATCCTAAGATTTTAACCTATACTCAAA
Organism: Sequoia sempervirens; assembly: GCA_007258455.2. Lineage (NCBI taxonomy): Eukaryota > Viridiplantae > Streptophyta > Pinopsida > Cupressales > Cupressaceae > Sequoia > Sequoia sempervirens. The sequence goes on along the minus strand of VDFB02000017.1, from coordinate 164,478,989 downwards.
ATTCATAATGCAGCTTGCTGTAAAGTACAAGACGCTTCGAATATAATCGATAACAGTACTTATATTATTTAACTCGACATAACTCCCAGTATGAAATTAGTCAAAATAGCTGTTCTGCAGCTGAAACAACAATTACCAAAATTTTACTTATATTCACCAGTAATAGAATAAATCTTGTCGCTGATCTAAAAATTAAAAATTAAAAAACTGAATAATTACAATTTTGACATTCTAAATAACCAAAGCAATTGCTGAAATGAACGCAACAGCGCCGCACCTATAAGTTGTTCAAATCGCCATGTCTATTAATATATTGTTCATGTCGCCATGTCCATTATATTTCTCTTTTCTTGTTTTTAACATTCTTATTATCTAAATCCTGATGATTGTGGAAT
>VDFB02000017.1:164345095-164478494 GCA_007258455.2 Sequoia sempervirens | reverse complement strand
TCGATTTTCTCAATCTCTTTCCTTCTTTTGCTCATCCTTTTCTATATAAATGAGGGATTTTCATTGTAAATTATCTTTTGTGTTTTCGCAACCTAAGTGCTCCTAAGCAAATTTGTAAATTTCATGTCATGCTTTGTGAATGAGATTCAATCAATTAAGAAAAGGATTGCAAGCCAAACTTTGCGTTGGATTCGATACTTTTGTAAGTTGATTTGATTTGGTAGTGATTAGTTCGAGGAATCTGAAAGACTCTAAGTAGTTGATGTAAACTTTGTGTTACATTCGTTATTTAGATTGCATTGTATTTCTTTTATCATTGGTTGAATGATCTATAAGACTTTGCGCTTATAATCATTCATGCTCTTGCATGTTCTTGTTGGATAATCTACAAGACTTTGTGCTTGTAATTATTCATACTATTGGATACTTTGTTGAAGGATCTACAAGACTTTGTTCTTGTAATCGTTCGTGCTATTAACACTTTTGTTGAAGGATCTACAAGACTTTGTGCTTGTAATCGTTCATGCTGTTTGAAGAATTGTTGCGTCTAAGAAGACTTTGTGCTTCTAACATAGCAAACGGTACGTTTATGCAGATCCAACATTGATAAAGCTACGAACGACTCTTTGTGCCTTCTTGGAGCTTTCCTTTTTATTTTCTTTTTGTTTGTTGTTAATTACTCGTATCTCTACGCTTCGCTTTGACGAGATAGAGATATTGGCATTACTGCTAGTTGTTCGTTTCAAGTTACCAAGAATTCGGAACTTCCAACACGTGAAGCATTGTAAACATCTTCTCTGAAAAAAGAGAGAAGGATGAATGTAACACACCCCCCCCACTCCGTGAATTTCGTGTACATTTAGTAATTACTTGTGTGATTTACTATTGTTTCTCTTAGCAGTAAGAAGGGCGCCTCCCCTTTCTGAGAGGAGAGATTCACATCTCACATAGCTGTGGCTGAAGTCCAAGTTGTGTAATCTGTCGAAAGTTGATTACATAATTTTCACCCAACAACATTATAGATTTCCGGGAAGATAGTAGGTATAGATTGGATTATATATTGCCATAAGGTTTACGAATGTAAACAAATCCAAAAACAATGTAGTAGATCGGACAATATAATAATAGGACTGGTTGAGTGATCACGATGTTGTGTGGCATCCGAGCAACTTGCCACCTTTTAATCACACACTTCTGCATTAAAGAGAAGTCTGGTCACATTTAAGATGAATTTCAAACTCATTAACGCCTACTCCTTGTTTTGCTGGTTATTGTGCCTTGGCTTTTTGCAACTATGGAGCATTCAATGCTCTCCTCCTTCACACTCAACAAACCCTTTGGCACCATTAAGAGGTTTTAAAGAAAGCTTAGCTTTAATAACTGTCGTGTGGCATCTGAGCAACTCGCCACCTTTTAATCGCACACTTCTACATTAAAGAGAAGTCCAGTCGCATTTAAGATGAAGTTTAGACTCATTAACTCCTACTCCTTCCTTGTTTTGCTGGTTATCGTGCCTTGGCTTTTTGTAGCTATGGAGCGTTCAATTCTGTCCTCCTTCACACTCAACAAACCCTTTGACACCATTAAGAGGTTTTAAAGAAGGCTTAGCTTCAATAACTGTCTGTATACTTTTTTCTAAAACAACAATAAGAGATCTAATTTGGTTGAATTATATGAAACATTAGTTTTCTTGGATGGATAAAAAATTGCATGATGTTGATATCTGTAATAGAAAATAATGAACATTATCTTAAGGGAAAAGAAAATATGACCACTGTATCTTTCATTGTTGGCTATATAAGCCCCAAAAAAGCTTCAACAACCAAAAGCTTTCTTATATGATAATCTTAAATCCTAGATAATTCCAACCAAAAGAAATAGGCATCAATGGTATTACAAAAAAAATGAAAATCAAGGATATTACAAAGAACATATCCCTACATTGAAGACAGAGTAAGCTTCACATAATCTCTACCATCTCTGTGATGGGAAAAACCCAACTCAAATCTATCCCCTTAAAAGCACATGCTATCTCTTCCTGCCTTTACATCCAAGTAGCCTCATACTTTTTCCAACACTAATCTATAATGGAAAAAAGGAAGGAATTGATGAGAAAGGTACCCATATTGGCTTCCCAAAACTAAAATAAGAAAGAGCAAGCCAAGAGTGCAAGCATTGCAGTAATAAACCTGAGCTATATAGTGGCAGGCAGCTTGAGTTAAAAGACTGTGAGGTTTCCCTTGCTTCAAAGACATCAATCGGAAAGCAAGGAGTGTCACCTCATATCTATTGATTGTTATTTTTGGTTTGCAATGGTTTTCTTCCATATTTTGCTATCTGTGGTCATTAATGGAAGGTTGTTTTGTTTCTTTGTGGTGGAATGTCTAGTTCAATGCTTAAGCTCTTTGTTTCTTTAACTTTGTACTGCAAAGATTCAAAAGATTCCAAATGGAAAAATTGGTGTTCAATGGTGTTTGTTGTAACACAACTTATTGGCTGTTTTATGTGTTTTCTAACACATTTATTGCCTTTGGAAATTGTAAAATCATGTTTGAGCATCATTGTAACTCTTTAATTTAAGTTTACAGTTTCTAATTGTAGAAAATGGAATGACCAATGTTTTAATGTGATACAATTTTTTTTGCAAGTGCATTTTAAGTTTATAATTGATATCATATTGAATACCTTTTAAAGCATGTTTACTTCAAAATTCAATCTGCAAGATGTCCTCTTTTCATAGTGGGTCACCCTAACTTGACCCCTCCAACTAGTGCACCACATTATCCGAGATAAATAAAATTTTCATCTACTTCTTGGGGTTTTATTGTTTACCCATGGGTATTCAATTATTTTATATTCGATGATGTGGACACCCTAAACATTTTCTTATGTTGTTCACGAGTCTTACATATTTTATGTATACACAAACAAACAAATATATGTATGTATGTATGTATATATGTGTGTGTGTGTGTGTGTGTGTGTGTGTGTGTGTGTGTGTGTGTGTGTGTGTGTGTGTGTGTGTGTGTGTGTGTAAACACATGAAACCAAAAGATCATTGCCTAAACAGGATAGGATATCCTTACCAGGGTCGAAGGATAAATGAGCGAAGCCATTGTAAACAATAAACATATAACAATAACCCCATTTCAATACCAAAGCCACATGATTACAACTAGACATGAAACGAAAATAACCTTCCATTTACGAGCATATTAAATGTTGGTGTAATTAATTATTAATTACACTTTGCATAAGTTTACTTAGGTAATTATTTAATTCCTAAGTTATAGGTTTTCATCTTTATCTTATCGAGCTATCTTGTTGCTCAAGATAAGATTAGGTTTAGGAATCTTTGCTTTTATAAAGCAAATTATCTCTTGTAATTAATTGGTCTTTTCAAATATATCAAATTGCATGTTTTTATGCAAATCTCTGCTTTTTCGTTTTTCTCTTATGTGGAAGGTATTTTCTGGTTTGCAAATCTGATCATGGGTTTCTAACATGGTATCAAAGCCTCGATTCGCAGCCCCTTCTCAGCTTTTTTGGAGGATTTTGTTGCAGAGCTCGTTTGGAGTCCCTCGAGGGTTTCAATCCTTGAGTACATTTATGCAGCATCTTGGATCAGATCAGGGTTTTCCGTTGGATTCAGAGTGCTGGAAAAAGTTAGAAATGGCTTTCATTTTATTCATATTCGTCACCATTTTCCAGATCTGTGAGGGTTGTAAGATCGGTGATTTTTTTGATAGATCTCAGGGTTGCCTGATTTTCGGAGCACTTTGGGCTTAAACGGACCTCGCCGTTGGATTCGCAGCGCCCAAAAACCCCCATTTTTCATATAAAGTTTGTCCGATTTGGACACAGTCGTCCGAGGAGGCAAATTTTTTTACTCGGAGGCCGTACGACCCCCAGGCACACATTCCGAGGCATTGAAATTGAGAAAAATTCAAAAAACCATTAAAAAAATCAATTTTTTTGGTTAAAATTATGCGCCGCCCGTATAAAAGGCCAGTGTCGCCCTCCTGCCACCGGGCGGCCACCACCTTACACCACTGCGCCACCCATTCACCGCCGATCTGGAGTTCAGCCCCCCTCGGGCCTGTTCTCTCCGCCCGGGGTCGTGTGGAGAACTGGGAGCTATGCACCCGTCGCCGCTCCGCCTGGATTAAGCCCCCAAGGGCTTTGCTTAATCGGTCAGGGTCACATTGGCGCCCAGGTGCCCACGCCTAGCCCCTGCCAGCTTCTAAGCCCCCCCAACTGGTCCTATGCACGACCGAGGGCTTTGGCCCAGCCCCTTGTGAACCAGCCCCTAGTCTTGCATATGACTAGGGGCCGAATTTTTTTAGCTCCTGAGGGCTGCAGATGGCCAAATCGGAGCTTTTTGGGAAACTTTCACGGAAAGGGGCATATCTTGGGCATACGACGTCTTTTTTCTACAAACAAGATATCGTCAGAAAGCTGTTTCGATTCTCTACACAATGGTGTAGGTGTGATATTCTAGTTTTTCTTTTTTGATATCTTTTTCAGCCTCGGAAGTCAGATGTTTCCGTTTTCACTCCAGGAAGCGTATCTTTTGACTCGCTTATCCGTTTTTCACGATTTTCACGGTGTCGAAAAGCTGGTTTCGACCTCTATGCAGATATGAGGTCATTCCCATAAAATGTGTAACTTATTTTAGGCATGCATTAATTTTTGTTTTGTGTGCTAGGTTTGCATTTTCTCTCATGTTTCTATAGTTTTTGCATTATCTCCTTATGCAATCATTGGGTATTGTAATAATGAACTGATATAAAATTCCATTAAGGGGGGTTCTTGCATCCATATTTCATTTTGGTGACAACTCGTATGAGTTCGTCTGGTTTCCTGTTGTCTCCTTCTAGCTTCTTTCTTGCTTAGCTGGACACATTGTTGGTTTGCTTTGGTTCACACTTCACATTGGGATTTTACAGTTCTTGATCCGCATTGGTTCAGATCTTTCTCAGTTTGAGGGCCATGGTTTTATGGTTAATGTTCCAGAATCTTGATGGTACTCGTCCTATGGGCAGTTTTAGTTTCAGTTTGGCATTGGCTTCGTGAGACACAACTTCCAGATTTGTCATCATTATGGGTCCATTCATATTTTCATCTACTGTTGCTTACAGATTCCAGAGTTGATCCATTATGTGAGTTTCCAATGTTCCTTGGCATCGGGTTTGCTGTTGCATTTGTGATTCTAATTGGTATTTTGCAAACAAAACTATCTTTCCTTGCTTGCCGGATTTGGGGTTCCAGTGTTGCTTCATCAGAGTTCTTCCAGTGATTCTTCGCAACAGTTCATCTCACTGAGGGGGGTTTCTCTCTCTTTGCATTTGTACATGAGTACCTGATCAGGCCTTGTTGCCGGGACTCATATTTGCATAATAATATGCTTCTCCCTAAGTTGCACTTATGGGGGGGTGTTGGTGTAATTAATTATTAATTACACTTTGCATAAGTTTACTTTGGTAATTATTAAATTCCTAAGTTATAGGTTTTCATCTTTATCTTATCGAGCTATCTTGTTGCTCAAGATAAGATTAGGTTTAAGAATCTTTGCTTTTATAAAGAAAATTATCTCTTGTAATTAATTGGTCTTTTCGAATATATCAAATTGCATGTTTTTATGCAAATCTCTGCTTTTTCGTTTTTCTCTTCTGTGGAAGGTATTTTCTGGTTTGCAAATCTAATCATGGGTTTCTAACATTAAACACTCTGCATATGCATATATATATATATAATGCATATGTATGTATATATGCATATGCATATTTATGTATGTATACATGCATATGTATGTATACATGCATATGCATATGCAGAGTGTTTAATACATATATATGCATATGTATGTTAATACATCTGCATATGTATGTATATATATGCATATGTATGTTAATACATTTTCATATGTATGTATATATGCATATTCATATGTATGTTAATACATCTGCATATGTATGTATATATTACATTACGAATGTATATATATATGCATGTGTATGTATATATTACATTACAAATGTAATATATATATATATATATATATATATATATATATATATATATATATATATATATATATATATATATATATATATATATATATATATATATATATATATATATATATATATGCATATGCATATGTAAGTTTATATCTGCATATGTATGTTTACCTATGCATTTGTATGTATATATTACATTATGAATGTATATATATATATATATGCATATGCATATGCCATTTATGCATATGCCAAGGCACGATAACCAACAAAACAAGGAAGGAGTAGGAGTTAATGGGTTTGAACTTCATCTTAAATGCAACTGGACTTCTCTTTAATGCAGAAGTGTGCAATTAAAAGGTGGCGAGTTGATCGAATGCCACACGACATCGCAAGCACAACTCACGAAGTCACTTCCCGCCATCGGTGTATGGTGTGTTCGGTCTTCGGTCAGTAGTAAAAAATGGCCAAAAATTTGACTTTGCCAAAGAAATGTGTCATCCACATGGCATATCGATGTCCAACATGTTAAAATGAGATATTTAGGTTGTCCACCTCATTGCACACATGTTTGAGTATAAATGCATATGACTAAAATGAAGACATGCCATCTATAACAGTGAAGAATGTGAAGCCCATGTTGACCTTGATAGTTAGGTTGCACCACATTAATCAAGGCATAACCTAAAAAATGAAGAATTCTTTCTAATGTTGAATAACAAATAATCCCAAGTACATCATCAAAGACACCATAATTATCTTCCATATATATCTAGCAAAGACATAATAAAAACACATGGACAAGTAATTTAGAATTTCCATAAACAAGGAATGAGCCAACTAGAGACCTGCATTTAATTTCACATATTCCATATAGCATTGAATTTTTTGATCACCTCTAAGGAAGTTGCAATTATTTCCTACAAAACCATGATGTATTAAACTTTCTATGTGTATAAACCATGTTAGTTGCAATTATGTTTTGCAAATCCTTGTAAATCATTTTTGTATGCCCCCTAATACAAAATGCAAAAAATGCTTCCCTAGCTGTAATTTGAAACTTGTTTGTGTAGAATGATTGGTTTCTACCAATCTCATTCAAACCATACTGGAAAACTTATTGGATTCAAAGTGGCAAAGGTTGTTGTTTCCTAGCTGCTTGACAACTTACTCCCAATCGTGTTCTCTTCCCTTGCTAGTGGACTTAGAGTGTTGTTCAAGTGGGATGGCCTTAGGCCTAGATTTTGTGTATTGCTCATAATGGATGGGGTTACAATTGGAAATTGAGTAATGGTCACAATGGGTGGGGTTATACTTAAAGGAAATTGAGTGGTGGTCACAACTGTATGATAGTTAGGGATATGAATGTTGACCATCTCCCTAAACAAGGCATGATTTTTGGGAAAAGGGTTTAAGGGGTTGCTTAAACGTCTTTGTCTCTGTAGATCTGACCTTTCCATTTCAAGTGCTTCTTCCTTTTTATCCTACTCCTTTTGAATCCTATCTTGCTCCCTTTTGAGCTCTTTTTCCTTTTTTTTCATTCCTTTGCTTGTCGTGCAATCTCTCTATCTATTTTGGCTTGATCCTTCCACTCCTTTGCAACAACGCGTGCTTCCTTTCTTTCCTGAATCTACTCCCTCTTTCATAATTTTAACTCTTGAATTTCCTTCTTCCTTTGCTCTTGTTCCATTAACAAGTTCATGTATTCGTCTGTTGTTAATAATTGGGACTGTTGGCTCAACCGAATTCCTCTATCCTCTGCTATCCCGGGTTTTTCCTTCACAATGTGAATTTGCAGTTTGAGAAATTTGCTGATACATGAATCTACTTGGGAAACCAAGGATTGGTTGGAATCTCCATGAATGTTGTGTTCAGCCTCGGTATCCTGACTCAAATCTGCAATTTCTTGGGTATCACCTTCTCCACACTTGGCATAGTAATGTACCATTTCATCCACATTCAACGTGGGTGGTGGAGAGGGGAAAGAGAATGTGTTTCCTTCTTTCTATGGATGCAAGTCATATCCTAAATTCATGGCTCTCTCCACCAACCATGATGGTTGGCTTGGGGGAGAGGGAAGGCTAAGTCCATCCATGTTAGTCTCTTGTTGAATTTTAGCCATGTCATCAACTAGTTGATCCGCCACTGTAAGTTCACTTGAATCATGTAAAGTTGTTTCCTCTCCCACTGTTTCTACTGTTTTAGGATTTAAATTAGCATTAGCAAGCCCTGACTGCAATGTGTTGGAAATTTCCACATCTGACACATCGACCCTAGAAAGACTAAGGATATTTTGCACTGTAGAAGCATCATCATGCATGCTGGACTGAAAAGTTTCGTTGGGGTGCATGTCCTCCATTAGAGCATCTGGATTGAGGGGCCATATACCTGTCCTTTTAAAACCAACAATGATGTTTGAAACTGCCAGTGATTTCTGAAAAGACTTGCTAGCCAATTCTGCTAATTCTGCTCTTTTTATTTCTATGTTAGGATATCTACCTAGCCATACTGCTCTTTCTAATTTGAAATATGACTTGAATGCTGAAAAAACACTAACATCCAATGGCTACAATTTGTGTGATGTGTGCACTGGTAGTGTGAGAAAATCGATCCCCAAAGACCTGGCTTCTTGGATGGTTGTCACAGTTATGTGGTTGCCATGGCCATCAAATATGATCAAGTGCCTATTTGTTGGCGATACTCCACCTAGAACTAATTGTGCAAAATGATGCAGCCAATTCATAAACAACTCTTTCATCATCCAAGTGTGGGGCTGGGCAACCATGCACACACTTGGTTCACAGCCAACAATGCAGTTTTTTAGCTACTTTTTACCTTTGAAAAGATAGAAGCCTGGTATGCTCTGTCTGGCAACATTAACACAACATAAAATTGTAATCCATTCCACGCTCTTTGGAATAATGTATGAGACACTTTTGCTGCCTCTTTTGGCCAAAAATTGCATGGCTCCATTTCTCCCAGCCTGAATTTCAGTTTCGTCACAATTCCAAATTTTATGTGGTCCGTATGCATTGGCTTGATATGCTTTGGACAGTGTCATAGAATATGGCAACTACAACAGGGCTAAGGTTTAGAGTTTTGTCTCTATCCAGTCCTTCTGTTGTCCTCAATGTCAATTCGGGATGATGCCTTTTAAACACAGTCCACCAGGACTTCCCAAGCAACCCATCCTTAAAAGGGTTTGGTTGTGTTTGGCATATTTACCTAACTTTTGATTTGAGATTAATAATCTCTAGCCCATGGCCCACTAATACCATTTCTTTACACCATTCCACAATCAAAACCTCTTCAATTGCTATCAATATTATGGGAGGACCTTTTTTTGATTATGTTAAACTGCCTAATCTATTCTTGAGTGTTGTTGTAGGGATTCCCCACTTTTTGGCTGCACTCCTTGTCGACATTCCATTATCCTTCACATCTTTCAATGTTGAATCCATATCCTCTTTCATCCACTCCCATTGAATTGAAACTTTCTTGCTTCTAGTAGCTGCATTTACTTCAATAACTGGCATAGTTGGTTGAGGAATGCTCTCGTTAGCAACTTGACTGTCTTCATCTGACATGAAATGAACTCTTTTTTATGGAGGCATGGTTGTCTTTAGTCTCTTGCTGCCATGACAGGTCCACATTTGAACTTTGTTTTTCATCTGCACATGTCAACAAACACCTTTGGACATCAGTTTTGTAATTTGGAATCTTTTAAATCTCTTTAGTAAAAAGTTAAAGAGTTAAAGAAACAAAGAGCCTAAAGCATTGAATTGGACATCCCACTTGCCTGTGTTGATTAGTAAAGAGGCCTGCAGGGTGGTGCAACCTAACTATCAAGAACTACTTGGGCTTGTACGTGATGGGTAGAACAAATATGAATACTCAGGCATGCGTGCAGTGAGGTTGGCAATTTAAAATCTTTAAAGCAAGATAAAAACACATACCAAAAATCAACTATACTAATATTAATCACAAACATTACAACATGTGGCATTCCAATTTCTTCATCTTTGTAATTGTAGTTTGTAATTTGAATTTGTAAGTTCAGTTGGTGAGTTCATAGTGATGCTTTGAACAGAAGATGTGTGATGTTATATGTTTGTTTTGATTGTTTCACATTCTGATTTATGATGTTCTATGCTTGATTTGATAGTTTCACATTCTGATTTATGTTGTTATATGTTTGTTTTGATTGTTCTATGTTTGATTTGATGTTAGTATGATTTTAGTATGCAACCAATGAATAATGTTACCTAGAATCAAGAGAACAAAAATAATATCAGATTGTTTTTGTATATGTTTACAGATTATTAAATAGCAAAAGCAAGCATATATTAAATGGAAAAATTAGGGGCCCACTGTCCAGAATAATAATTCATCATATACTTAAGCAGGAATATTCATCAAAATTGGTGGGATCTCCACCAAGTTCTTATTTCAGTTCAAATCCAAAACTCTGAATTAGTCAACCCAGTACAGATTCAACCTTGCTTGTATAGAAGGAAACTGAAAAAAGAGATAACATAGTTTAGAAATTTGAAGACTTTTATGTTGATGATGATTGCTTAGCTCAGGCATTATGTTAGTTTTTATTTTGCAAACTTTTAAACTACAAAAGAGTTGTACCACTTCTAAGACATTGTGATCAAAATTAGAACCCATAATTTAAAATCAATGAAAATTTGTCTACTTGAAATGCTTTCATGTTAATATATTCTTTCATATCATTTGATTTCTAATTCTTCTTGAAGATGTGAATTTTCATATGTATTTTTTATTTCACTGATTTATGAATTTCTTCACTGAAACCCCTAATCTGGGAAGCCCCACTATTGAACCTACCAAACTTTCAAACCCGTTAACTACTCAAGCAACAAAAACATGACTGCAACAGTGAGTTTAATTATGTTCCTGACTATAGAATCTTATCAGACAGTAATTCTAAATGTGGCCTCAATGATCTACAACCCTAGTCAACATGACACATGAACTGTGAGAATAAGGACATCAACTTGAAATGGAATATCAGAAGTTAAGGATCTGTCTATTTTACATTTGAACATTGCAACCGTGAGAAATGGGATATGGAGTAGGGATGCCATTTTGAATTAGGGTACATATATAGCTATATTACAATTAAATATAACCACTAGGAGATACAAATATCGGGACAAATTCCCATCACTGAGCCTTTGTTCCCTGGTGATTACAATCACAATAAAAATTAGAGTTGTACTCCAAATTAAAATGTAAGAACAAATCTACATCATTACATATAGTATACAAATGCAGTCGAATAGCCAATTTTCTATTGAACTTATGAAAGTTTGCCACTTGAAATTTGACATTTGACGGGCAACCCGCAAAGAGGGCTCTGCCAAATATTTCTCATTTTCCTCCCATCAAATGTCAAATTTCAAGTCTCCAGAAACCGTTTGGCCTGTTACGATATTTTATTTGGTTTGAACGAACCACGAGGTACCTTGTTTTGTTGTTTTCTCTAGGGAATACGATTTGAGCATATTGTTTAAGATCTACATATAAAGGGCAGGTGAATACTAAGGTACAATTTTGCTTTAATTTAGGCACAACTTTGATACTTAAGCAACTTCAAACCAAAATTTAAAAACCACGTAGTTGGAGGATACAAAGCCAAATTTACTACAAACATAGTCACTGACTCACCCCTAATCCAGTGTTCATGCTGAGAAAAGGGAAAATATTTTCTCAAGCTAAAATTTAAAAGCAATCATCAAATTTAATTCTTATGTGCAAAAGAGGTATACTGTTATGGAGAAAGAATACTAGTCATGTTGTTTCTTCAAAAAAATGTGTAGAAGATATTAGGCTATTTTGAACAGTAGTAATTCAACAATCAACTAGCCAATGAAAATCCTACCATAGATACATGAATTATTCAATGGATGCTAAAGATACTACCAAATGAATTGATATCACTCATAAACCAAACTTGATGCATCTGCTTGCCATCAAGCTCAAATCATTTTGATACATTTTGCTGAAAGCTCAAATCATTGTACAAGTGACCCTAGAAGATCAAATAGAATTTGTCATAACCTATGAAATTTGCAAGTTCAACCACTGGTAGAAAGTTTGAAATAAAATTATCCTAAGGACCATCTCCCAAACATCACAGGGCTCCATGCATATTGTGTATTTGATGGCATCACAAAGTTAGCTCAAGGTAAGTGAAAAAACTTTGGAACCTTAAATCAGGGAGACAAAAGTTCGGCAAGGCTTTGATACTTTTTTCCGCTTTGCTCTACCTTCACAACAAGTTGAAAAGTATAGTCTAAGGATGCATTGAGGATGCATTGAGGATGCTTTGTGAATTTATCACTTCCTTAACATTCAACTGTGACATTTCCACGTTTTCATAAAATAATATTGACTAAATGAATGATCAAGCTAAATGATTATGTAAGAATAACTCTAAATTCGACAATATTTAAAAATAATCATGACTAGAAACAAAAATCAGTGCCATCAAATAAAATTTCTTAAAGTTCACAGTGAAATTTTCATGTGCATAGTTGAATTAAATGATATTTAAGAATAATTCTGAATTGAAAAATATTTAAGTATAATTATGATTACAAATAGAAATAAATACCTTCCAATAAACTAAAATTTTCATATCTTTCTCTAAAATATTTAATGAATAAAAAAACTAAATGATTTTCAAGAATAACTTTGAACTGAACAATATTTAAGAAGAACAGGAATGAGCACTGTCAAATAAACTTCCTTAAAGCTCAAACGGTGAAATTTCCATGTCCATGTAGAAAATACTTGACAGAATGAGTGGTGGAGGTTTTGTGGAATTGTTTACTGTAAATCTACTGTCAAATGGTATAGGAAACACTGGCAAAGAAAATCTACGTGCCTTAAACTGTTGATGGTGTGGAATTAATGGAGAGTTGATTGATTTTAGTTTGAGCTGTTTGTGCTAGATTTTAATAAATTGTTGTCCTCTTGTTTTGACGGCTAGTTTGGTGAGCCTTACACGGTTATCTTGTGAATTTTTTGCAGGTATTAAAGAAAAGGGACCAGTAGATGGGCATTTATCACTGCTTTGAGTGCACTTGGGCACTATTACATTTTACTTGAGACTCCAACTTTTTATTATATGCACTTTTTTTGGACAGATCTCCATGTTGGATGGGATATGTTGTAATGAAAAAATATTTAAAACTATTTATTATAATGCAACTTAGAACTTAAATATTTAAAACTATTTACAAGTTCAAAATAATGTAAGTTGCATTTGTGTTTTAAAATCCTTGTTAATCATTTGTGTATGCAACCTAATATTAATAAAAAAATACTAAAAAGTAAACAAATGTGATGGGAACATTGATTGGTCCCTATATGCCCTATTTTTGGAAATAAATTAAATATTTAAAAGATCTCTTATTAAAAAGTAATGGTCCCAGTTTGATCAACTCCTCACCCAGTATAGGAGCCCGACCCACTATGAGTCCCTCTCTCCTACCTCCAATGATCGATTTGTTTCAGTTGCAAACAATTATTTTGAGATGGCCTTATTAGTTTGAATCCAAATATTGATTTTTGTTCTACAATTAATTCCCAATTTTCTTATGCTCTTCTTTGTGGAACATAATTACAAATTATTTCAATCAGTTGAATGTAATCCATTAAAATGGCTTGCTTGTGCTCTCATTCTTATGGAAAATCTGAGTCCCCAATGCTAGGGCAGACTTTATGTGAGATATGAAATAAGGAAAACAAAGGTGACGATGAAAGAGAGCACAAGAACTAAATGAGAAGGCACAACAATTTAACCCACTGATGGAAACGTTAAATTTTTCGATGGATCGAATTTGTTCCAATCTTTCTTTATCCACACAATTCGCATCCTATTTTACAAGAGTTTACATGTTGTCTTTTAAATATGTTGTAATCAATTTTTATTTTTGAATAGAACATCCAAAGTGTAGATTAATTAAATGACAATAAATATATATATCCTACAATTCTACGAGCTGAGACAGTAAATTAAGAATAGACATTTCTTGAAGTGATAAACATAAATTAGGGTTACTTAGCTTCAAATGCAGTTCGATGACATATTATTATAAATTGTAGGTTTGCAATCTAAAATGATTTTTAAATTAGATTTGATTTTATGCTTTTGAAAGAAAATGAACTGAAATTTTCTTCAATTTTGGTTGAAATTGTGGTGCATAATTAATTATATTGCTTGGAATCCATTGATTGTGGGTAAAATTGACTTATTGGGTTCAATGATTTGAAAACTAGTTCACCTTATTTTCTTATATTTAAATATGCAATGATGAATTAGTGGTGTTGATAAACACCTTTGAGGAGCTTGCTAAGTGAGGGTCATGTTCCCTTCAATTAAATGCATAGACAAACTAAATCAATGACTTGTGAACAAAGATCAAGACAACGAACAACCACGTAAAATGCTTTTTTGTCACTACATATGCATATGCTAATGTGGTAGTGAATGCTTAGATGTGTTTCTTGAATGATGACCTTTAGATGTGTTAAAATTAATTAGGGCTTGTTCTATACAACCTATCAATTAATTTGAAATGTTTTGCACCTCAAATTGGCACACAATAGATAGTTAGAGGGGGATGACATGAGTCCAATTTGAATTTTAAAAATGCAAGAGTCAATTTAATGCATAATTGAACCGGGTTCAATTTTATGCCACATAATTGAACTTGGTAGGCTAATGGGTAAACAAGAGTTGGAACTGGCTCTTGGAGATGTGTGGAGGTAAAATTAGGCTAGGTTCAAGGAATGTGCCAACTCTTAGTGCATAAACACTCGTATTTTAGTTATTGCATAAAGGTTAACCTAGTAAAATTAAGTCCAAAACTAATGGGAAAATTGTAGAACATGCAATTTTCACGATTACGTATGCTTCCACTTTGATTTGCATGTGAACTACAATGAAAATGGACATCATAGAAAAACAATTAGTCAAGATGAAAGTAAAATAATTTAGACACTCATAAAATGATATAGATAAGGACATCCCTTTAATGCAATCTCCATGTAATGAGTGCTTTGTCTTCAAACTTGCAAAAACAAATGAAATTTAATAAGAAGCATTTGTGAAGAATTTTAAAAATAGTCATTAACACAAATGCTTAACAATGCTAACAATCTCAAAGTAAGTGCAAAAATAAATGTAAAGGGTAACACAAAGCCAAGATGACATGAATCCAATCCTTATAATCATTGAAAGGACTTGCAAGGTTCCTCATTGGATCATTGCAACCATACTCCAAATATTAGAAGATGATGTAGGGTGTACTTGGGCCACTATACATGGTTGCATATTGAGGATTCAAGGAATTAGAGGGGAGGACAAAAGTAAAGATATCATGTGAAGTATAATAATTATGAATTAAGTGTTTAAATAGCATTGTGCGACAAACATGTAGAAAAACAATGAGAGATAAGTAGGGAACCACATAGATAAGAAAGCATGATACCCCTAACTTTTCCTCAAAACTAGGGCTATAAGCAAGTAATAAATGATAAATAAGAACTGTGTAGACATAATTCAATGTTAAATGCCATTGTAATAACTAGTGATAAAACATGTCTAAGCCTAGCTTGTAGCAAGTAACATAATCATAGGATCATAGTAGATAACCACGATAAGAATAAGTGAACATCTAAACACCAAAAGATAAAGATCATTGTAAGCATGAAAGGAACATGTGATCATCATAAGATAAAATCATGGAAATATAAATATCATGTAGCCATAAGATGTGAAAGTTAGAAGGATATGTAGCATGAGAATAGGCATGTAAGTACATCATCATTAAAGTAGGTTACAATAGACATAAAGGGAATGCTCTTTGAGTGGAAAAACATTAGACATGAAAGTAATGAAACATGACATAAAACATAATAGGGAAGGTGAAATGAGAATAATAGAAAAATAATAGAACAACCAATGCTCAAAGAAAGGGCCATTTTAAAGGACAACAATTAGGCAATAAAAGAAGAGATTGAGGAACACAACCAAGAGGCTTTTAATTAAAAGGCCTAGTAAATCAAACTAGTCTATGCTTTCAGTCAACATGATAAGAATGGTTGCAAAAATGTCCATACCTTACATTGCCCCAAACCCATGTGGAAAATACAACACAACACAAAATAATAATAAAAAAATGATATAATTGTAGGCACCTAAAACCCACCATCTTCTAACACCATTTCTAACACCACATCATCAACATTATTAATAATTAATTAAATGTTTTCTATTATTTAGTTAATTAGGCTAATTTCCCTTCCTCATTCAAAATAAAATAAAATAAACCCATCTTCACCAATTAACCAAATAAATTTTATTATTTAGTTAGTTATTCCACTCTACTCCATTTATACCAAAATAACTAAAAATAAAATCTATTTCCTATCAATTTCTCCATCCTAAAAATATATGAAAAATTCAAATAGTCACATGACCAACTAATAAGAAAAAGTGAAACTAATCTTATATTTCTACCATCCATTAAATAAATAAAATTTCAACCATTCACATAAAGATAGCCCTAAAGTAACCATAACAACCCAACATTAATAAAATCATCAATAATTCCTAACCATCTATTTCTATTTAATCTTGAATAATTATCCTTTATCTTACCCTGAAAGCTAATAAGTATCAAGAATCTATCCTCATACTACATCTTCAAATCTTGACAATTCACATCCCAATTAGGAATCTATAAATCAACCCTCATCCTTCATTAAATGAAGGGACATGAATGATCAATCCACAAGTACATGTTGCTAAAATTCCAAAGGATATTTATCAAGCGTCCATCAAATCAATATTAACATAGGTGCATATTAGGATCTTGCACAACACATGAGCAACCACATCCAAGAGTACATCCATTCAACAAAGATGTATAATATTTACTTTTATTTGAACATTTTCTATGCTTTTACCTTAGCTCAATAATGGTTCTCTAGTTTGCATTTGTCTCCCTCTTGTTTTACTCCAAACCTAGGCTATAAAATAATATGGGCTTAAATACTCAAACTCTCAACCATAAGGTAAAGAGAATCCTCCCCCAACAAGTCAGCCTCATCTAAATCATGTGCTACAATTGTCTACTCATCATATATAACTTGTCTATTATCATTGTGCATAGTACAACCTTTGAAAAATGGGGTATAGAGAGGTTGAATTGCCGATTTTTCATTCTTAAGCCACTATTCTTACTTCTTTATATGTGCTTCTATATGTAGTTTTTTTAGAATCCATGTAGAAGAAGTACCAGTAGACAAAGAAAATCACGTGTCTTATCATTTACAATAAATGCATTCTTTTCATTTCTTTTTGCGGAAAATGAATAATGAAAGCTCATAAAAATCTCTTGAAGGGTCACACATATCAAATCCTTTATGCAAATTAATTATATATTTTACAACTTGAGTTACCTAGGTCTTTTGTCATCATAGTTCCTAAATAAGAAGGTGCATAAATAATTTTTGATTTTTCCATTGTAGAATAACTAGGTCTAATAAATTATCGAATCTTTTCTTCATTGGCATTAATCTCCTTTTAAACATATGCACATATCATGCAAATCATCTTTGGTTTTAGAAGGAAATTCTCAAGGTGTTCTAATAAAAGTTTCCAAAGTGAAATAAATCAATTTAGATAGACATATGGATCTCCATCAATTTTAGCCATTTGACCTAGATGAACATAACACATTGATGCACGGTAGAAGGCGTTACTTTACATTGTTCTATCCATGGTCTACTAAGTAAAATACAAAATCTACTAGAAGTAGGAACAATATGATGTAAAATTTGTACCTTTTTGTAACAATATTTAAAGGCAAGAGAATGCAACCCATAGTTTTAACTAATGCATCACTGGTCATCCTCAAAGAAACACCTAAATTTTCATAAGCTTTTTGTTGAATATGATATTTAAAGATGAATTATTTAGTGGAAATATTAAATTTACAAGTTGGATCAATAAGAACACCATAACATGATTCATGATTCACATAACTACTAAGATATAAGTGCCAATACTAATTATTATGTGAGATCTCATGTTTTAAAAAAATGTTCAAAGGAAAATAATAAGAAGAATCACCTATAGTGTGGAACATTCCAATAAAATAATCTTGCTATGCATTACTATCAAAAGGAAATTATAGTCAATCTCATACATATTATCTCTATGTTCATGTACCTCTCACTATGACCCATTTGTGCATGCTCCTTATGATTAACCATATGTAAATGTACATTGTTAATTGGTGGTCACGAGAGGGAAACATATTAGTGTTGATCTCCAAATTATGATAAGGGGGAGCCACCAAATAATTCCCATAGTTAATACCTTCTAAATGCATCATATTATTATCAAGTAGATCTTGCAATATCAAGTAGATCTTGCAACTTATGTTTAAGACCAATAAAAATTTATACAATATTTCCCATCAACTAGATATTTATAAAAAGTGTGCTCATCATATCCCTTAGGTGAACCCTTAGAAGCATTTGGTGGTCCAATAAGAGGAAGTGTAATCATATTAGCACCGACCAAACTTTACAATAATTTCACTAAGTGCTCACTCAACTTACTAAACTTTCTAAGTTCTCTAGAATTAAATGTAATGGCATTAGATGCAATAGCCCTATTCTAAGCACTAGGTTTGTTCTCTTTCTTCACTATTCTTTTCATGATTCAAAGGATCAAAAGATGAAGAAGAATCGCAAGAAAAACCACATGCATCCTAGCATTAGCACACTGCATGTTACACATATAGATAAAATGACAAGCTTATAAACAAAAAATCAAGCATATAATAAATGCATACACTATACATATACAACTCAAATTCACAAGGAAACACACATAAATAAAATACACAATGTAGGACACATAAATCAAATACATAGGACAACCTACAAAAAATATTAATGTCCTATATCACACCAAGATGCCCATCTCCCAACAATAGTATACATCTATAACCAAGAAGAACATAAATAAGAAAATCATAACCATAGAAATAAATAAAGTATACCACTATCTACTAAAATGGTAAAATAATTTGTGCTTTCATAGAGCCTATGAGGTCCCTACTAAATCTAGAGAACTAGAACCAATGTTATGTGAATCTATGGTGAGAATTGCATTAGCAAGTTTTATGATGTATTAAATTAAGAGAATATGGTCTTCACCGTGTTAGATAGTAGAGTAGAGGAAGTGATGGTTGGAATCACACATAAGAAACCCAAGCATTTTGAATCTAATCTTATAATTGTACGTACACTTACATGGTAACCCAGTTACTTATAGTCTAGTAGCAAGACCACTAGGTGAAGTGAAGCATGGAATACATTTTTTAATTAATCTCACACACATGAAAACTCATGAAATATCAAATTGAATTAATATTCAAAGATATTAAAACAACAATATATGTTTGTATCACATGTTATCAAATAGGACATCTATCATATCCTCTCCATGTAAGAAGCTAAAATTCAATTTAGCCTATTAATTTATGCCCTTTCTAATAGAAAAAATAATTATTGGTAGACATCCTAATTTATAAAGTGCAACTTTTAGAAACCTTTGATAAGTTATATTGTAGTGCACTTTCAAGACTACAACACACTTCCTGGATACTTATCAACTTCTAGACACTTTTATGCTTTAGGACATATATCATATTTAAAGAAAAAATTGCACTTTAAGGAAACTAGTGCTACTATGTTGTAGTCCTCATATCACACTCCTATTATGGTAAATAATTTCCTAAAGTTTAAAACTTGTAGTAATGGAAAAAGTATCCTTTTTCCCTTACCTAGTTCGGGAATAATTATCATTAACTTAATGGTGTCTTGGAATAGTGTTGTAATGTATTGTACACATTCACATCATTCTAGGGACCTTATTTTTTAAAAACATACCTTAATTTTTCCTTTGCAAAAGTGTTGCAAAGTGTTGTAACACACTTTCACACTTTCTAAGGTTTATTCAATTAATTAAGCCTAATGGGCCCCTTTTAATAAAATGTACCTAATATGTACCCTATTTATGGTGTTGTAAAGTGTTGTAATACACTTTCACACTTATCTAGGGTTTCATTAATTAATTATAGTTAATTGGAGTTAATTAGCCCCTTTAATTCAAATTTAAGCCTTATTTGTGATACCTCTCGAAGATCTATCCCAACACCCACAATTCAAATTTCATAACATTTAATTGGGAAAAATCAAGGTCCTAGAAATTGCTACTGGGACCCATTCGCCCTAGGTGGCGAATGGGTCCTCCCTCTATAGGACCCTCCTTTATTAGTAGATTCTACGTGGGATTTTAATGATCTTTCATCCCTCGAAGGTGAGGTCTTGGAAAATAGTTCCAGAACCCACTCGCCCTAGGTGGTGAATGGGTCCTCCCTTAATGAGGACCCCCTTTTTTAATTTCATTGTGGAAAGAATCTAATAATGTTTAACTCCAGATCTGGTGTTGGCTTGAATTGTTTGAATTTTAGGGTTAATCTCCTAATTTAGTATAAATAAGGGGTTGATTCACATTGTTTCTCCTAACAAGACCTAACAAGTTTATGAAGCATTCTAGAAATTTCAAGAGAGCATTATAGAGCACTACAAGAACATTTTCAAAGGAATTTCAAGACAGATTATCAAGTGTTTATTGCAACAACTCAAGATCATTCCATCATGTCTAGGGCTTAGTGCATTCATGCATGTCATCAAGAGCTAAGATAGTTGATGTAGCATTGAAGATCTACTTGCAAGCATTGTTCATATCTTATTCAAGGATCAAGATCTACATTCTTGATGACCACTACATGTTAGATTGTAGATTTGCATTACAAGACAACATCCAAGGTATCTAAATTGCATCATTTCATGTTTCATTCTTCAATTTTATTGTCTTATCATTTGGTTTAATTGGCTACAAGGGGTTTGAATTAGGAAAACCCCTATTCACTAACAAACAACAAGTTTTTCTTCCCTTGAATGTGTATTTGCAAATTTACAGGTTGAAGATCAAGTGGAGAGCAAGTTTAGAGCAAAGTTGCAAAAGTTATCACATTGCAAAGTTGACCTTTAAAGTGCAAGAACGAAGAATTGAAGCTACAAAATTAAGTACAAGTTTTTGAGAGCTGACAATCGAGAATTTGAGATTGAAAAAATCAAGGAAAATAACCCAGATCTCAGTTTTAGAAACCTAATAGGGACCCATTTTCCACTAAAGGCGAATGAGTCCTTTTTGCCCTAAAAATAGGCTTCTTGGAGCAAGGTGCACACCTCTTTGAGCTCTAAAATCTTCCCTCATAGTTGCTATAACAATTAGGTATCATTTCTGATTGTTATTTGCATCTTTTGGTTTTCATAATTGCATGTGTTTTGTGTGGGAAAATTAAGTGGTTCATTATCTTGTTGATTCATTTTGATGAGCCCTATATATTTCTTTATTAAACATTAATGGTGAACCTGATATATTGAACATTGTAATTTTTTGATTTTGAATTCTTTCATTGCATCCTAGGGTTAGATCTTTCATTCATTTGCATCTCGCTTGCATTGAATTTAGAATTGTATCTCATTTAGGGTCTAGATTTGCATTGTTTGGCATCCCTCTAAATTTGAAAGATACAAAAATAAATCAATCATTGTGCATCTCATTTAGATCTCATTTATTTTCATTTGAAAATCAAAACAAAATTGCATTTCAACTTAGGTCATTGCATTCATCTTTTCATTGCATTTTCACCTTGCATTTCTGGAAAATTTGAAACTGAAACTTATTGCCTCAGACCTGGAACTGAAAGTGTAACACCCCACCTCACAACCCCAAAGGAAACTAATACATCTAACATTTATGGTACAATTTTTTTTTAAACAATTAAAGTGTATAAATTATTGTATACATTAGTTTTAAAATATTACAAGTTATCTGCCTAAGTCCTTTGGGGTACACGAGGTGACATTAAGTAATTAACCCATAACAAAAGTTGAAAGACAAAATTCCAAATTTCCATTAATGTAACCCATTCATTCACTTATTTTCAATTTAAAACATTCATAAATGATAAAGCAATAAGGAAAATTTAAACCAATATGATAACCATACACATATACATAATACGATAAACATGGAAACGTATTGAACATATTTTCACAGACACAACACAACATTAACGGTATATACAATTATATATCAAGAAAGAATTACATATAAGGATTATACGTTACATTAGTTTTCTGGTACATCTCATTGAATAAATACATAAGATTACATCATGAGACTTCCCAACACATGTGGGAGTAATACATCAATACAAAAAGTACAATTGAAGTATCTGTTAACAAATATTTAACCAACTCCCTTCGGGTTTATTTTTCCATGTGCCGACCCATGCATCGCAAGGTCTGGTCTCCCTTTTATCTAAGTTTTGCTCTTCCGCTCCACGTGTCTATTCCTCGCAACTCTGAGTCCCAGCTTTCCTTTCGCATCCCAGGAAACTTCGCTGTGCTTCCACATGTTGCAACTGCAGGGTACTTTTAATCATGTTTCCTTGCTGCCTCATCGGGCTGCGAAATGCTACCACGAAGCCCTCATTCCTAAAAGGTTTTGGGGGGCTCCACAGTTGCTAACTGCGGTGTACACTGGCTGCGTGTCTACCGTTCATAAATATTTTAGCACGGAAATGAAGTAGCAACCACAGGTAGTGAGATGCTGCCACACGTCTCTTTTGCACCCGATTGGTAATTGTTCCCTTTATTATTGATGAAGGCTCCGCCCATTTGACATGTGTAGCATTAACGCAAGTCCTCAGCAGTAGGGGGAGAGAGGTTCATACGGGTAGTGTAGCGCTGCCATTTTCCTAGATGGAGGATCTCATATGCGGGCGATGGACCGGATGAACCAAATAATACTATTGGTCGCTGCGTGTCATAATCATTCACACCAGGGCTGACACTTGCCTGATCATGCCTAGCTGGGACCACCTCTATCATTATAGAAGACGCACTCGTGCCTGGAATGACTGGATGCTTTGTTCCAGATTGATCCTATTGTAATGGCCTTGGGAATATTCTGGTTCAAGCATCATTGCCGGGGATTGCAAAATCTTTTCTGTTACTACTCTCCAAGGCGGTGGGAGGTTTTCCTTCTATATATACTTTTCTTTGTGATGAGAAAAGGGTTCGAAATTTGGAAGAAAAATGCTAGTTTTAGTAAAAGATGCCAGACCTTTATTACTGTTTTATTTGATTGCAAAAAACTCTCAGACTGTGCCGATTGTTCAACCTTTCTGATTTTCAAAATTTTGATCAAACTGTGAACTGTGCTTTTTATTGTCTTAATAGTTCATTTGAGAACTTCTATATATGTTGGATGCAAGTTTGCTTACCTAGATCATGCCTAAGGACTCTTCTTGGTAGTAGGAATGTATGCAATGTTATTTTATGTCAATGAATGAATTGTTTATTCTATAAAATTAAGTCTCTAATGTTCGGGAACACTACAACACCTTTTAGGCTCTTAAATCTATGATTTATCGTGCCCATCATTAAATCTTGGCGCATTGCCTTAGGTTAGACTTTATTTTATTATATCTGCTTCCTTTTCCCTTTCTAAACCCCATTATAGAAGAAGCTGACTTTTCTAAAAATCTAGAGGTTACTCAGTTTAGTGCAAAAGGTCCCCCTTAAACTGAGTTTCCCATAAGGCTCTGTTACCTCATCAAATTTTGGCATCAATATTTTGTTCTTTTTTTGACATGCTTGGTGGGACTGAGCTTAAATGAAATTGTGTTTTAGAAGGGTGTATGAGCCATTGGCTTGTAACTAGATCTCAAACCACAGGCAACAGCAGTTTACTAGTACCTCCCCTAGGGACAGTCCAGGTCGCAAATCGGCTGGTAACCGTTCCATTTCCGCCGCCCTTTCCTCTCACCATGTTGCCGATCACCAATATAAATTACATGGCGTGGGATGCCAAAAGTCCCCTAGTAGCCCCGGTAGCACCCGCTATCTGGGGCGCTATCCTGGTTTCAACCATGAAAGCTATACCAAAGTTTACCAGATACAGCTCAAGAACGCCAACAAAAAATTTGCAGGTTGTGGCAGACGTATGTCTGGTACACGAGATTACAGCACAAAATGTAGCCCTAAGGCTTCTCGCCGCATCTTTTAAAGGCAATGCACTAGATTGGTACCGAACACAGACACCTAATTCAATTCACACCTGGTATGAGCTCAGAGATCCATTCTATGAGAGGTTCTTGAATGACAGAGATTGTTCTTCATTGTATTATCAACTATCTATCATAAAATGAGCCCCCCAAGAGGCTCTGATAGACTTTAATGCCCGATTTTACGCAAATTGGCAGAGGATTCCTGTTACCATATGCCCGACTCCTGAGTTGGCGTTTATATTTTATCTAAAGTCCATCAATTCTGACATTTCCATGATGATCAAGTCATTGGGAGGAGCTACTCTACCAGATGCTTATGGTATCGGTATCAAAGCTGAGAATCATTTAATAGATTGCGAAAAATTTCCTCCTCGACCTATTATACTGATATTTCTCAAAATATCGATCTCCGTGCAAGAGGTCGCATCAACTAGCGCACCCGCAACTGCCCAGTTAATGTACACATATGTGGCAAGCCCACAAAATGTGGCTTCTACATCAGGTTCTTCCAAGGATGAAATGAGCAACCTCAAAGAGATGTTGCGAACCATGGCAAATGATATAACCACTCTTAAGTGGAACCAAGCAATGCCTCCGAAGCCTGCATATCAAAACTATCAAGGCGGGCGGTCTTCTTATCAACAAAATCAATACCAGGGTGCACCTCGCGCTAATCCACCAGCCCCAACTGCAAACCAAATGGTGTTGGTGCCTACTCCGCTAACGAGCGCATCGCCAAGCTCGAGTAGAGAATTAACCGTAGGGTAGAACAACCTTATTGATGATATCAATCCATGGTGCTTCCCCTACAACGATGCACATATGCCCCAGAACTATCCACGTGGCAACTTACAACAAAAGGTGGCAGAGAAACACATCCAAGGCGTGACAATGGAACATGGAGGTTATGTATATGCCTCACCACAAATGGAGAGTGCGGTCCTTACCACACAAATGCAAGGAATGTCTTTAGAACAAGAATCCGATATTGCTCCTGATCATGCGCTCTTCTCCTAGATGGAGGAAGAAGAAACGGTGTTTGCTAATGATGCATTCATATCCAAAACACCACAAGTGCAGTTTGATTATAACACATGCTCAAAGAGGAGATTCACCGGTGAGTCAATTTTTTCGCATTTGGACAACCTGCAACTCAAAGGCATTTCTGATCAGATTCCCAGTACTTTAACCATCCCTTCACCTTCTCAACCATGAAAGAAAATTATTATAGCAAGAACCAAGGAGCAGAAACCTCCGAGTTTGTCACCTTTTAATGTGGTAGAGCAATTGAAGAAATCATACGCTAATGTGTCTCTATGGGACATTCTAGCTATCCTAGAACAAAAGACGCTATTATAGAAGGCACTTCAAGAAGAGGTCAACCCGGCACCAACAAAGCCGTTTACCAGTGCAAAGGTTGTTTATTAAATACCACCAACTAAAGTCATTACAAACAATACAAAGGAATCCCCTGTCGAGGACAGGAATAAGTTGAAACCTCAGCCCTTCTTCTTGACTCTCATTATAGGAAAGAATTTATTGCACAATGCTATGATTGATTCTGGCGCTAGTACCATGGTTATGCCTAAATAGATAACCAAAGCTTTGGGACTCAACTATGAAACTATGAAAAGAGGGGTAATGCAACTTGATGGGAATAAAGTTGAGACCATAGGTGTCATCAAAGCGCTTCCTTTAACTCTATTTGCTTGTCCTAGTATCACGGTCCTATAGGAAACGATGATCATAGATGTTCCTCCTATGTTTGGTCTCTGTCTATCCCAAGAATTTACTTCAAGGGTGGGCGGATACCTGTCCTTGGATTGGTCACATCTGATACTTAGGACAAAACACAGTACAAAAATGAAGATAGAGTCGAAGGCTTTACATTCTGAACATGTAGCAGATGAAGCCTTGATCAATTTTGAAGCCGTGCATACCTCTATCACCAAGCAAGAAATGTATTGTGTTGAATTGCTAGAGGAAGAGAAGGTGAGCGGAGATCGAAATTATAAAGAAGATGCTCTGTTGAGTGAACACATAAACAATGATCATTTCGACAATTATCATGCTACAAGATTGGGCACATATGTAATTTATGATGAAGACCAAGTGCTTCTGAGGGTCGCCAAAGAATCCGAAGGTAGCCAAGCAAATGAGCTATGGACACTGTACTTTGACAGAGCAAGAAGCAAAGTGGGTGTTGGAGAAGGGATATATCTAATATCCCCACAAAATGAAAAATTATTGAGGTCTTTCTGCTTTCATTTCGCCTGTTCAAACAATGAGGCTGAATATGAAGGATTGGTTCAAGGTTTAAGCCTTGCGGAATGAATGGGCATTAAGCAATTAATTGTGTTCGAAGATTCCAAACTAGTAGTTAACCAAGTCCGAGGAGTTTATACGGAAAAGAATGTCTGCATGTGATCCTATCGGCACTGAGTCTGGGACCTGATTGATGTTTTTGAAGCTTTCAACATCAAGACTATTCCCCGAGGACAAAATAGCAACATAGATCGCATGACCATGATTGGTGCTCAGTTTGATCCTGTCTCTAGACTTCTTCATAATGAACATTCAGTAGGAGTACTAGTCTGACCAGCGATCCTCGACAATTATCAGAGTTGGCAAGTTTTTGAAAGCGATGAACACATCGCCTCGTTTATCCAGCACTCAGGGGAGTTCGTCGATCAGCTTCAACCAAAGATTGCCAAAACTTATGGAGGAAAAATTATGCAGCTCAAATCTAATAAAATTATGAAAGGATTGGTTACTCTCAATTTTTTTTTGATTGTGATGATGCCCGAAATGATAAACTGAAGTTCGTAGCAAACAAAAGTGATTACATGGACCTTCGGGTCTCCAATGGTAGGAATCTCCGAGTCAGTAGAAATGTCCCACACCATGATAAGGAAAGACTCATCAGTTTCTGCGAAAAATATGGAGTAGTGGCCTAGTCCTATGATGATATGGAGGGATATGATCCTGACATCATTCAACACACTATTGAGCTAACAAAAGGTGCAAAACCAGTCTGACAGAAATAGAGGCCTGTGAACCCTAAAATTGAAGCCCTAATGGCGCAAGAGCTAACTAAGCTCATTGAGTCATGCATTATCTTCCCAATCAAGCATAGTACTTGAGTATCGAATCTGAACAGA
This sequence comes from Sequoia sempervirens, assembly GCA_007258455.2. NCBI lineage: Eukaryota > Viridiplantae > Streptophyta > Pinopsida > Cupressales > Cupressaceae > Sequoia > Sequoia sempervirens. The sequence continues at coordinate 164,451,041 of VDFB02000017.1, read as the reverse complement.
GCATCCCTAAAGGACCACTATCCACTGCCTTCGATGGAGTCAATCCTACAAACAGTTGCAGGATCAGAAATATTTTCTTTGCTGGATGGTTTCTCCGGCTACAATCAGATCCAAGTTAAAGAAGAAGATCAACACAAGACTACGTTCACCAAAAAGTGGGGAACATTTGCATATGCTAAAATACCTTTTGGTTTATGCAATGCAGGGTCAACATTCTAGCGGGCAATGGACATCGCATTCAACGAACTAATCAATAAGTTTATTCTAATTTATTTGGATGATCTTATTATGTTCTCTAAATCTAAGCATGATCATTTTGATCACTTAGAATTAGTTTTTCAAAAATGCCAAGAGTTCGGAGTTTCCCTAAACCCGAAGAAATGTGTATTCGAAGTATTGCAGGGTAAACTGTTGGGGCATGTTGTGTCTAAGGAAGGGGTTTCAATTGACCTCGAACGGATGAAAGCTATCAGGGAGCTTCCCCTTCTTGTGAATAAGAAAGGTGTCCAGTCCTTCTTAGGCAAAGTAAATTTTGTCAGCAAGTTTATTTCCGATTTCGTAGGAATAATTAGGCCGATCACCCTGATGCTGAAGAAAGATTAGACATTCAAGTGGACGACCGAAGCTCAAGAAGCTTTTGAAAAATTCAAGGAAGCTATTTCCACAGCTCTAGTACTAGTTAATCTAGATCAATCTATGGATTTTATAATGTATGCGTTCAGTAGCATGTCCAGTATCGCTACTGTCCTAACCCAAAAAGATGATGAAGGAAGAGGAGAACATCTAGTGGCGTTCTACTCCTAGACCCTAAAGGAATATGAGGCGAATTATAATTTCATCGAAAGGCAGACCTTTGTAATAGTGAAGGGACTTAAAAAGTTCCACCATCTAATTTCTTGCAACAAGGTGCTAGTGTATGTCGCACATTCCAGTGTGCATGAATATATCATGGAAGGGGAGATCACAAAAAAAAGGGCTAATTGGATCACCAAGATCCTTGAATATGACATTGAAGTCAAGCCTGCTAAAACTATTAAAGGAAGAGGACTGTGTGGGTACATGGCACAAAACGAGGAGGTACCTACCGCAGAGGAGCAACTGGAGCTTGTCTTGATGAATGAACCAGAATCAGAAGGTGGTTGGCTGACTGATAGAATGAGGTTCATTCAAACCGAAAAGTATCCGCCAGGTCTCTCATCCCAAAAAAGGAGATATTACCAGCTGGAAAATTGCGGATATACGCTAATAGAGGGAGTCCTTTTCAAAAGGAATTTCAATGGTGTTCTCCTACAATGCGTCACTTCAGAGCAAGCAAAGAGGATCCTCGACGCATTCCACAATAGCACTGCAGATGGACATTTCTCTGCTAAGACCACCACCATTAAAATCATGCGTGCTAGTTATTATTGGCATACACTTTTTAATGATTCCCACTCTTTGGTAAAATCTTGCAGAAAATACCAGTTCTTTACCGACAAAACGAAGAATTCCGCAATGCCCCTCAAACCCATAGTGGCGAATGAACTGTTTGCACAATGGGGCCTGGAATTCATTGGAATGATTAACCCAATTTCTAGCACCAGACACAAGTGGATTCTGACCGCCATAGATTAATTCACAAGATGGACGGAGGTTGTTCCACTTAAAAGCGCAACAGAAATAGAGATTGTAAATTTCCTTGAGGAACTGGTGAGAAGGTTTGGTCCTCCAAAAACTATCATTTTGGATAATGCCAGAGCTTTCTTAGGTGCAAAGTTATGTCACTTTGCATTAAAGAATGGCATATTCCTCAAGACATCATCAAAATATTACCCACAGGGAAATGGTCTAGCGGAGTCAATGAACAAGAGCCTAGTCCAGCTCCTTAAAAGGATTGGTTCGGAACACCAGAGGGAATGGCATAAAAACCTCTGAGCAACACTTTGGGAAAACCGCATAACTCCTAAGAAAGTCCTTAAGACTTTGCCTTATAAGTTGGTATATGGGAAAGAGGCGCTATTATCTATATCCATGGAGATTCCAGCAGTCCAATTGTTGAAATCTCTCGAGATAGAACAAAATAATGCCATGGAGATTCGACTTGCCGAACTATTAGAAGTACAGGAAAAAAGGGACAATTCCCTAATAGCCATGACAAACCGTCAACAAGTGGTCAAGCGATGGTTTGACAAGAAGGCTTCCGACCAAGGTCTAAAATGCGGAGACTTAGTGCTAAAGTATGATAAAAGGGATGCTAAGCCAAGTCAGCATGGTAAATTTTATAGCCTATGGGAGGGCCCCTTTAAAATCATTCAGTGCAAAGAACATAACACTTTTGAGTTGGAGAATATGGAACAAGAACCCTTAGGAATCCCGGCAGTCAATGAGATTCATCTTAAGCTATTCCATTAAGCACTGAACTCTATTTTTGTACATATGTGAATAGTGCTTTTATTTTCTTTCCATTTCTTTGGCCGATCTTTTTCGAAATTAGTTTGTGCTTCTGCGAAATTAACCCATTATTATGGAGGGTGGAATACCAGGATTGCTTTACACAGAACACACCCATGTGTGGAGAAATAACATAATGAAATTTGAGAGCCCATAAAACTGAAATATAGAATGAGGGAAAGAACATGGATTTTCTATAAAAAGATATATATCTATTTATATATATTCTTTACATTGCAAAAGTGGCTGGGAAGCCATAATCCAAAAAATTTACAAGTATTTGAGCTATTATATATATGATAGCCTTTTTTCAGGCTTATATACAAACTATAAGGAAGGTAGTCTGAGCAGCAACATGAAATAGAGTAAACATGGAGACACTTGTTGAGAGCAGAAAGGGGGTTTTCATCCAAAGGCATGGGAGGAAACAATTGATGCATTAACAACAATGTCCACCTCTTCCTCGTCCATAGGTTCTTTAGTAGCACTGGCAGCATCATTTGACACAACCGCCATTGGCGGGGGGAATACTAGGTTCCTAAAATCAGTATATCAGTCTACGTCGTAGAAGGGTATTACGTTGTAGCTACGAAATAGGAAATGTAGGGCCTAGGTAACCCTCTGTTGGTGCTTGTCGCGTGTCTATAGGAGAAATCCGCTAAGAAATGGTAGCCAAATGACTACAACTTCTTCCTCGATAAAGCAACAGAGGTCGCTAGCTGATGGCAGACCTACTCCATAGGCAACATGAGCAACAACCTCGCCAAGGCCATTGAGGTACTTTTTGAGAAATATTTCTTTAACAAGTTTTAGGATAAGAGGATGGGGGACGTTGATGTCTAGCATGGACGCCACGAAGTGGGAGCATATGTCGGTGTTCACCCGATACTTGTCCTCATAATCTATGCAGTCTTTATCCAAAACCCACTTTATGGCCAACAGGACCAAAGAATGCTTATTCTTGGTCATCCGTTTCAGCCTCCTAGTAGAAACCTCCCCTAGGAATGCCGTCTGTGACTTATATGAGGTTAAATGAACTAGAGTGTCCATAGTTTTGACACTGTTCCCATGCTTAAAACTCTGCTACCAACCTATCATTGCTCGAATGCTAAGTATGATTTCCTCACTACTTACTGGCCTATTTATAGAAAAAATGACAAGACACATGCTAATCCGTTTCGAGAAAATGTGATAATAAGCTAGTTGCCAACTTGAAAGGCGTGCCTGCGTTTTCTCACATTTTCGGGCCAGGTGCATCTACAAGAGTACAAATCAATGCGTGCTAGATTAATAGGAGTTAATTAATTAGCTTTAAAAAGGTGGCGCTCATTGACAGTAAGACGTATGGCTGTAGGCTATTGTGTCACCTCACAAGTGTTTCCTAGAGCCTAAGGCAATATTTATATCTTTTCAGGTCGTGATCGTTTGCTTTGGCGTAATCATTCCGACCGGGATATTAATTACCAGCGCATGCTAACGCAAGGTTAGAAAGCAAATAGCTGGCTGAAGTTCCAAGGGGATCACAACGTATCACACGATTGCCAAACGCAATGATGAACTCCGATCGCCTCAAAATGGCAAGTAGTTCATTTTGCACGAATTGCAAAATTAATGGTACATGCCAAATTAAATGCAAAAGGCATGCTTTCACCTACCACCTTGAGGAAAGATTGCCAAATATTTCATGGAAAGGCTTAATATTTCAAAGCCTTTTCACAAACGCTAAAGCTAAAAGTGAAGAGTTTTTCTTCTTTTGTGTATCGAGAACCGAGGAAAATTGCAGAGCCAAGAACTTGTGGAGATCTTCACCCAAAGAAAAATGTCGGAGACTTCATCTCAACCAATGCAAGAAGAAATTAGCCAGGAGCTGTTTACAACTATACGTTCTTCAAAGGAGGTGTATGTCTATGAGGATGTGGCGTATGATATGCCTGGTATACCCAGCAAGCCAAAGAGCTGAATAGGCCCAAGGATTGCAGAAACCAGAAAAGGGTTGAAGAGAAATGGGATAATGTCTATGATCCATGACTTGCGAAAAACCCTAAGTCTCTAAGAGAGGTAGCCTGTGTAAGGTTGAAGACACCAAAGGTAGACCAATCTACGGTGAAGAGAGTTTGGTACAGTGGTCTCCCTCAATACATGGTCCCACTAGTGCACTACTGCCTGGAGGTAGTTGATGCTGCTATCCAACGTTATAACCTTGATACCCACTACATTGAAGGCCACAACTTAAGGGTGCACATCACTCCACAGGCCATCTGACACATGCTATGCATCCCATACCCAAGTAAGAGAAGAGAGAATATTGAGTCCTTTCACTTTGGAAAAGGAGAGAAAATATGGAAGAGGATGAAAAAGAACTGAGTTCTTGTTGGAGGAGACTGGTAGGAAAGGCATCCCAACCACTAAACTGCCAAGTATTCCGTTGTCACGCGATGCGTTACATGATGATCTACAGGATGCCATGTCCATGCTAGCTTTTGTGTGCGGCCGAGACTCTGATGAGAAGGTGGAGACTTTTCAACTGGGGCTGACATTACAATTTCACAAGCAGCATGATCTCTTCTGGTATGATTTTGCTAAATTTATGGTAGAGGAAATGATACAACAAATAAATAATTACCCAGTGGAGAAAAAATTTAGGTTTCTTTCTTTCCTAGTCCACATGTTTCTGCATCAGAACCTAGATTTATTCACCCGGTATTTTCTGTTATCAATTTTTGATGAGCAAAATAAAAGGAAGCCAGTGTCCACATGGACGTTATTTCTTTCTACATCATATGATTATTATGCATTTTCAGACTATTTCATAGCTTCAGTCTTGCATGATTTAATTGGAAAGGGAGACATAATTAGGCTCAATAGGGAGCAGACTGGATATATGAGTGTTTCACTCCCGCCTGTGACTAGTTCTCAGGCAAGGATTTCACGATTCTCTGGATGTGGGGCTTTACTGGTAAACCTTTCCTGCTCCCATCCTGTGTCACAAATAGGGTGCTCGCATTGGAAATTTTTTGGCAGGTGTGTATTATTGATTTTATCTTATATAGTAGCAAAAGTGTCAAGAAGAAGGGATTCTTATCTTGTTCGAAGAATTTCAATTCAGTAACTCTGATAAAGAAACAATCGGACTAGTTGTTGGAGGACAAGCTGGCTTATCTAAGGTTGGTACTGGTAAATTATAAGTGGGAATACAACCCTTTTGACGACTTTCCAGAGCCACACATGAGAGTTACCCATGTTCCCCGACCTTACTGGGAGAAGCGGCGTAACCCGCAGGCATACAAAGATAATTTTTTTGTTGAATTGGCGTGTATACCTACGCAAGACATTAGAGGTCCATGGCACAAGTTCTACTTTGCTATGGCAGTGGCCCAGGATAATGTCCTCATGGAGCGTGGCATGTATAATAGGTTGAAGAAGGATGAGGAATGGACTGAGGAAAAAATAGAGGCTTTTTGGAAGTATCGCCAAGAAATATCACAATTGGATGCTCCTTACAACAATCTAAAGGATGACCAAAAATTTGAAAGATGGTGGAAGGAGGGCCACCCCAGCCCGAGCTCTCTTATTAATAGGAGCGGAGACCCAAAGGAAGAGTTCAAAGAGCAAGAAGAGGAAGCGGCGACATTGGCCTCATTTGCGCCAAAAGAAAAAGGCCTCAGACGCCCTGCCTATGTGGCCACGAATGTGCGATTTAATATATCTAGGGGCTCACATACACTCACTTGGGATACTAAACCAGCCAGGTTATCACTACAACAAACAGAGATGACTGCCGAAGCTAGAGGGACCCCACCTGGGAAATGACAATGCACGAAGAGCATTATCGGAGAGGGTTCACAGGAACCTGCCAGAGACAATGTGCTTACAGCTAGCCAAGAGCCTAAGGATGATGATCCCTGCCTCACTAGCGATCCCTGCCATAAGTACTGGTCCTCTGCCTTCTACTTTTAGTCTGACATATTCAGTAGGCTTTGCCTAGTTTTCACAAACCACTCTGCTCATCTTTACTCCTCCCCAGATCCTTACACCTGCCGTTGTCGCTCAGACTTTCCTCGCCTCACTTTCAGAAAGCATTCCCCCTGTGAGTGCCCCTTCTTTTTCCACTATTATTGCAGATCCTCTTCCATCGCAATAGGCTGACACCCCATTGACAACCCTTGCATCATCCTAGCCAATGAGCCTTACGGTTGATTCCCCAATTCAGCCATTACAAATGACTAGCCCTGCTGTTGGTTCTAAAACCAAACTATGGAATGTGCCCCACTTGTCCCCACAAACTGTCACTCTCTAGAAGAAACAAATGCCCGTGCCTATGAAGGTTACCTATCCCTATGCCCTGCCTTATGGTGCTTCTTTCGTAGGTGGACTAGTTTCATCACCAACCGAATTCATAGCACAGATAGATTGCGGAAAAGAGGCACGCACAAATAGAATGAGAAAGCGCAGGGCAAAAGATGATAGCGTTTCTGCTGAGCCAAAAGTACATGCTCTTTATGATGAGGCTCGATAAGAATTGAAGTTTGCAACCATGTACCCATGGGTAAGCAAGCCTCAAAGAGAAATGCAACCAGAAGACTATGAGATATATGTTGTAGGAATCGACATGAAGGTAGCCCGACCGCAAGATAAAGTTGAAATCATGGAGGAAACGCAACGAGTAGTCACTTCTAACTTCCTTAAAATTGGTCGCCAACTAAAGAAGAAGGATGAGTAGCTTAAAGCAACAAGGGAAAGGGTTAGTTTTCTAGAGAGGAAAGAGAAATCCTTAGAGGCAGATATTGCCCATATGACTGAAAGGGCATTAGCAGCAGAGGATGAGAGGAACAGACTTTAGAGTGAACTTGCGAAGACTCAGGCCACTGACCCTTCTGCTATAAAGGAGCTGTGCTTTAAGAATTAGGAGGCATAACAGAATCTGCAACTGAAGGATGAAGAACTGGAGCGTCTTCACCTTGAGTATAGTCAAGGAATGGCATAGAGAAATGAAGCGCTGGAGCACCAACAGGCTCAATATGAGCAGAAAATACAAGAAAAAGAGGCTAAATTTAAAGGCCTAAAAGCTCAACAAGATGAAGAACTATGAGAGACAAAGTCTTCTCTGAATGAGCACTTAGCAAATCACTCCCAAGCTGAGAAGAATTGGAATAAAGAAATGAGTAGCTCTGCGGAACAGCTAGTGTCTGAGAAAAAGAAAAGGGCAGAATTAATTGAAGCCATTATTTCAAGAGATGTGGAGATTGCTTCTCTTAAATGCTCTCTCCTACCTCCCCCTACACAGCCAGATATCATTCCGCTGGTTAGGAAATTATATGTCTTTCACTGGGAAAAAATTAAATCCTTTTGTCTAACGCTACAGCCTACCCTTCGATTCATTACCAAGGCATCGAAGCTGAGCTAGGAGGCATCCTTTTGTGGAGATCTTCACCCAAAGAAAAATGTCGGAGACTTCATCTCAACCAATGCAAGAAGAAATTAGCCAGGAGCTGTTTACAACTATACGTTCTTCAAAGGAGGTGTATGTCTATGAGGATGTGGCGTATGATATGCCTGGTATACCCAGCAAGCCAAAGAGCTGAATAGGCCCAAGGATTGCAGAAACCAGAAAAGGGTTGAAGAGAAATGGGATAATGTCTATGATCCATGACTTGCGAAAAACCCTAAGTCTCTAAGAGAGGTAGCCTATGTAAGGTTGAAGACACCAAAGGTAGACCAATCTACGGTGAAGAGAGTTTGGTACAGTGGTCTCCCTCAATACATGGTCCCACTAGTGCACTACTGCCTGGAGGTAGTTGATGCTGCTATCCAACGTTATAACCTTGATACCCACTACATTGAAGGCCACAACTTAAGGGTGCACATCACTCCACAGGCCATCTGACACATGCTATGCATCCCATACCCAAGTAAGAGAAGAGAGAATATTGAGTCCTTTCACTTTGGCAAAGGAGAGAAAATATGGAAGAGGATGAAAAAGAACTGAGTTCTTGTTGGAGGAGACTGGTAGGAAAGGCATCCCAACCACTAAACTGCCAAGTATTCCGTTGTCGCGCGATGCATTACATGATGATCTACAGGATGCCATGTCCATGCTAGCTTTTGTGTGCGGCCGAGACTCTGATGAGAAGGTGGAGACTTTTCAACTGGGGCTGACATTACAATTTCGCAAGCAGCATGATCTCTTCTGGTATGATTTTGCTAAATTTATGGTAGAGGAAATGATACAACAAATAAATAATTACCCAGTGGAGAAAAAATTTAGGTTTCTTTCTTTCCTAGTCCACATGTTTCTGCATCAGAACCTAGATTTATTCACCCGGTATTTTCTGTTATCAATTTTTGATGAGCAAAATAAAAGGAAGCCAGTGTCCACATGGACGTTATTTCTTTCTACATCATATGATTATTATGCATTTTTAGACTATTTCATAGCTTCAGTCTTGCATGATTTAATTGGAAAGGGAGACATAATTAGGCTCAATAGGGAGCAGACTGGATATATGAGTGTTTCACTCCCGCCTGTGACTAGTTCTCAGGCAAGGATTTCACGATTCTCTGGATGTGGGGCTTTACTGGTAAACCTTTCCTGCTCCCATCCTGTGTCACAAATAGGGTGCTCGCATTGGAAATTTTTTGGCAGGTGTGTATTATTGATTTTACCTTATATAGTAGCAAAAGTGTCAAGAAGAAGGGATTCTTATCTTGTTCGAAGAATTTCAATTCAGTAACTCTGATAAAGAAACAATCGGACCAGTTGTTGGAGGACAAGCTGGCTTATCTAAGGTTGGTACTGGTAAATTATAAGTGGGAATACAACCCTTTTGAAGACTTTCCAGAGCCACACATGAGAGTTACCCATGTTCCCCGACCTTACTGGGAGAAGCGGCGTAACCCGCAGGCATACAAAGATAATTTTTTTGTTGAATTGGCGTGTATACGTACGCAAGACATTAGAGGTCCATGGCACAAGTTCTACTTTGCTATGGCAGTGGCCCAGGATAATGTCCTCATGGAGCGTGGCATGTATAATAGGTTGAAGAAGGATGAGGAATGGACTGAGGAAAAAATAGAGGCTTTTTGGAAGTATCGCCAAGAAATATCACAATTGGATGCTCCTTACAACAATCTAAAGGATGACCAAAAATTTGAAAGATGGTGGAAGGAGGGCCACCCCAGCCCGAGCTCTCTTATTAATAGGAGCGGAGACCCAAAGGAAGAGTTCAAAGAGGAAGAAGAGGAAGCGGCGACATTGGCCTCATTTGCGCCAAAAGAAAAAGGCCTCAGACGCCCTGCCTATGTGGCCACGAATGTGCGATTTAATATATCTAGGGGCTCACATACACTCACTTGGGATACTAAACCAGCCAGATTATCACTACAACAAACAGAGATGACTGCCGAAGCTAGAGGGACCCCACCTGGGAAATGACAATGCACGAAGAGCATTATCGGAGAGGGTTCACAGGAACCTGCCAGAGACAATGCTTACAGCTAGCCAAGAGCCTAAGGATGACGATCCCTGCCTCACTAGCGATCCCCCATAAGTACCGGTCCTCTGCCTTCTAATTTTAGTCTGACATATTCAGTAGGCTTTGCCTAGTTTTCACAAACCACTGCTCATCTTTACTCCTCCCAGATCCTTACACCGCCTGTCGCTCAGACTTTCCTCGCCTACTTTCAAAGCATTCCCCCTGTGAGTGCCCCTTCTTTTTCCACTATTATTGCAGATCCTCTTCCATCGCAATAGGCTGACACCCCATTGACAACCCTTGCATCATCCTAGCCAATGAGCCTTACGGTTGATTCCCCAATTCAGCCATTACAAATGACTAGCCCTGCTGTTGGTTCTAAAACCAAACTATGGAATGTGCCCCACTTGTCCCCACAAACTGTCACTCTCTAGAAGAAACAAATGCCCGTGCCTATGAAGGTTACCTATCCCTATGCCCTGCCTTATGGTGCTTCTTTCGTAGGTGGACTAGTTTCATCACCAACCGAATTCATAGCACAGATAGATTGCGGAAAAGAGGCACGCACAAATAGAATGAGAAAGCGCAGGGCAAAAGATGATAGCGTTTCTGCTGAGCCAAAAGTACATGCTCTTTATGATGAGGCTCGATAAGAATTGAAGTTTGCAACCATGTACCCATGGGTAAGCAAGCCTCAAAGAGAAATGCAACCAGAAGACTATGAGATATATGTTGTAGGAATCGACATGAAGGTAGCCCGACCGCAAGATAAAGTTGAAATCATGGAGGAAACGCAACGAGTAGTCACTTCTAACTTCCTTAAAATTGGTCGCCAACTAAAGAAGAAGGATGAGTAGCTTAAAGCAACAAGGGAAAGGGTTAGTTTTCTAGAGAGGAAAGAGAAATCCTTAGAGGCAGATATTGCCCGTATGACTGAAAGGGCATTAGCAGCAGAGGATGAGAGGAACAGACTTTAGAGTGAACTTGCGAAGACTCAGGCCACTGACCCTTCTGCTATAAAGGAGCTGTGCTTTAAGAATCAGGAGGCATAACAGAATCTGCAACTGAAGGATGAAGAACTGGAGCGTCTTCACCTTGAGTATAGTCAAGGAATGACATAGAGAAATGAAGCTCTGGAGCACCAACAGGCTCAATATGAGCAGAAAATACAAGAAAAAGAGGCTAAATTTAAAGGCCTAAAAGCTCAACAAGAGGAAGAACTATGAGAGACAAAGTCTTCTCTGAATGAGCACTTAGCAAATCACTCCCAAGCTGAGAAGAATTGGAATAAAGAAATGAGTAGCTCTGCGGAACAGCTAGTGTCTGAGAAAAAGAAAAGGGCAGAATTAATTGAAGCCATTATTTCAAGAGATGTGGAGATTGCTTCTCTTAAATGCTCTCTCCTGCCTCCCCCTACACAGCCAGATATCATTCCGCTGGTTAGGAAATTATACGTCTTTCACTGGGAAAAAATTAAATCCTTTTGTCTAACGCTACAGCCTACCCTTCGATTCATTACCAAGGCATCGAAGCTGAGCTAGGAGGCCATGATACAATTGAGAAGTTCCCATGGTTCATCTTGGAGAGGGTTCCTGAGAAAAAAGATCTGCTCACCAAGCTATACTTGGTCTCTGATGAGAGCCTTGCCGAAGCGGGTATTGAAGATCGGGATGCTGCTGCTCAAAGGAAAAATAAGTTCATCCATTGCCACTCCGCCTTCCAGCGCACTAAAATAGCCGCGACTATTTTGAATAAGACACTAGATAACATACATGGAGGTTTTTTCGAGTTAAATAGGATGGGTTTTCCCTCCCCGTTCCTTGAAGATGGTTCTATTGCCACGCCCAAGTAGATTGTAGAAAGGATAGAAGAAAGGGAAGATGATCCAGAGGATTTCGGGGATTTTAGAGATCCTCTCACGGCGACCGACATTGAGGGAGTGATTCATCCGCTCTCACAGCTACTATTCCATTGTGAAGCAGGGGTCAGTTTACCCAATGTGCTGCCTCACAAAGAAACTATTGATCTAAGTGGAGCACAAGAGAATTTGCGCAACATGGTGAAGTCATCTGAGGATGAATGGTCGCCTTTGCAGGAAACTCTTTCCGAACTTTGACTCTATTGACCAAATGAAATGGCACTCTGGCCTATAAACCAGAGAATTTTTGGGTTCTCCATTCCTTAGTCGAAATGCCCCTAATAGTTTCCAAAAGCTATTAACAAATATTTAACCAGCTCCCTTCGGGTTTATTTTTCCATGTGTCGGCCCATGCATCGCAACGTCTGGTCACCGTTTTATCTAAGTTTTGCTCTGCCACTCCACGTGTCTATTCCTCGCAACTCCGAGTCCTAGCTTTCCTTTCGCATCCCAGGAAACTCCGTTGTGCTTCCACATGTTGTGGCTGTGGGATACTTTTAATCATGTTTCCTTGCTACCTCAGTAGGCTGTGAAATGTTGCCATGATGCCCTCGTTCCTAAAAGGTTTTGGTGGGCCCCACGGTTGCTAATTATGGTGTACACTAGTTATGTGTCTACCATTCGCAAATCTTTAAGCGTAGAAATGAAGTAGCAACTGCGGGCAACGAGATACTGCCACACGTCTCTGTTGCGGCTGTGGGATACTTTTAATCATGTTTTATCTCATATGCGAGCGATGGACCAGATGAACCGAACAATACTATTGGTCACTGCGTGTTATAATCATTCACACCAGGGCTGACACTTGCCTGATCATGCCTAGCTAGGACCACCACTATCATTACAGAAGACATACTTGTGCCTAAAATGACTGGATGCTTTGTTCCAGATTGATCCTATTGTAACGACCTTGGGAATATTCTGATTCAGGCATCATTGCCAGGGATCGCAAAATATTTTCTGTTACTACTCTCCGAGGCAGTGGGAGGTTTTCTTGCTATATATACTTTTCTATGTGATGAGAAAAGGGTCCAAAATTTAGAAGAAAAATGCTGGTTTTAGTAAAAGATGCCAGTCCTTTATTACTATTTTATTTGACTACAAAAAACTCTCAGACTGTGCCAATTGTTCAGCCTTTCTGTTTTTCATGCTATTTGATCAAATTGTGAACTATGCTTTTTATTGTCTTGACACTTCATTTGAGAACTTCTATATATGTTGGATGCAAGTTTGCTTACCTAGATCATGTCTAAGGACTCTTCTTGGCAGTAGGAATGTATTCAATGTTATTTTATGTCAATGAATGAATTGTCTATGCTATAATCTTAAGTCTTTAATGTTCGGGAACACTACAACACCTTTCAGGCCCTTAAATCTATGATTTATCGTGCCCATCATTAAATCTTGGCACATCGCTTTAGGTTAAACTTTATTTTATTATATTTGCTTCCTTTTCCCTTTCCAAACCCCATTATAGAAGAAGTCGACTTCTCTAAAAATCTGGAGGTTACTCAATTTAGCGCAAAAGGTCCCCCTTAAACTGAGTTTCCCATAAGGCTCTATTACCTCTTCAAATTTTGGTTTCAACAGTATCAAATATACATTTGATAACATGTGAACTCTAGATCAGACTGTATCTGCAAAACTCTGCATTGAATGGTACAACTACATGACAGGGGACCCAACGGGGTGCGTAGCACATTCCACCCGACCACCCCCATGCTAGGAGTAAATAAGGAAGGATCCCCGGCCAAGATCATCCAAACAAAAACAACAAGACTCAACTCCAACATGAAATAAAAGAAAACACAAAGGAAACATAACATCAGCAAACCACTTCCAAAGGCTAGCAAAGTAACAATTCAAGGGATTGCTAATGGAAAGTCCAACTAGAACCAATTGCCAAAATCATAGCTCAACATTAAATCACCATAAGAGGTGCCAACAACAATAAAATCCAAAAATCACCAAATGAGACTACAAAATCAATCAACAATAAATACCCAAGGGCACCTTTCACCAACACCAATAAAGTTGCCATGAGGCATATATGCAACATTGAATAACTGAAAGGAGGCTACAAAGACAACATCGAGAAACAATTTCCTTAACAATATAAGACATAACCGCCTCCAGATACGCACAAAAGAAAACACAAGGGTAGCTATGGGAGAGTGTCATCACATAGTCCTACATGGGTTATCCTGACTGCCTTTCTCTAGGTGCCAACTCCCATCTATGGTTATCCTGACAACCTCTCTAGGTGTGGGCCCCATAGGGTGGCTCGTGCGAAACCGTTAACCTCTCACGAAGACGAGACACCGATCTTGCCAACCACGGCCTTCTCAACCCACCCTTAGTCTGTGAAATCCCTAATGGGTGGATGAGGCATCCTTAATTAGCTTGTTAATGTTATTACTACCCAATCCCCTAATTAATTAATGAAGTTATCACTTGTTACTTTAACTCTAATGTGGGTTATCCTGACAACCCCTTTGTGCGCCAATGCCCACGTAGAGCCACTCTCCCTAGAAACCCAACACAAAATCAAACTCCAAGGGGTTGTACCAACACAAGAAAACTGAATCTCAAAATGGAACATCCGCGAGGCAAAAACCATCTCACCAATAATCATATGAATAAACACCCACGAAACGGGTCAACCCAAGTGTAAACTCCAAATCACAATTATAGTCAAAATAAAGACAAGTATCAAATTGAAAGACCATATAATAAACCACCATTTTCCCATGCCTTTGGAAGCCTTAAACAATAACCTTAACTCCTACTGAAGGGTTAACTAACTTAAGGGTTTCCCACATGACCATAACCCATTCAAGCGAACAACAATTGACTCAACGAAAGTTCAAGAGTTAATCAGTTACACAACTTAAAGATTTCAATATAAACACAAGTTCTCTATAACTCAACAAACACCATTTAAAATAACACATTGCATGATTTCTACCATGAAATATAAATAATCAATTTACCCAATCTAATTAATTTGATAAAATCACTCCACTTAATTTATTAAAAATGCTTGTTTCCAATTTAATCAATCACATCATAAAACCAAGCAGTGTAATAAACATCATACAATTTTTCCATAACTTCAACAAGTATATATATGTATACACACACACACACACATATATATATACATATATACATACACATTATTGTGCATATATATATACATATATACATATATTTAAATTTGCATTCCCAAATTAATAATGTTACCCTTATATATATTTATATATATATATACATATATATATTTAAAAAATATATATACATATACACACATATATATATGTAATTAAACACAAAATAAATAAAATTTAATTTAAATAAGTTTAAATTTAATAAAGTAAATTTTTCTAAAGAAAAATCGCACGCTGGGGTTTTAAACATAGCCATTGAAGGCTGTGTGGGCGCTGCCCACAACCGACCCCCATATGGGGGTCACTGCTGTGGAAAGCAGCGCTGAGCGCTGCCTCCACAATAGCGCCTCCCCTATGGGGTGGCGGTGGTGGGGGTAGCCCCACCAATTTTTTTTTAATATATTTTTTTTTTATAAAATAGATTTCCAAAACACAGGGTTTTCAATAGAATTTTGATAAATATTCAACAGGGGATTTAAAAATCCAAAATTATATATATATATATATACATATATTAACAATAATCTTCTATTATGTTCATAGACAAATCTGATATTTTCTCAAACAAAATATAGATCTGAACATACACATTTTAACCATAGCATGAATTTATTTTTCTCCAATCCAAAAATTTTGACAACAAAATAAATTGGAGAAAAGAAAATAAGAGAGTATCATTTTCTCTTTTATTTTCAATCAGCAAAATTCAATCAACAAAATTCAAGTTCCTTTAAACACATACACCAATACAAACATGGGAAACAAGATATTTTTGTTTTCATACAGAAATAAAAGAAATAACAATAAGAGAGGAACCTAGAGTCTTGCATTTGATGCCGAAGAAATGAGCACGACAACTCTTCTTCCTTTTTCGAAAATAATCTTCCTCAACAAATTCTTCTTCAATCTCTTCTTCAAGCATTCCCGTGAAGAAGCATTCTTCTTTTTCACAATCATAAAATAAAAGAAACCTCTTCCTTTTTCAAAAATCCACAACATGCATTGGTTCTTTTTCTTTTATCCTTTTTATTTATTTTAAATCTCACAATTATCCCTCAAAATTAATTAAAAATTCCCTTATTTCAATATTTATCCTCAACATGATAATATCATTAAATTTTATAATTTTAATTTTTGCAAATAATAATTTATAATTATCAACACTTTTATTTATTTAATTTATTTATTTACCCCTTTAGATTAATTAAACAACTTTAATTTAACAATACTTTAATTACAATATTTTAAATCTAACAATTGATTTAATATCAATTAAATAAAATTATTACTCTATTAAGAATTATTAACTATAAACATTAATTAAATCACACATAAAATTGAGATTACTTAAATAACAAATATTCACAATTTAAAATAAATAACCAACACCAAGCAATACAAAAACAAAGACGGGGTCATGGACAATGACACTGTCAGACTCACAACGGGGTGACGAACTTGGGACAAGGACACTTCCTTATCAACTCCTTTTTTTAACATCATACCCATTGGGTTTATGGGACATGCTTAGACCTGTCAAGCAGGTTGATTCGGTGTCAGTACCTGCATCCTGCATGGAAAAAACATCAAGTAGCATATAAATCTCCAATTTAGACACACCGTGAAAGGTAGTCGTGGCGTAGCAGGGCACTCGCGAACGAGTGATGCTACTCCATCCTTTCACCAAGACTCACTAGAATACACATCAATAACTTATATCAAAAATTAAGCATTAAACCATATCATCACAACATAGCATCACATAATATTAAAGAAATCCATAACATATCCAAATAATATGATCACCACAAAATGTATCATTAAACATCATAAGCAGTATCATATGGGTGCTGCACAATAATGGGTTACACTTTTTGGGACATCCTAATTTTTGCCTGAAATCACATATTTTTAGAAAATACAATGATTTATGACTTTAAAGGTTCCATTTAAATTATTTTAATTAAAGAGGGATTGATCAAACCCCCTTAGATCAAACCCCCTTGGATAGAACCTTGTTAGATTTAAACCATACCTATAATCGAGTCTCCTCTACACCTACCAAAATGCTGATAAAAACCACTTTTGATTTACCTTTTGGGTGATCAAATGAATTCATTTAAAATTTATGTTTTGTAAGCCTGTAGCCTTATTATAAGCTTCCCAAAAGTATAATTTTAAATATGTTTAATTTGATTATTATATTTATTTTTTATTTCTTGTCAATGTAGGATTTTCAATGAACATCAAGTTCTTTATTTCACACATACGAAAAAATAGAAAAATAGAGAAAAAAAATTCTAAAAAATACATGTGCTCTAGGTATTGATGTCCTTATTCCAACAAAAAAAGAATAAGTTAATTCAAATGAATACAAAAAAATTTATGAGGCCGAAGTACACCTGTGTCCAAATTATAATTACGCTGACTTGGAAAATTAATTAAAAAAAAAATATGTAACAAAAAATTATGAAAAATATCCATCCCCTAGATATTGGTGTGAAAAATTTGTATTTTAAAATCAGAATTGTATCCTATCTATAAAAAAAGTTATGTCGGCCGAAGTAAACATCACTTTTTAAAAATGTTGATTAGTAGAAAAAATAAGTTATTAAAAATTACATAAAATGATTCACAATTTATTTTTTAATTTAAAAAAAAAAAAAAATAGAATCTACACAAAATATCTAACAAATAACTAGTTTGATTCATCTTCAAAACCTTACTAGTTTAGCTGCTATAGGTGTAAGAAAGTGAATGTCTCGTGAAAAATCCTAATTTTAATGTCAAGTTTGGCCAAAAATTGTAACCCATTATTGTGGGATCACCCATTATATGCATTAAACCAACTAAATTGTAAATCACACAAATCAATTCGGTGAAACAATCACCATCACAAATCCAAGTACCGAACATAACACAAAAGAGTATCTAAAAGTATCAACAACACGAGGGGTATTATAGAAAGACATCACTGAAAGCTTGCAAATCATTAAGAAATAGTTTAAAAATACCTAACTAGGATCCATTTGCTCTTACTGGTGAATGAGTCCCTGATTAGGTTAAAGCTGAATCTTTTGGCATCTGAAAAAGCATTAAAAATCACATTGAAATCTATATAAACATCTCAGAAAAAATTAACCAGGGCCCATTCGCCCTTACTAGCGAATAAGTCCATGTTAGCTACAAATCTGCATTTTTTGGAAATTAAAATTTCATTTTTAGGCTTCTTTTTGGTGTTGTTACTTTCTTGTTTCAATTTCCTAGTTTGTTGTTTCATCAAATTTATTGCATTTAGCTTAAATTGCTTCATTTCAGTGCATTGTTAAAAAAAATTAAATTTGCATTCAAAACACTTCATTTTCAGTTTATTGTATCGTTTAATTAGCAAATTACCATGTTTAGATCTAAAATCCTAAGAATAGATAACTGCTTATCCAATGTGTAGAAGTCCTTGTTCTCTTTGGTCGATGTTTCAAGTTGTGTTTTTGGCAATGAACCTAATGAAATTGAACTCACTCATGCTCACACAACTCCTAATGCATGTCCTCCTCATGATGTTGAAATCATTGGAGAAGATGATGAAAACATGAAAAAATTTATAAATGATTGCCTAAACAATCTTGAGAATAAGGCATCCTTTTATCCATCCATGAAACAACCAACACAACTTGAGATGTTTGGTCTTTTACATCCTGAAATTGAGTCACAAGTTAAGCCTAAGTTCCCTACCATAAGTGAACCTAGTTCCTCTAAACAAGCAAACATTCAACCTTCCTATATTAACAAAGTAACCAACACATCAATTAACCTTTAGGAGACATACAGAAAAGGGTTCACAATCTTAAGTAAACAAGGATGTGATACAACAAGTGAACATGAAATTCATCAACTCTTAGAAAAAATACCAACCAAAGATACTAAAGGGTTAGGATGTAAAGATCCTCCTTCTCACACAAGTGTTCTCCTTCCTAATGAACAACCACTGATTCATAACAACCATAAGATAGTCTTAGATCCTCCTCCTGCCATAAGTCTTCTCCTTCCTAAAGAGAAACCAATTCCTCCTAATGAAAATGATAAAAAAGACAAAGTCATCTCAGGTCCTCCTACCCTATATCCACCTAGAGAAATTGGTGAATCTAGCAAGCATAGAAAGCCTTGCAAACTAAAGAAACTTCAATTCCCTTGTCCACCACCTAAAAGTGAAAGAAAATTACAATTACTTCTAAACCAAGAACTTATAACATTACCACCTGTATAGGAGCAAATTTGCACCCCTTATGCAAATTCCCCTTTTACCCTTCCTCACTTTAGAAAACCAAATTCGAAGGCTAAATTCCACATAAGCCCATTGCCATCATTCCCCTAGGCATCTGTTTTGTGCATTGGTAGAGGAATAGTTGTTGGGGATGCCCGCAAGAAGCGCTTACGTCCCTGGTAGATTCCTACATTTGGATCATGCATAGGCATTACACTTCCCATTGGAGGTCGATTTGTAACGCTCCCTTCGATTGACCGACCTGAATATGGATGTTTTCTTCATTCTCTCCTTCAAATTCACTATTCACTCTTTCATTTCATCTTCTAAGCATTTAGGTCATCTTCTTCACAAGCCTACACAATTTCTTCAAGCATTCTCCAAGCATTCTAGAATTCACTTTCAGCCTTCAAGCAACACTTTGCACTCCATAGCAGCAACAACACTCCATCAACTTTGTAGAGCAAGTTTGGAACCAACACCATTGCAACAAAGGCTTAAGTCCTCTCATTTTCTCCTCCATTAGCTAGTGAGCTCTTGGTGGAGGTGGTAAGATTTCTACTCCTCTCCTCTACAATTTGGTTGAGTAGCATAACACTGTTTTGTAGTGCTTTTGTGTTCTTTACTTCATTTCCTTCTTTATCATATATTTCTCCATTGTTGCAAACTTGGTTGTCCGTGGAAGTGGAAACACCAAAATAGGGGTTTGACTGAGGCAGGCCTCTATACAACCACCCAACAATTTTCCTCTTTATTGTGTGTAGGTGGACATGCTACTTGGAGCTAGCTGGTGAACATGCTCTTGTGTGAGATCATTCTTGTCACCCTAGCTTTAATAGATACTTATTTTATCATATTCGTCTATACATTTCTTATTTCATAGTGTTATCTTGTTCTCCTAAAAAACATTAGCTAGGATGTTAGTTCATTTTCTAGTGTTCAACCTTGTATTTTTGGTCCTTTGGTCGTATGGACGCCAACGCATCTGAGAGACGCCAACGCACTGTGCTATTGTCTTGGAACCATGCTTTTGTCCTTGGGAAATGAGCTACTTGAGGCACAGTGTTGAACCTGAAAACTGGCTCGCCTACCCCCATTCCTAGTTTCGGGTCTGTAGAGTGACTGAAGGACCTTATAGTCCTCATCATTCTCGTCCCATGTCTCTTGACACCCCTTTAAGCTGAGGTAAGTTAGGGCAGCCTTCTGCTCTTGGCTCTCCGTGACCTGGGGCCTTGAACATGGTCACCCTAGCTTTAATCTACTTATTAATGTTGAAAATTGAGGTGTTTATATAGCTTAATAATTTTCAAAACTATTATACTTGCTGATCTAAATATGTATTCTTTGTTATAGATTCTTTGTGGGTGATTATCTGATTAATTCATTTTATCATTTGTATAATGAAGACAAAAGTTGTAGAAGAATTAGACAGGATATTAGAAGATACACAACATTAACCATGGAGAAACCCTTTTGGGAAAAACTCCACCAAGAATCAATGTATTATTTATTAATCTCTAAAGTAGATTACAATAACTCCAATTCTTCCTTGAGATGCTTCTTCTACCTTCAACAAATCTTCTTCACAATCTGCAATAAAAACTAATCCTAACTCTCTTCAACTTGCTTGAGATAAATAGGCAATAATCAACTTTGTAAACTCCAAAGAGTTACAATTACAAAGCTCAATCCCTATCTCACAAAAGGTACGCCTATCTCTTGCAAGTAGAGTTCTACTGTGAAGAACAATTCTAAAACATGTGCTTCATCCATTTGGGCATCCCAAATTGAAGTCACAACTAAACCTTGATTTTATAGATATCTTCAAGGCTTATCCTCAAAGTAAGCTCCCAAGAATGGGCCCACTTATCTCAGCCTTCTAAAATATCTTAGCATGCAAAAAAGTTAACTCCAAGAAGCCAACTTGGGCGCCCAAGGTGGGTCCAAGTCATTCTCTATTAACTGAAACATATCTCTCCACCATTCATGCAAGAATGGTCATCCCTTGTTAACTGAAGGTAGTCACCTGTTATCTGTCATGCAACTCAAGTCATTAGTCATGCATTCCAAGTTAACTGAAGTCAACTAGCATAAACTAATTGAAGATAACTAAAGCATAACTGAACTGAATTGAACTAAACTAAACTGATTCTGAACTGAACTGAACTGATCTAAACTGAACTAAACTGAACTTCATGCATGTAAACATTAATCCCTAAAATAGGATCTTTACATGCATTTAGAAGCATTATCTTTTACTCCAAACAGTTAACTTAACTTAAAGTGAGTGTCACATTCGATGTGGATGCCCCATGTGCCCCTATTATTTAGGAACTCATATTGGACACCCTCACATGCTCCTAACATTTAGAATTAATTACAAATGTCAATTAACATGATTATTTCATCCAATATTAATCTCTTTCTAATCGTCGTGTTGGGGAACACTTTCCAAGGACTTAGGAGATACATGAAATAAATAATGTTTAGGATTGCAATTAAATGACATCCTATTTCCAACAATTTTATCATATTCGTTTATACATTTTTCATTTCATAGTGTTATTTTGTTCTCCTAAAAACCATTAGCTAGGATTTTAGTCCATTTTCTAATGTTCAACCTTGTCTTTTTAGTCCTCTGGCCGTACGGATTCCAGCGCACCTGAGAGATGCCAGTGCGCCACATTGTTGTCTCAAAACTGCGCTTTCATGCTTGGACAAAGAGCTACTTGAGCTATAGTGTTGAACCCGAAAACTAGCTCGCCTAGTTGCATTCCTAGTTTCGAGTATGTAGAGTGAGTGAAGGACCTTATAGTCATCATCATTCTCGTCTTGCATCTCCTAACACCCCTTTAAGTTGAGGTAAGTTAGGGCAGCCTTCCACTCTTGGCTCTCTATGACCTAGGGCCTTGAACATGGTTGGTCCCCCTCTCTTACACCACCCATGAAAGAAAAGATAAGATTATATCCTAAAGGTGCAAATGTTCCACATTTCCAATACCACAGAACTCTTGGACATAGTACTAATGAGTGTCACACATTCAAATTAATCTTGATAAACTTTCACTTCAATGTCAATAATTGTTATCGAGTTATTGCATAGCATGCCCTTCCACTTATTTCCATGTAATGGTTGTAGAATCACACCATTCTCACTATTACATGTTTTATATTCATTGCAAATCATTTCAAAATACAAGGATCTCTTTCCCATCACCTATCTCGACTCATTCTTGTCTTGCACTTAGTGGGGGCAAGAATTAGGTAGTCTTGTCCTATTAATGCATTTTTCGTTGTCCCTTTGGCTAGTTTTTTGCCTTCCATTTATACCAACCGAGATTGGGATGTAGACGACCTGCTATAGGTTGACTTGCATGTGCCTTACTAGTATTTTTCATTTTCATCTTTTCTTTATGTGATTGCATGTGTGTAATGTGACCCCCCATGTTGTTTTATTTGATGTACCTCTCTCTTATTGTGCATTCCTCTATATGTATCTTTCATTCTTCTATATATTGTAATCATTTTTTATTTGTCTTGTGTTTTCCTTTTGGGGATGATGCAAGGCGTCAAGACATTCATGTATCTTCCATGTTGACCCAAAATCTTTTCTTATATCTTTTTCATTTATCTTGTGTTTTCCTTTTGGGGATGACGCAAGGCGTCGAGACATTTAGGTCTCTTCCATGTTGACTCGAAAGACTTTTTCTTTGTTTTTGCTCTCTTTGTGTCATTCTTCCAGTTCTATGAGTATTTGGGGAAGGATGATCGTTTCATGCTCTATGAAAACATTGTAGCAAGGACATACTGACCCCAAATCCATAGATCCCTTATGTATTTGTGGGGGAAACCCTTCCTTCCTTTTTCATGACGCAACTTTCTTCAAAAACATGACTTGGCATAGGGTTTTTTGAGGAAATATCTCATGTCTTAGGAAAAACATTGGCTACTTTAAATAAATTGCTTAGAATGATGGTGTAGAAACTTCTTTAAAGTGGGGGCATACATCGATGACATCTTTCAACAAAATTTCATGGCATGATTTTTCTTTTTTCTTGTGATGTGTCCTCTTCTTAGTGGTGTCATTGGGTTTGATGCCATCCAAGAGTGTACAATCTACCGTCATGGCATGATGCGAACGAGACATCCCACGAGTGACAATCTAACACCTTGACTTGTCCTCTTTTGGAGACATTAGGAACAATTCTCCCTACAAAGAAGACCTTTACATGAACAAAGCAAAATCCCCTTTAACAAAATTTTACATGACATTTAAAAGCATTTACAAAAAGCATTACATCGTTGTGCCTTATTGAAGTTGTTAGGAGGATAAATTCGATATGGTATGAAAGGCTAATATGATTCTCTTATTTTTGACTTCATTGGGACAAATTACGTAGTGGACAAAATGAGGTTCCACTACCCTAAAGTGAGCAACATATATTATGGACAAACAACCCTGTTCCACATTGCGTTGGGACACTTGTGCTTGATCCTTTTGTTTTTCTTTATTGGCCTTTGACAGGGTATGGTTATGTATCTTTTTTATTGTTGCATACTTAAGTGTCTTGAATGTCTACTTTAGTGAGAGTTTGACATGGGGCCATCCTCTCACTAAAGTGGGGGAAAAATGTAGTAACAAAAAAAGTATCCTTTTTCCCTTACCCGGTCTAGGAATAATTATCATTAAGTTAACTTAATGGTGTCTTAACTTTTCTAAGGTTCATTCAATTAATTAAGCCTAATGGGCCGCTTTTAATGTAATGTACCTAATATGTACCCTATTTATGGTGTTGTAAAGTGTTGTAATACACTTTCACACTTATTTATGGTTTCATTAATTAATTGTGGCTAATTGGAGTTAATTAGCACCTTTAATTAAATTTTAAGCATTATTTGTGACACCTCCCAAAGATCTATCCCGACGTGCCAATAATTCAAATTTCATAACATTTAATTGGAAAAAATCAAGCTCCTAGAAATTGGTGCTAGGACCCATTCGCCCTAGGTGGCGAATGGTTCCTCCCTCTATATGACCACCCTTTATTAGTAGATTCTACATGGGTTTTTAATGATCTTTCATCCCCCGAAGGTGAGGTCCTGGAAAACAGTGCTAGGACCCATTCCCCTAGGTGGTGAATGGATCCTCCCTTAATGAGGACTCCCTTTTTGAATTTCATTGTGGCAGGAATTTAATAATGTTTATCTCCAGATTTGGTGTCGGGTTGAATTGTTTGAATTTTAGGGTTAATCTCCTAATTTAGTATAAATAAGGGGTTAATTCACATTGTTTCTCCTAACAATCTACCTAGCAAGTTTATGAAGCATTATAGCAATTTAAAGAGAGCATTATAGAACACTTCAAGAGCATTTTCAAAGGAATTTTAGGGAAAATTATCAAGTGTTTATTGCAGCAATTCAAGATCATTTCATCATGTCTAGGGTTTAGTGCATTCATGCATGTCGTTGAGCTAAGATAGTTGATGTAGCATTGAATATCTACTTGCAAGAATTGTTCACATCTTATTCAAGGATCAAGATCTACATTCTTCATGGCCACTACATGTTAGATTGTAGATTTGCATTACAAGAAAACATCCAAGGTATCTATATTGTATCATTTCATGTTTCATGCTTCAATTTCATTGTCTCATCATTTGGTTTAATTACCTATGAGGGGTTTGACTTAGGAAAACCCCTATTCAGTAACAAACAATAAGTTTTTCCTCCCTTGAATTTGTGTATTTGTAGATTTACAAGTTGAAGATCAAGTGGAGAGAAAGTTTAGAGCAAAATTGTAAAGTTGACCTTTAAAGTGCAAGAACAAAGAATTGAAGCTACAAAATTAAGTACAAGTTTTTGAGAGCTAACAACCGGGAATCTAAGAGTGCAGACATCAAGGAAAATAACCCAGATATCAATTTTAGAAACCTTAACAGGAACCCATTCGCCACTAAAGGCGAATGAGTCCTTTGTGCCCTAAAAATAGGCTTCTTGTAGTAAGGTACACACCTCTTTGAGCTCTAAAAACTTCCCTCATAGTTGCTATAACAGTTAGGTATCATTTCTGATTGTTTTATTGCATCTTTTGGATCTCATAATTGCATGTGTTTTGTGTGGGAAAATTAAGTCGTTCATCATCTTGTTGATTCATTTTCATGAGCCCTATATATTTCTCCATTAAACAAAACCTAGATAAAAATATACACCTTCCTAAGAATTTTCTAACAGAGAATTCAAGAAAAGTTTTCAAAGGAGTTTAGAAGCAAAAATTCCCATTTATTTATAATCTTAGAATTTACATGAGAATCCAATACAATTTCCAGAACACAAATAAATATTGAAATCATTAAAATCTCATTCAAGGCTTCCTAAAAGAAGCTAGTATTTAATCCAAATTCACTTCAAATATGAATTTTATCATTCAAATCCATTCAAAAATATAATCTTACAAAAATTACAATCATAGAAAAATTATAGAATTGTTATAACCGCTCAGAGGTCTAGAGTAGTTTTAGTAACATAACAAGACCTATGATCTCACTATCAAAAACTCCATCTCAATCACCCAATAAATATAAGTAATACATGGAACCATCAAATGGTAATTTTGAAACCATTAGCTAAAAAAAATTAAAAAGTGTGGCACCCAAATACCTAGTTAGAATACCAACACTCATAGGCTAAAAATAACATATTCCTTCCACTTGTTATAAGCATGTCATAATCAACTCATCACTCATAATTTGAAAGCTACAATCTTCATATAATTAACATTAAAATAAAGGTTAATATGCCTTTCCTAATAAAAAATAATTTTAATCTTATAGAACTTTACTAGAAATAAAATAACACAAAATCATTCATTGTAACAAAATTATGTTATAGCAACCCCCAAAAGTGTGGCTAGAATTTTTTCTACCAACAAAAACATTAAAACAATATGCATAACATGCAAGTAATATAATAACAAAATTATGAACATTGATTATCATTCATCAAGTACAATAAATAAAGAAATAATAAGTACCATAAGTATATCTCAACACAATATATACATAGGATCTTGAGTACTACAACCCTCATTAATTATAATGAGTATTGTAGTACATGTTACCAACCACCATGCATATAAAGTGATTATGTATAATATATACTATAATATATCTAAATTACTCCAAGCTCATTCCACACCTAAACCCTCTAAGCTTCCAAGCTCTTGTTGTAGATCGAGGAATGCATTGAACCTACCGTTAGAGGAAGTTCCTTTCCTCCTCATCTATTAACCAAGACATATACATATCCATGCACAATCCAAAACTGTGGCACAATACAACACTAGTGATTATCTTGTTTAGTTCATTTCTGATTACATTTGTATACATGTAGAGACATAAGTTCAAGCCACACAAAAAATATAAATAAGGTTCATACAACATTTGAATAATAATATAAACATATTGTTGTCACTTGGCATTGGAACCTTGTTGGGCCTATCGTTAAAAAATTCCAGGGAAACATGAGACTGATCTCAAGGTGTGGGACCCTTGAAATTGAGATAATATGTCTAGAGAAGGAAAAATACATCTCTAATCTAGATGTAGAAGTCTTGGCCCAACCCAACAATTAATAATCTTATAACTAATCCTATTCTACTACTTCTTTAGGGTAAATGAAAAGAAGGAATGCATAAAAGGGAAAAAGTATGATGCACCTATATTAAATGATGTTCCTTCGCGCCCACTTCAGAACAAGGAATCAATAGAAGTTCCAAAAGAGCTCACACAAGTCTCTATTTCACAACTTTTGAAGATAGATATATAGGTAAGCAATTTGACAAACATTAAAAGAGGGAAGAAGATATCCATAGATAGTCCCTGCAAATAGATTTTACACAACATATACACATAGAAAGTATATAGTTTCCTTAGCAGAGAAAGAGAAAATGAAAGAGTTTAGAAAAATGCATTCCAAAAGTCATGAATGACATTTGGCGAGTGCCAAATTTGGCGTTAGCCAAATGAAGCAACCTATTTGGCGAGCGCCAAATTTGGTGCTCACCAAATGGGTTGCATTGGGAAATACCAACCCAATGTGTTGGATTTTTCATTGAGCATCTGACCCAAAGGTTTGGACAACCATTTCATGCAAAATACGTGATTTTTGAAAGGGTAACAAAATTTCACACATTTTTTGGCTATGCTCACCGTCACGTTTGCATGTATTTCAATGCAAGTTTATAAAAAAATTATGATGGCATTAACCTCTCTTAGCTATCTAAATATATAATTGTTTTTTCGTTTTGATTCAATTAAGGTTTTGATCCATAACTTCTCTTGTAAATGCCCCCGTTTTTGGTCAAAAACCAACATGTGCTAGTTTTAGGATAGATTTTTACTTGTTCATCGAAATGTGAAAAAAATTACATTTTTTAAAACTAGACTCCATTCTACACATGATGAAAAATAATCAATTTTCGATTAGTTTTCAAAAAATTTAGGGGGGAGCACGCTCAAATTTTAGCTTTTCAAGATGTGTCAACTTTGAAAATTCATAAAATATTATATATTCATTAAAAAAATTATCCGAAAGAACGAGGATAAATTACATATTATTAGATAATTTATCACCATTTGGATTTTTAAAATTATAAAAAAAGTTAATCAAAAAGGGGGGGCCCTCAGACACTATGCTATTTTTTTTGATAAAAATAGGACCTATTTTTCCCCCCCTTTTTGAGACCTTTAATCTTCATTAATTTCAAAAAGAATTAGTAGCTTAGAAACTAGACTCAGAGCACTTCAACACATGTTCTTGTTGCATCTTGAAATTTTAAGTGTAACTATCTTCATTTTCTTGTGTAAATCAGATTTTGCTGATTTCAGAAAAAAAGTGGCATCTTAAGAGCCAAAATTGTGTCACAGATCCATGCACTTACCCATAGATCGGGCTTGACATGGGACCAAGCCTCCTTAGGAGTTAGATGTCACAATGCCTTGTGAGGCATACAATTTTGAATATAATTGGCATAATCAATTTCCTCAACCCAAAAAGAAGAATGCATATCTCGTGATTGAATCATGCAGTTGGCTATCTCCTGTAAAGTTCTGTTCTTTCACTCAACAACACCATTTTGTTGAGGGGCGTATGGAACTATAAGTTGATGCTAAAAACCATGCTCAATACAAAAGTCCCTGAAATTCTGATTAACATACTCCCCCCATTATTTGTGCGTATTCGTTTAATAGAAAGACCATATTGCTTCTCCACAAATACCTTAAAGATTTTGAAAGAATCAAAGGCATCACTCTTGTACTTATTTACAATTTTCATCTTGTTGAGCAAACAATGTTGCAAGATCATGGGCTGATGCTGCTATGTACAGGATGAATGGTTTATTTTGCATAGGGGGTTGTAAAACAAGTGGAGTAGCAAGGTAATCTTTCAAACTCTGAAAATCCTTTTTACAATCCTTGCTCTAATTAAACTGAACTTATTTCTTAAGGAGATGTGTAAATGGTAATGTTCAATCCGCTAAGGATGCTACGAAACATCAGATAACCTGAATTCTTCCTTGTAAAGTGCGTAATTAAGAAATGTTTCTGGGAGGTGGCATGCTAACTATAGCATCAATTTTCTTTGTGTCCACCTCAATGCCTCTGTGAGATACAATAAAACCTAAAAGTTTTCCACTATCTACACCAAAGACACACTTTTTCAGATTCAATCTCATATTATATTTTTGTATTCGCTCAAAGATCTTTCGAAGGATATTCACATTATCTTGTTGAGTTAAGGATTTTGCTAAAATATCATCAACACAATCTTCCAAAATCTTATGTATGTAATCATGAAATATCAATTTCATAGCTCGTTGATAAGTTGTGCCGACATTCTTCAATCCAAAAGGCATCACAAACCAACAAAATGTTCCCCAAGCAGTTGTAAATGCTGTTTTGTATTGACCTTGAGGGTTAATAAAGATTTTATTATATACGAAAAAATCCATCCATGAAGGACAACAAAGCATGTCCCATAGTCGAGTCTACTATTGAAAGTTGATAGTAGGAAAGGGAAAGTCATATTTTAAAGACACTTTATTTAAATCTCAAAATTCTATACACATCCTAATATGATCGTTCGGTTTTGCGACTGTGACAATGTTTGAGATCCAAGGAGAATAATATATAAGACGTATAAAACCAACTTCGAGGAGCTTCTCAATCTTGGCCTTAACCAACAAGGCTATCTTAGGGTTCATCTTTTGAATCTTTTGTCTAATAGGTTTAGCATTTTCAGCGAGGACTATGTTGTGTGTCACAATCTTAGGGTCAATTTTGGGCCTATCCGAATAAGTCCAAGCAAAAAGTTTGGGAAAATCATGAAGTAAAGTTGCATGGTCTTCTTGTTCTTCATCATCAAGGCACTTTCCTAGATCTTAATCACTATCTCATTATTGTTGATGTCTATCGATATATCAATTGTATCTCCTAAAGGAAGTGTATTTTATTTCAAAAATTTGGGGTTGTATTTTCCGTTGTTCTTGTCACTCTCATTACTTTCCCCCTCTTTGTCTTTTTGCTTGATACTAATCGTAGCACATGTAACCCATTTTTTTTAGGGGGAGTAAATGGTTTGTCATAAACTTCTAGCATTTGTTTCAAGGCTTCATCATCTTTGAAAAACTCCAATGATGCTTCAAAAGTTGTATCAATCGATTCCAGATGCTTCAAGGTGAGAGTTGTTTTAGGATTACTCGTGATGGTGTTGATGTTTAGCGAGGGTATTTTCGTTGCTTGCGTGATCTTAGAAGGACAATATCCAAAACCACTTTTTGTTTCTTGTGTATTAGGTTCTATAGCAACAAGAATGCCTTGTTCTTTCTTTCCACATCCTTTTCCACTATAACCAAGTTGTTTCATGAACTTATAGACTTTCTCGTGAAGTATTTCCATTTCTTTCAAGTTTGGTGGTTGTTGATAATCTATCTCATCAAAGTTTGTCATATAGCTTGTGTCTTCTTCTAAAGTAGATGAGGTAGATGCTTGCGAGTTTTATTCTGAATTCTGTGCTGACATTACCATTGGTTGTTTTTTCTTTTCATCTTCTTTACTTGTGATTATATATTCTCCCATAAATGAGGGTGTGAACTCTAAGGAACCCCAATGATAGTGTAATAATTTTGACATTGTTTCCATCTCTTATTTTTCTTCTTTCAGAGGTTTTATGTTCAATGTTGGAATTAATGTGTTTAGAGGACATGTCGTTCCTTTTTCAACTTGTAAGAAACTTGTAGGCTCGGGGTCTATTTCAACTTGGTATACTTTATCGTTATATATATACTTCATGATATGATGAAGAGTCGAAGGAACCGCATGCATCTCATGAACCCAAGGTCTTCCTAAAAGAAGGTTGTACAAAAGATCATGAGGCATAACATGAATAGGACTTTGTAAGGTAGCCTTTCCAACTGTAATAGGTAAAGTAATCACACCAAGTGGTTGCTTTCCTACATTGTCAAATCCTCAAATCGATAAGAAATTAGGTTCAATTTTTTATTTATCCATGCCAAGTCTATCTAGAAGATTCACACCATACACATTAAAGGTGGAGCCATTATCAACAAGGGTTCTTTTTATTCCCATTCTATTGAATCTGGCTATTAACATGAAGGAATCATGTTTCTTTCTCATCTCCAAGGGAAGTAGCTCATGTTGGTGAAAAGTAATGTCTACATTAACCACATTCATCCCTTGAATTATAGTTGCCACATCACTTGCATTTATATTAGAGGGGATCACAACTTGTTGTAAGGCTGTTTGAAGCATAGTGTGATAATTAGGTGAGTTTTGAATCAAGTCCCATAGGGATATTTTTTGTGAGATTATTCTTAAGTTGTTCAACAAGATCATAATATTTTCCACTATTCAAAGGAAAACAAGGGGCACTAGGCAAGACAAAGTTAGGCAGAGGTAAGGATGTTCAGGTTGTTTTTCTTGATTGTGGTTTGTTTCTAGTGTTATATATGTATGAGCAATGGTATTATGATTTGATTGTTGCAGAATCTTTTTCTTAGGTGGTCCAAGTGTGAAAATGGGTTTGTTTTGAGTTTGAGTTTTTTGTGAAGGCGGGTAAAGAAAAAGTTGAGGTTGAATTATGTTAATGTCTCTTGGTTTTGGTTTTCCATAACAAGCCTTAATGGATGAAATTTGTGAGATGAAATCCTCAAGGGCTTCATCTAACATGTCAAAGTCATCACTACTAAAATGCTTGAGGGTTAGGTTAACTTGGAAAAGAGATTTGACATAGTCAAATAACTATGCTTTCTCCAAGTGGTTCATCGGTTTATAAGTGTTTTCAGTTTTGTTTTCTAATGAATACCAAATGTAATCTAATCAAATTAAACTATGAACTAATGTTGAGAATGAAAAGTACAGTTACAAGCTAATTCTATCCACAATTATAATGAATCTAAATTAATCTAAATTTACTCAAATGAATGTAACAAAAACTCTGCTAACTAAAATAGAAAGTTATGAATAGAAAATAGAAGCATAGAAACATGGTTTTGGATTCTAGAAAATGCAGTTTAAAATATGCACTGGGACTAAATCGCCTAGAAGGGCATATTAGTCATAGTGAGGGTTTTTTTCACAAATTTAATTTTTTTTAAAGTGTTTTCTATGCTTTTTAGTTTGTATGATCTATAAACTAAATGCAAATGAAGATTTTAGATGATGTTCAATGATGCAAGGTTTGAAAATGCAACCTATATGCACTTTCACTAATGCAAGATTTGGAAACCCTAGATGCAAATTAACTAGTACAAACCCTAATGCAAAGTTAATGCAATCAAGATCTAGGACTATGATGCACTCCAAATCAGAAATGATGCATTCTAAATACAGGTTCACGAAAATGAAATGAAAGAAAATGGCTGCTTTATGGTTTAGGACATAGAACAACACATTTCACAACATTCATTCAAGGAAACCCTAAAGTTCTCAATCTAAAGTATGCAAAGGAGATTAAAGAGATCTTGCAATAGGGTTATCCTAGGGTCCGATTGTAAACTAAAGAGGAGTTCACCACCAAGCTAGGGCTTGAAAAGACTAATGAAATGCAAGATCTAATGCTTAAACCTAATGCAATGCAAGATTTCAATAAATGACCTAGAAAAGCATGTAAATTAGAACATAAATTTGAGAGATGAAAGGTGTGCACCTGGGAATCTATAGAGGTCTAGAATGAGCTTTGAAACACTAAAAATAGTAGAATTGGGGAACACTAGGACTCATACACTAGTCTGGGTGTATTAGTCCCAAACTAGGGTTTCTGGACTGGAACAAGTTTCTGACAGTGTAGATTCAAGTTCTTCAAAAGTCTAGAAATTTTCCTATAGTGGGGCTCATATGCCACTTCTAGAATATCAGTCTCGTTCCGCTTTTTTGGGAATTCAAAGTTTAGATTTGTGCTCCAATATTTTCTCTTCCTTCCCAAACTGATTTCCAGATTTGAACTTGTAAAAAGACCCGCAAAAAAAAATATATTGTTGATTTTCTTATGGGGGGTTTACCTTGGTCAAACCCCTAGTTTGATAATTAAACCTTGATGGAAACAATAAAACATGAATGTAAATGTAAGAATAAACCCTAACCTTAAGCGTTCCTAAGATTACAAAATCCGAAATGCAATGCAACCCTATTCTAATGTGCTAGAATGAGATGCATGAATGAAACATGAGGATGAATGACTCACTTTGAGAAATCTCTAATCACCCAAATGAGCCTTAATAATGTATGTACCTTCCTTAGGTTGAATGTAGGATGATGATGGAGGATGGGATCACTTAGGAAACAAGTCATTAGGCTTGGTTTGATGGATAGTTGCATCTCCCCAACCTAGAATCCATCATGATTCACCATAGGAAGCCATAATCAACCCTTGACAATGCTAGATCTTGGATGAAAGTGAGCTTGAAGACATGCAAAAACACAATAATGTTGCTCCAAGGCTTCAAATTTTTTGATTACTTGTTCTTGAATGCTCTTGTGAAGAATGCTTGAATGCTCTTGAAGGCTTGGATCTTGAAATTGCTCTTCTAGATTCTTGCTTAGATGAAAAATGACTTTAGAAGCTTGTTAACATAGGCAATACACCTAATTTACCATTATTTAGATCTCAAAAGCCGACATCAACCAAAAATTTGAATTAAAAACTTGAATTTCCCACTCAAACCCTAGAAAGGGCCCAAATGGGACTCATACGCCACTATTGGTGTATGGGTCCCACCTATGGGGACTAATACACTAGGAGTGGCGTATGAGTCCCACCCTAGTTTCTCAAGGTGGCTTAGAAATTTTGATGTTTTTATGGATTTTGTTGAGTTTTTAGTTGAAATAAGCCTCAAGATCTGAAATAAAGGGTCTTAGGAGCCTATTAATGATGAATTAAAGGGTATTCAATGCAAGGGTAATAAAATAGGTCCAAATTAAATGAGTAATTGTACTATCTCCAAGAAGGGAGTACAATTTCTGTCATTACACTTTAAAACTGATTTTGCTGATGGAATCCTCTCTCAATTGATCCATATCTAGGATGCCAAAACTATATGCAACCACTACCTTAAGGGATGTGGAGATGCTTACAAACATGCAAGATAATACAGTCAACATTCTCCAAGAAGTTACATGCACAGGGAATACAACACTCCATCTCGCAGCATACCACAATCATATACAATTTGTGAAAAGACTGATTCAAATGATGAATCATGATATATAGGCCGCAAACCAAGCCAGGGTTGGATTCATCCATCTAGCAGCATATCATGGTAATGTAGAAGATGTGGAAATGCTGATTCAGATGATGAATCGTGATGTAGAGGTTGGTATCCAAATGAGTGATGAATTCCTAAGGGCTAGAAATAAGGAAGGTAATATGGCCTTTCATGAAGCTACAATTGTCCAGGATGTTACAAAGTAATCAAGGATTTGTCTGAGTATGACGGTGATCTGGTAAATGTGATCAATGACACTGGCGAGACTGCATTGTTGAAAGCTGTAGAAGGAGGCCATAAGAAAATATTTACGGAGCTTTTGCATCAGACATCTTCACAATATGATAGGACATCAGATGGACAGACACTTGTGCATTGTGATGTGTGTAACAAATAGAAAGGTATCCTCTAAACATTTCATGGCGCAAAAAGTTGCCTCATGCTTGAAAACAAATTTTTTTTTTAATTTGCATATTTAATATTAGATCTTTGAATCAAATCGGATTTCAGTCAAGCATCACTAATATTTTGAGATCCACTTTTCAAATAGATTGAAGTAGCTATTGGGAAATTGGTTTTGGTTCATCTCATTTTAAGGAATTCCTCCTATTTTCATATCTATGCAATAAGGCTAAAAAAATGTCGCCGATCTCCACATAAAATCAAACTTCAGTAGCCCTCAAACTTCAATATTTTTGGATCTACTTTGTTTACTGTGAATAGATTGAAGCAGCAACTGAAGGGAGATAAGTTTCGGTTCATCTCATTTGAAATATATTTTTCCGTGGTAGAGTTTCGTAAATTTTTCCTGCAAACTTCGCCCATTTTTTTTCATCGACATCGTTGACACCACACACAATTTGTGCAGAATCTTAAGGTAAATCACTTGCCACAGTTCAGTGAATTTTACTTTTTTGGAATTTGGTAGATTGACATTTTCATTGCTTGATTTCACCTCTGCAAGAATCTAGTAGATTGACATTTTCATTCACTCATTTCACCTCTGCAAAAGTCTACCCATAAAAAAAATCTAAACCCTAGGAAAAACAATTATGTTAGTTACTTGTTAAATGTAGGGAAAGTTGTCTCATGTCAGGAAAAACAACTTTTAGCAGAGAGGCACAGAAATGATGATTGCTTATTTGTTGGAGTTTTTTCAGTGGGTGTTTCCCATTTCATATCCCCACTGATACGGTACCCTTTGCTTTAGTATACTTATAATGAGGTGTTAGTTTTGACATGATGAGAATTTGGTCCGGTATAACCAAAATAATACTCCAACAAAGTGTACAAGAAAAAAGTATGAGCTAATGTTGTTTAATAGAGACAATATAATGGATCTCTTCCTGAATAAGTCTAGAAAGTCTATTCATTTTGATCTCAAACCTAGCTGCGCCCCTTCTTGGGTGTTAATAAAAGTCCGAAAGGGAGCGCTTCATATTACTAAGGAAGTTTGTGAATATTGTGAGAGGCGTGGGAGTAATAGTTGGTGATTGGCAATGAGGCGCTGCCTCAAACTAGGGTTTTTAGACCCTATTTTGCTAGCTGCCTATCTTTGGATGCTTTTTCGTAAATAGCAAGTAACCGTCATTGAGGGAGTTACAAGAATATTTACTGGAACATTGACATGTATAAACACTTCATTTTAATTGTTGTTATATACTTAGACATGTGTAAGCATTTCATTTCAAATGTTGTTGGTGAAATCTCCAATGAGAGTACTTGCTTTATGTTTTATAACTTTATGCTATTTGGGATGTCTTAAGATTTGTTAGGGTTTTCATAGTTCTATCAGTCTTAAGATTTATCGGTACCCTGATTATTTACGATTTCTAACACAAGGATTTCGTTTGAGTTTATTTCATAACACTCATTTTCAGGCATGATGAAATTAATCACTTTGAAGAGAAAGAGTGATCAGATTGAGATTGCTCTTCAAGTCTTCATACAAATAGTAACAATGGGAAACAATGTTTGCCAACAATTTTGAGCTCACAAACTTTGAATTCACACTGTTATGTTTCAATAAATTCTTCTCTTCAGCGGATTCTATTAAAATTAACAAGAAATTTTTAGAGACAAAAACTGGAAATTTCTTAATCTAGATTAGGTTTCGTTTGCTATGAATAAATTTAAGCAACAATTGTAGGTGGTTTTAGTGAGCTTATTTTTTTATTATTTATATGTAGGATCATTTTCCTTCTTGTGTTTTATTTCATTCTAAAACAATTCTAATGTTATCTGTTAAATGAAGGCATTGGTTTTATTTAGTAGTTTTTCCCTATATTTTATGAAGCAATGCTTTTGTAGGATTTTTTTATTGTGTTTTATTTTTTTATTTCATTTTAAAATCATTTCATAGAAAAACCTATTCAATAGAGGTGCATGAAAAACTCCTCTACACACAAGTCAAGTCCGAAAAAGTGGTGTCTAGAATATATTTATAAAAAAGTTGTTAGTAATATAAGCCCCAACGACAAGATCACTCATCAATGGAGAACACAAAAGTTAAGGCGGTAGAAAAGGTTAATTAACTATGTTATACATGTTTTTTTTGGTATTTGGTTGTAAAATCATGGGAAGTAGAAAGAGATGATTATATGATTAATCTTCCCCACTAGTCTTTATAGAACTTTTTAAAAATTATTTCTTTTTCAAGTAAAAAGGTCTAGATCATACATTATGCAAAATAGTATTTTAATCATGCATTTTTCTTTGACTCAGATTAATATAAAATACAATCAACTAACCATTGAACCTCTTTTTCATGCAAGTGCTAGTTTATATAGTCTTAGAATACCACTATATCCTTGATAATGGACATTTTTTTTAACTATGCAAGAGTGCTTAAAGAGCTCGTAGATGTTAAGTCAGACCTACTTTAGCAAGCTAATAATTTAGGTAGAACACCCCTGCACAATGTTGCCTATCTTGACGAAATATCACAATTGCCATAATTTTTATAGAGAAATATAAGTATTTGTATTATACAGTGGATGCCAATGACCAATTACCACTCCATATAGCCGTCATAGAAGGAAACCTGGATTTAGTCAAGGAGATATTAAAATATGCTAGAGATTGCATAGAAATTGTAGATAATGATAGAAGAAATGCTTTGCACTTGGTGATTGAGAATGCAATACATATTTTTGGTAAAATTTTGAGGTGCATTAAAAACTTAGTGTTGTTGGTGGTCTCAAAGAGGTTGATCAATAGGGTTAACAACCAAGGCAAGATGGCACTGGATATAGCAATGGACAACATGGATAATGACAAACGCCTTTTCACTAGGTA
The DNA here is from genome assembly GCA_007258455.2 of Sequoia sempervirens. Taxonomy (NCBI): domain Eukaryota; kingdom Viridiplantae; phylum Streptophyta; class Pinopsida; order Cupressales; family Cupressaceae; genus Sequoia; species Sequoia sempervirens. The sequence continues at coordinate 164,413,714 of VDFB02000017.1, read as the reverse complement.
AGCGATTCATTTATTTTGTTCTTCATTTGGTTATTGGTGATTAAACAAAATATTTTTAAGAGTTAAGAGTTTCATTCCATTTCAAGTATGAGAATGTAGGCACTATTAAAAGCCACTACCAACTAAAGCTTACAAAAAAGAAACTTTTGAATCATAAAGCTGGAAACTAAAGTTAATTTTACATTCGATTAATTATAAAATTATAAATAATTATTTTAATTTCATTGATAAAAATATATAATAGTTGAATTTTTTGATAGTTTAGAAAAAATATGAAAAACTGAAAAAATATAAAGGGAGTTTAAAATTATTTAAAACTTAAAAATAAAATAAAACAAATTATTTATGGATAAAATTGAACTAGACAATTCTTAAGGCTATTGTTTCAAGTTACTTTATTTTAATTTTTATAATTTAATTATTATTATTATTCTCAAATATTTTTATCAATATTTGTTTTACAAACCATTAAATATATATCAAACACCTTTTGGAGATGCCCCATATGTAATGCATAAAGGGATCTTACAATTAGACTAGTTCACTAATTTATTGAATACAAAATCAACCTACACCAACAAGGTATCCCACTATGTTTGTTTCCTACCAAACTTTTGAGAGTATTTGCTGAAGTCAAAACTCTTGCCTATGACAACTATCCATAAAATCCATCCTTTTGGATATATTTGTTAATGGCACATACTATCCCTATTTGAGGTGATACTCTTTCATAACCCATGTATCCTCACAACTTACTTGAAGAGTACATTTGCAATCTTGGAAGTGTCTTTCATCTTTTGCTAAGGAATGAAATTCACCATTCTTGAAAACCAATCAACTACTATAAAGATTAAATCATTACCCCTCTAAGTCCATAGTAGTCTAGGAAAAAATTCCACATATATTTCCTCCTAGGAGTTCTCTACTATAGGTAACAATTTATAAAAAATGGCATTCTAGACAACTCGACAATTTTTACATTCCTCAATAAATCCTTTGATGTCACAATGCAGACATGTAAGAAAAATAACTCACATCCAACATGGCCTAAGTATTATCCATAGTGATATTTCCTCCTAATATTCCACTAAGTAATTCCCTAACCAAACTCTCTCTCATAGAAGTCATGTTATGCAAAATTACATTCTTTTGAACAAATAGCCTTCTTGTAGAAACAATCTTGAAAAAATCCTTACATTCAATCCAAGGCTACACACAATTTTGACATACCTCTATAAAATCCAAAGATTGAGTCTACAACCCTTCACCATCTCCACATGTGAACCAACTCTAGAACTATCATATTAGTTAATGATGTAAGTCTCCTACTGACGACATCTATACTACCTTATTGAGTTGCACCAACTCTAGATGTTTGAGAAAAAAGAAAGAACACCCCTAGAAATATTGCACCCATCTCATGGAGGGTCTAATCTAGCTTTGTTTGATTATTAATAAACTCCCCAAAATGTATACAACACATTTTAGAGATGTACTATGCATAATATTTAAAGGGGTTATACAATTAGACTAGTTCACTAATTTATTCAATACAAATTGAACCTACATGAAGAGGGTATACCACTATGTATTTTTGTCTCCTACCAAACTTTTAAGAGTATTTTCTTAACTTGTATTCACAATTTTTCTCTAACCATCTATCAATGGATGGTAAGTAAAACTACAATTTAGCCATGTTTCCAATCTCTTGGACATAAGGTATGTAAAAATGGCTCAAGAACATAGTATCCCTATTTGGTAAACCATGTATCCTCAAAACTTACTTGAAGAATAGGTTTGCAATATTGAAAATGATGAATTCATCTTTTGTTAAGGAGCAAAATATGCCATTTTTGAAAACCAATCAAATACTATAAAGAATAAATCATTACCCCTCTAAGTCCATACTAACTTCCAAAAATAAATTACATGGAGATTTTCTCTTGAGGCTTCTCTAAGATATGTAAGAATTTGTACAAATTAGTATTCTATTCAATTTGACAAATTCTGCATTTCTCAATAAATATTTAAGTGATTCATTTATTCTAATCTTCATTTGACTTTATTGGTGATTAAACAAAAGGTTTTTAAGAGTTAATATTTTCATTCCATTTTTATCAATATTTGTTCTTACAAACCAATAAATATATATCCAACACTTTTTGGAGATGCCCCATATTTAATCCATAAAGGGATCTTACAATTAGACTAGTTCACTAATTTATTGAATACAAAATTGACCTACATCAAAAAGGTATATCCCACTATGTTTGTTTGTTTCCTATCAAACTTTTGAGAGTACTTGTTGAAGTCAAAACTCTTGCCTATGATAGCTATCCATTCAAATCAATCTTTTTGAATATATTTGTTAATGTCACATACTATCCCTATTTGAAGTGATACTCTTTTGTATTCCATGTATCCTCACAATTTACTTGAATACATTTACAATATGAAACATAGAAAAAGAGGTTCACCATCAATTGGGTGTCAATGATGAACCTAATTTTCATAAGGTGTTTGTTTCACTCAATTATGATGGCCAAAATGCTTTAATAACAATAAAAAATCACCCCTAATTATTATAGCAACAAAAAGGGAAGTTTTGAGAGGCTAGAATGGTGTGTATCTTGTTGCAAGAAGGCTATTTTTAGGTCACAGAGGACTTATTCGCCTTTATTGGTCAATGGGTCCCTGTTATGGTTTTAGAAACTGACTTCTGGATTTTATTCCTCTCAGTCTGCACTCCCAAACCCTAGGTTTTTACTGCTCCAGACCTCACTTAGGACTCATTCACCTTTAGTGGCGAATGGGTCCTATTAGGGTTTTAGAAAAATGATTTCTTAGTTCTATTCTTCAAGATTTACACTCTCATCTCCTAAGTTTTCAGCTCTTAGAAGTTTGAAATAGATTTTGTAGCTTCATTTTTGTGTTCTTGCAATATGGATGACAACTTTGCAACTTGACAACTTTGACAATTTCACTCCAATCTTGTTCTCCACTTGATCTTTGACCTATGAACCTGCAAACAAACATTCAAGAGGAGAAAAACTTGTTGATTGTTAACTTGAATAGGGGTTTTCCTAAGTCAAACCCCTTGTAGGTAATTTAACCAAATGATTCAAAGTAATGAAATTGAAGCACATGAACATGAAATGATGCAATGTTGATACCTTGGAAGTTGTCTTGGAATGTAAATTTGCAAAATAACATGAAGTGGCCATGAATAACATAGATCTTAATCTCAAATTAGATGTGAAACAATGCTTGCAAGTAGATCTTCAATGCTACATCAACAATCTTAGCTCAACAACATGCTTGAATGCATTATGCCTTTCACATGATGAAATGATCTTTAATTGCTGCAATAAAACTTCACTAATCTTCCTTTGAATGCATTTGAAATTGCTCTTGAAGTGCTGTATAATGCTCTTGGACTCATAAACTTGCTCTTAGGATGCTTACTCCAAGTTGCTAAGTGAACTATGTAAATTAACCTCATATTTATACTAAATTTAGAGATTAACCCCAAAATTCAAATAATTCAAGCCGACACTAGATCTAGGATTGAAAATCATTATAATCTCGCCATAATTAAATTCAAAAAGGGATGTCCTATGTGAGGAGGACCCATTCACCACTAAAGGTGAATGGGTCCTAACACAACTTTCTAGGACCATCCTTTAGGGGGATGAAATAACATCAAAAACCCATTTCAAAAATGCCAAGAAAGGGGTGTCCTATGTGGAGAGGACCCATTCGCCGGGTGTTGCCACAATAGTGGTTTACAATTTCTGAGAGGAGTTGATTTTTGTTGAAATCACATATTTTTAGAAAATATAATGATTTAAGCCTTAAAAAGTTCCATTTTAAGGATTCCAATTGAAGAGGGTTTGATCAAATCACCTTAGATCAAACCCCCTTGGATAGAACCTCGCTAGTTTTAAACTATACCTATAAATGAGTCTCCTTTACACCTATCAAAATGCTGATAAAAAATCACCTTTGATTTAGCTTTTGGGGGATCAAATGAATTCATTTAAAATTTATTTGAAATGATTATGGTATTCCTTGGAATGAGCTATCCAAAGAATATAATTTTAATATGTTTTGGTTTTGTTATGTACTTTTTTTTTAGTTTTATTAAACATAGGTTTTTCATCGAAAATGAATGTCTTTGTTCTTCACATGTGGAAAAATTGCAGATTATCAAATTTTTTTTGAAAAATATGAGTGCACCAGATATTGAAGTCCTTGATCCAACAAAAAAAATAAAATTGAATTTTCATATATACAAAAAAATTTATGAGTTATACGGTCGCGCTGTGTCTGAATTGTAATTAGTTTGACTTTGAAACTTGATTAAGGAAAAAATATTCAATAAAAAACTATCTAACCAAGTGGAAGCACTAGAGGGTGAAGCCACAATAGTGGTTTACAATTGAAGTGAGGAAGGAAAATTCACAGAAAATGAATGCCTGGCAAAAAAAATGATTTTAGGGGTTCGTACGAACATATTGGTTTGACTGAACCTATTAGGGGTTCGCTAGAACCTGGGTTCAGGCGAACCCTTTTAATGCTTTCCTGCCAAAAATGCCAACAAAAACCCTTATAAAAGGGGGGTTCAAATGAACCCTGGTTCGAGTGAACCCCTAGGGGTTCCCTGGGGGTTCATTCAAACCCCCCTTATTCCTCATCCCTCCTTTGAGACACAAAAAAACCCTAAATTTTGGCACTTTCGAGCTCAGGTTGATGATGAAAATGGAGGAATCTTCACAAACCCAACTGGAATCAGGTAGTCCTCAGAACAAGCTATCCAACGAATATAATCTTAATATGTTTTGGTTTTATTATGTATTTATTTTTTTAGTTTTATTAAACATAGGTTTTTCATCGAAAATGAAGGTCTATGTTCTGCACATGTGGAAAAATAGCAGATTATCAATTTTTTTTTGAAAAATATGAGGATAATTTTAGTGTCCAGTTTGGCCAAAAATTGTAAACCACTATTGTGGGATCACCGTAGATATCAGAGTTACAAATCTAAATTTGAAAGAATTAGAATTTTATCCTTCATGGAAAAAAAGTTATGCATTATACAGTGTCTGTCACTTTTTAAAAATGTTGTTTTATGAAAAAAACTAGTTTTCATGGGAGATGGAAAAATAAGTGCAATCTGATTCCAAAAATTTTGAAAAAAATATTTTTAGAATCAACAAACAAAATTTGATGAGACTCTAGTTTGCACCATCTTCAAATTCCTCACGGTTTAGTTGCTATAGGTGCCCGAATGTGAAGATTTAGTTAAAAATAATAATTTCAGTGTCCAGTTTGGCCAAAAATTGTAAACCACTATTGTGGGATCACCCCACCACTAAAGTCGAATGGGTCCTAACACCATTTTCTAGGACCTTGACTTTGCCAAATTAAATGTCAAACAATTTCATTATTAGGTGTCGGGATATATATCCTTGAAAAATGCAACTTTAAAAGGGCTTGAATTTGAATTAAAGGGTCCAATTAAGCTCAAATAACCATAATTAATTAATGAAACCCTAGATAAGTGTGAAAGTGTAATAAAACGCTTTACAACACCCCAAATAAGGTACAATTTAAGTACATTTTAGTTAAAATGGCCCTAGATTCAATGTGAATGTGTACAACACATTACAACACTAAATCAAGGCAATATTAGGTTAATTCAATATCACTTATTCCCAAATTAAGTGTGAAAAGGGTTACTTTTTTCGACACTACACAATCTTGGAAGTGTCTTTCATCTTTTGTTAAGGAATGCATTTCACCATTTTTGAAAATCAATTAGCTAATATAAAGATTAAATCATTGCCCCTCTAAGTCCATAGTAGTCCAATAACAGATTCCAAGAAGATTTTCTCCTGGGGTTCTCTACCAAAGATAACAATTTATAAAAAAATGGCATTCTAGGAAACTTGACAAATTTTACATTTCTCAATAAATCTTTGATGTCACAATGTAGACATGAAAAAAAATAACACTCATCCAACATGGCCTAAGTCTTATCCATTGTGAAATTTCCTCCTAGTATTCTACTAAGGAATTCCTTAACTATACTCTCTCTCTCATAGAAGTCATGTTATACAAAATTACCTTCTTTTGAACAAATACCCTTCTTGCAAAAAACAATCCTAAAAAAATCCTTACTTGGCTACTCACAATTTTGTCATGCCTCTATAGATTCCAAAGATTTAAATAGTCTACAAACCCTTCACCATCTCCATTTGAACCAACTCTACTATCATATTAGTTAATGATGTAAGTCTCCTACTAGGGGCATCTACTACCTTATTGGGTTGCACCAACTCTAGATATTTGAGAAAAAAAGAAAACCCCTAGAAATATTCCACCCATCTCGTGAGGATCTAATCTAGCTTTGTTTGATTATTTATAAACTCCCCAAAATGTATACAACACCTTTTAGAGATGCCCTATACATAATCCATAAATAGGTTATACAATTAGACTAGTGACACTAATTTATTCAATACAATTTGAACCTACACCAAGAAGGTATGCCACTATGTTTTTTGTCTCCTACCAAACTTTTAAGAGTGTTTCCTTAACTCATATTCACAATTTTTCTCTAACCATCTATCAATGGATGGTATGCAAAACTACAAGTTAGCCATGTTTCCAATCTATTCCATAATGTATGCCAAAATGGCTCAAGAACATAGTATCCCTATTTGGTAACCCATGTATCCTCAAAACTTACTTGATGAATAGATTTGCAATCTTGAAATGTTGAATTCATCTTTTGCTAAGGAACAAAATATGTCAATTTTGAAAACCAATCAAATAATATAAAGAATAAATCATTACCCCTCTAAGTCCACACTAGTCCAAAAATAAATTGCATGGAGATTTTCTCCTGAGGCTTCTCTAGGACATACATAACAATTTTTACAAATTAGTATTCTATGCAATTTGACAAATTTTGCATTTCTCAATAAATATTTTGATGTCACAATGTAGCCATTAAGAAAATACCACTCTTCCAACATGGCCAAAATCTTATCCACAATGAAATTTCCTCCTGATTTTCCACTACAAAATTCCCTAATTAGACTCTCTCATAGAAATCCACAGTATACACAATTACCTTCTTTTGAATAAATATCCTTCTTGCACAAATTAATCCTCAAAAATCATTACCTTCAATTCAAGGATCCACACAATTCTTCCATGTCTCTATAAAATCCAATGATGTAGTACACAAGCCCTTCATCATCTCCATCCCAACCAACTCTGCTATCATATTATATAATAATGCATCTCTCCTACTCACAATATCTACTATCTTATTGGTCTACACCAACTCTATGTTTGAGAACAAAAGAAAATTCCTAGAAATACCCCATCCATTTCATAATGCTATAATCTAGCATTATTTGATTATTAATGAATCATAATTATTCATGAATAGTATATAAAACAATTTCTCTTGCTAATAGATAATATCTCCACTATCACAATGCCTAAATAATATCATAAAACTCCCAATCATAATTTTAAAACTTCTTACTATCATCATTCAATTTCCTTTTGAAATACATAATTGGTTTATCATCCTAACTTAAGATAACATTGATAACCTTACCATTAGCATCAATCAATGTATTTAGAAAGCCTTCTCAAAATCTAGAAGCATCAAAAGTGGGTCTCGTTACCTTTTTTTATTGAGAAAATACATTATATTAATAGAAACATCAAAAGTGGGTCCCATCACCTTTTTTTTTATTGAGAAAATGCATTATATTAGTAGAAGCATCAAAAGTGGGTCCCATCACCCTTTTTTTTTATTGAGAAAATGCATTATATTAATAGAAGCATCACAAATGGGTCCCATCACCTTTTTTTTTATTGAGAAAATGTATTATATTAATAGAAGCATCAAAAGTGGGTCCTATCACCTTTTTTTTAATTGAGAAAATGCATTATATTAATAGAAGCATAAAAAATGAGCCCCATCACCTTTTTTTTTTTTGAGAAAATACATTATATTAGTAGAAGCATAAAAGATGAACTCCATCACCCTTTTTTTGAGAAAATACGTTATATTAATAGAAACATAAAAAATGGACCACATTACTTTTTTCAACAAGTCAAAATCCTTGAATATAATAGTTATTTATTCAAATCCATAATTCACTCAACTAAAAATATTCCTTAAATAATTATCAATGTAATCCATTTTTTATTGGAAAAATACATTTATTAATAATAAAAAATTGCATAGCTATCAATGGAGTCCATTTTTGATAGTGGGGATGCTAATGCTTTTTGTACCAAGGGAAGGCCGGAAATTTTTTGTCTGTTCTCATACATCATTTCCCTTATATTATATTCGCTATGGATGATAATTAGGATAGGCACATTCATCGGTCGAAGAAATTATTTTCGATGGAAGCAAAAGATGATTACTGGTTTAGGTGTGAATGCTATAACCTTCTTTATCACCGCATTATTGGAATACAATATTTGACATTTATTATTGGTTTAATCACGAATTTAATAACTTTTCTTATTGAGATATTATGGGAACATGGGTTTTGATCTTCATCATTGTTTTAATTATGAATGTAATAAGCTTTCTTTTATATTATGGGAATCAAATATATTTGTTTGATTATTAATTGTTGCACTGTGAAATGAATTAAAAGTTTTACTTATTTAATTTTGTTGGTTCTTATATATATATAAATTATTAATAAAAGTTTGTGATTAATTTTTCATGACAGTGAATTGTTGGTGGTGAATTTTCTTTGAGGTGAATTTGTCATGATGATGAATTTTCCCGCGATGAATTGGTGGTGGTGGTCGTGAATTTTCTGAGGTGAATTGTTCGTGGTGAATTTTCTGAATGCCATAATTAACATACCCATCTTAAACAAATCTATGTTAAAAAGATAATATTGTTTTGATGCAAATATTTTTTACAACCATCTATTGAAGATATGAGGTGTTTTTGATTTTTTTTATATATTTAAATTTCATCATGGATATGTATTTAGTATGTTGCATTTTATTTAAAGGAAATTATGATAATCAATCTAGTTTCTATTATAATATATGGTTCTTTGAGAAATTGGATTAAATTTTTAGTTTACTTTCATGTAATTTTGTACATATTAATATAAGAATTTTGAATGAAAATATTTATTATAAAAGTGAAATGAGATAAATATTATTTCTTTTCTTAATATTTAAATTCTCTCTCTCAAGGTCATTACATCCATTTACCTGCTTGATTAGAGAATATTGGAATAAATAATAAATATTTCGTATATTTTTATATATATATGTATGTATATATAATGTGAAAAAAACAATTTTAGTTTGTTTCTTCCTACATAGAAGTTCTATTACTAAAGAGGAAGATTCATTGGTTAAAGAATATATTTTGATAAAAAATCTCCACATAATGACCATTACAAATGGGTTTTAAACATTTATTATTGGTTTAAATATGAATATTATAACCTTATTTATCAACATAATATGAGTGTTGGCATTCATTACTTGTTTAATTATGAATATTATAATCTTATTGAAATATTACATTCATCATTGGTTTAATTATGAATGTAAGTATACAAAAATTGGGAAGAGGCAAATAAAAACCTAAAACAATTTATACACATATAATACTATGCTTTTAATCTTCATATTTTGTCAAACAATTTAAATATTTATAATATTAGTCATATTCTATATTATAGCAGGCTATGACACCTCCTATAATCACTGAGTTGTTTTAAATAACTCATAATTCAACCAAATATTCATATAACCAATATATTATCCTACAAATGATAATTTAACAAACTATAATAAAGCTAATGATGTAACATTCCTAATAGTAATAAATTTCCTTATTCATATATTATGGGAACCAAACTTATTTATTTGACAATTAATTTTTGTACCATCAAATGAATTTATTTTATTTTATTTTTTGTTTATTTTTACTTATTTTATTTTAGTAGTATTTAAAATAATACTATATGTATTAGATTCAAAATTAGTATATTAATTGATGTAATATATTAATAAAAAAATCAAATTATTATAATTTTTAGTTTGGAAAATTCAAATTTAACTAAACAATTAAATCATTTGCTCATCAATGTTTAACAAACATTTATTCTAATGAACAAACTCAATTTCAATTATGTCAGTTATGATTGCACTGAGTACGAATCAAAATAGGGGTCATTGTTAGATCTAACAACTATAATCTCATTTATGTCTATATCAAATAGTAATAAAAAATTAAACTTGAAAATCCCACTTCATAATCTTGTAGATGGTTTGTAAGTGAACATATCTAGTTTCTATAGTAGTGTATTGTTTGAGATAATGGATCAATTTTGTAGTTGCACATGTATACTCTCACATAAATATATATATATAGAATGAAAATATTTATTATAAAAGGAAAATGCTAAATCTAATTACTTTGTTAATATTTAAATTCTCTTTCTAAAGGTCATTACAATTGTTTAATTGCTCACTCAAAGAATACTAGAACTCATAATAAATATGTAAGTTGAGATAAAATATCTATATCTAATTATCTATTTGTATGCATGAATGCATGTATGTATATGTATATATATTTTTAAAGAGGTGAATATATATATATAAAAGAATATATATATATACGAGTTAAATATGTCTTATCAATTTAAATATTTTATGTTCTTTAAGATATACATGCATGCATTTATATTTATATATATATGTATATACATGACAATGTTTGGAATATTTTCTTCTAATCACTTCTTTCACTCGTAGTACCTTTAACTAAGATGTGGGACCAAACCACTTACCTTCACATGTCCCGTCAAGAGACTGGACGTCCACTTAGATGTCTAGCATTCCATAGACCTTCTGGTTAGTAACTTCAACCACGTCTCTTAATTTGGTTGGACCGACTAATTGTGTGTTTTCAAATAATGTTTAATGTTCATCGACCTACATGTTGAAGAGTATGCAACTAAAAAGCTTTGCTTTTGGGATGTTTCCACAACATTGCCATTAAAATGCTTCGCTTTATGGATGTTTCCAGGATAGTGCTGTGGTATTACGTGTACTGTTTTTATTGGTAAAAGTACACCATCTGTAAAATCATGTTTGACTGGAAAACCTCTCTTCAATCAAATGTCTCTGTTGTTTCCTGCAGTTTCGTTGAATTTGACTGGAAAACCTCTCTTGAATCAAATGTCTCTGTTGTTTCCTGCAGTTTCGTTGAATTTGATTGGAAAACCTCTCTTGAATCAAATGTCTCTGTTGTTTCCTGCAGTTTCGTTGAATCTACCAAATGATATTGCCGAATCTTTAAAACCAGTTCTGCTCATGTGCAAGTCTCTATATAAAGAGTTTATTGTGTGGTATGGTTATACCATTAGGAGAAAATTGGAATCCTCTCTCAGTTGATTCATATCCAAGACTGATATATCGCAAGGAATGGAGCCAAAACTATATGAAGCTGCTATCTCAGGGGACGTGAAGATGCTTACAAACATGCAAGATAACGCAATCGACATTCTCCAAGAGATTACACACACAGGGAATACAGCACTCCATCTCGCAGCATACCACGGTCATGTACAATTTGTGAAAAGACTGATTCCGATGATGAATCATGATACAGAGGCTGCAAACCAAGCGAGCAGTGAATTCCTAAGGGCTAAAAATAAGGAAGGTAATACGGCCTTTCATGAAGCCGCAATTGGAGGATGTTGCCAAGTAATCCAGGTTTTGTTGGAGTATGACGGTAATCTGGTAAATATGATCAATGATGCTGGCGAGACTGCATTGTTCAAAGCTGTAGGAGGAGGCCATAAGAAAATATTTACGGAACTTTTGCATCGGACATCTTCACAGTATGATAGGAGGACATCAGATGGCCAGACACTTGTGCAGTGTGCTGTGTGCAACAAAGAGAAAGGTATCTTCAAAACATCATTTGTTTTTTATACAGTCTTAGAATACCATTATTTATTCATATTGTGGTATATGCAATGAATATATCATGATGATGAGTTACTGGTGGTGAATTGTACACGTGAATTTGTCATGACGATGAATTATTAAAAGAATTGCCGACGGTGAATTTTCCTAGAGCCCTCCTTGATAATGGACACCTTTCTAACTGTGCAGGAGTGCTTAAAGAGCTCGTAGATGCTAAGCTAGACCTACTTCAACAAGCTGACAATTTAGTTAGAACACCCCTACATAATGCTGCCTATCTTGAGGGAATATCACATATTGCCAGAATTCTTATAGAGAAAGATAAGTATTTGTGTTATAAAGTGGATAACAATGGCCAATTACCACTCCATATATAGCCATCATAGAAGGGAACCTAGATTTAGTCAAGGAGATATTAAAATATGCCAAAGATTGCATAGAAATTGTAGATAATGATGGAAGAATTGCTTTGCACTTGGTGATAGAGAATGCAGTGCATATTTTTAGCAGAATTTCCAGGCACATTAAAACCTTGGTGTTGTTGGTGGTGTCAAAGAGGCTGATCAATAGGGTTGACAACCAAGGCAAGACATCGTTGGATATAGCTATGGACAACATGGATAGCGACGAACGCCTTTTCAATGGGGTAAGTGATTCATTTATTCTTCTCTTCATTTGGTTATTGGTGATTAAACAAAGGTTTTTAAGAGTTAAGCGTTTCATTCCATTTCATGTATGAGAACGTAGGCACTGTTAAAAGTCATTGCCAACTGAAGCTTACAAAATTGAAACTTTAGTTAATTTTATGTTTGATTAATTATAAAATTGTAAATAATTATTTTAATTTCATTGATAAAAATATATAATAGTTGAATTGTTTGATAGTTTAAAAACTAGCAATTGCACCTTAGCGTGCAATGGTTACATCATAGAGGTGTGGAAGGTCAATTTGGAAAAACATGGTCTATGTTTTGGGTTTGTAGTACATGAGGTCAATTGATGTCCCATTTAGCAAATGATGTTTGTGCAATAAAGGTCTCAATGTAGAAGTGATAGCTTCAAATCAACTATGAAACAAAACCTCTGAATCGGGAGAATAATCAGGCTTCTTTATCAACAGGCTCATGTTATACTTACAATAGGGAGAGAGGGAGACAAAGGGAGAGGTAGGTATAGAAAGAGGGAGAGATAGAGGGGGGAATAGTGAGTGAGAGAGATAGGTAAGGAGATAGAGATAGGGGATAGAGATAGAGAGGGATATGGAGAGAAGGAGAAGAATGAAGATGGAGATGGAGATGAAGGAGAGGGGTATAGAGAGATAAATATATAGAGAGGAAGGCTGAGGGAGAAACTGAAAGGAAGAGATAGAAAGATAATTATAGAGATAGGATGTGATAAATAGAGAGAGGGAGAGACAAAGATAACTAGAGAGAGGTAGAAATAGAGAGATAAAGATAATTAGATATAGAGGTCTAGGAAGAGGGAGAGAGATGGATGGATAGAAAGAGGTAGATCTGTCTATGATTTTCTTATTTCCCTATTTAAAACCTGAGAAAATCACTAGATTATCTTCTACTAAGGAAGAGATTATGCAGCTGCAATGGTATGATTAAATGCAGATACTGTTTATGAACAACACTCTTCCAAGACTTTTTCTTGCCACAGTGGAGGCTCGACTTGAGGCTTAGAATATATGTCACTTCTATAAAACTTTCCTGACAACAAGAATGCCTGAAATCAGACCCCCAAATAAGGATGCCAATGTCATAATGATAAAACTAAGCCTAAAGCACTCATGTCCTATGCAAGTCAATATGTTATGAGATGAAGAGGGTGTATGAGCTGCCTGTAACAGTAATTGTTTTCTGGCTTCTTTGTCATACAGAGCTCCAGCCATCTTCACAGACAGAAGATAGGACCCAACTGGGCTCACAGCAGCTCCAAAATTATAGATAGTTGCATAGTACTGTAGACCAAAGGGCTCGGAGATAATAGCAAGCATAACATGCCATTGAGCTCCAAAAGAGAACCCTATAGCTATGGAGGCCACGTACAGTGAACCTGGCAGAATGTTAGTCTTTGTACAGGATTCTGTATTTCAGTATCTCTTATTGAGATAAGTTTACATTTCTTCTGATTAAGTTTAGTTAAAAATTATAAGTTTAAGAGATCCTCATACTTAAACAATACGGAATAACATTATTTGGCCCAACCACAATGTCGTGTTATTTAGATCAAAATGATTTTTTCCCAGCTTTCAGTAAGAGAGAATGGGAAAAAATGATCTAAATGGAGAACAATTTTTTAATTTGCATGCTTCCTTTCAAATAAGTTATGCCATAAAACAAAAAAGAAAGGACAACTTTCAACCATTCAGAAGTAACCAATATCTTTGAGGCATTGCTTACTCAAGGAGACAATCTATTGAATGCAGCTCAAATTTTCTTAGATAATGGATTGCCTCCAGATTTCTTGTCAACAAAAGAACAGGACAAGAAGGTTTGTGATTAAAACAAACTCAAACATTAATAATTGCGCTGAGATCCAGATCCAATGTGATTCTATTTCGATCCAAGGATTCAGATGAAAGGGGATGCCAACTGCCAAGCCTGTGTATATGTATATTTTATAGCCTCGGCAATTCAGATTCCAGGATATCCTGGGGACAACAATGTGAGAGAATTCTGCCATGATATGAGGGTGGAACACTAGTATGCAATACATGCAAATAATATCTAATCAGAATGTCCAGTGAAACAAAAACAAACATGTATTCTTAAAATTTGTATTTCATCAAATTCAAAATCAATTTATAAATAAGCCCCTAAGTAGATTTCAAGCAAAGATAAAACTTCTTGAAAGTCCCACATACCAATGTCAAATAGAGTAGAGTCCTAGAAAACAGAGAGAAGAACATTTAGACCATCTATATCATTTTATGCTCAATCGATAAAGTTGCTTGGGCAATCTTTATTTTGTGTTTCTACAGATATACTCCAGAGAATGGAGTGTTCTGTAAAGAATGGTTTTGTGCGACAAGATTTTGAAATCATCCAAACATGCATTTCACTTGTTTTACACTGCACTAGAAGTTTATGAAACATGCTTATGCATTTTCAAATAATGCTCATAGTGGGATGGAACACACCTCAGGAATTATAAGAATGGTGACAAAGCCGCCAAAAAGAGGCAAAACATTGGCAATGTAGTCATCGAAAGTAGCATCTGGCTTTACAAAGAATCCACTCATAATACCAGTTGTTCCAAAAGTTGTAACGCCTAGAAGTGTTGCACTTATATAGCCCCAAGGAGTACTGAGTTTCGTGTACTTGAATTGGAGATCTATTTATGATTTCGGTTGCACCATGCAAACCTTAAAAAGTGAACAATTATCAATGTGGTTTTAAATGTCAGGATTAAGGAATTATTAATCAGCTTCAACGCAATACTCAGACTACAACCTCTTTTATAAATCTAAAAATTAAAAGAACCCAAACTAAGTTCAAGCTCAAATACAAGTTCTCTACAGCTAAATGCATCTATACCATGACGTCTATTCAAGCAATCAGTGCCATACGATGTAGAAATTATTCAGGAATCTTCAGAAAATCAGAAGATTAACCATACAGTAGCAAACGTTAACTCTAGATTACCTCGACACTTTCAAATGCATCGAAGACTGGGAGTCCAAGCTAGTTGTTAACCTCTCCAAGCTCTCGATTGACCCCTTGGCCCTTAAATTTTTAAAACGTCGTCTCAATTTTTCCTTTACCCCTCATTCCATCCCTAAAGTTGACTTCCTTATCGAAATTGAAAAAGCCATCCAATCTCTTCCTATTACAATTGCTGATGAAATCCGGCAAGATTGTGCAGTCGCACTAAGACATTCCAAACCCCCCCACCGCAACGTTCCCAAAGCTGAATTTTTGGCTTTCAAAAAGCTTACTAAGAATGATGACATCATCATTACCAAGGCTGACAAAGGGAATGCGGTGGTCATCTTAGACAAGCGTGTCTATGTCTCTAAAATGATTGACCATCTCACCAATAGTGGCAGCTATAGAGCCCTTCCGAACAATCCGATTTCTAAAATTGTCAAAAAAGTCAAACTTGCCATCTCCCACTCTTCCATTGATGACTCCACAAAGAAGCGCCTCATCCCTCACAAGGAATTCACCCCCTGCATTTATGGTGCCCCAAAAATTCATAAACCAGGCATACCCCTCAGACCAATTGTGGACACCTCGCACTCCCCCACTTATAATCTTGCCTCTTACCTTGCTAAGCTAATCTCTCCTCTTATTGGCCAATCAAACTCTTTCATCAAGGACTCCAACCATTTCATCAATTTTATTCAAGACAAAAAGATCGAAGATAACGAAATCCTTGTTAGCTTTGATGTTGTCTCCTTGTTTACTAAGGTCCCCATTGGTGACTCTGTGGAGTTAGTCAAACGCAAAACCAATCATGAAATTGCTTCTCTTGTTGACCTTTGCCTGCGCTCCACTTTCTTTTCTTTCCAAAATGTGATTTACGAACAAACTGATGGAGCCGCCATGGGCTCCCCCTTATCTCCGGTCATAGCCAACCTCTACATGGAATATTTTGAGGAGGTAGCTCTTAATTCTTTCCCTCTTAAGCCCCGGTGGTGGAAACGTTATGTAGACGACACCAATGTCTGTTGGCCTCATGGTCGTGACCAACTTGAGCTTTTCCACTCCCACTTAAATAACCTAGTTGAATGCATCCAGTTCACCAAGGAAGTGGAGTCCAACAACCAACTTCCCTTTCTTGATGTCCTCATCATCAAAAAAGAAGATGGTTCCCTGGCTCGTCACGTCTTTAGAAAATCCACTCACACTGACCTCTATCTTCATGCTTCTTCTCATCACCATCCGTCCCAAAAGGCGAGTGTCCTCAACACTCTCGCAACTCGGGCTTATCGCATCTGTGATAATGACCACATCATCCTTGAGCTTTCTCATCTCTACCGTGTCTTCAAACTCAATGGTTATCGTGAAAAGCACATCTTCAAAGCTTTTGAAATTGCCAAAAACTGAGCTTTTCTCGTGACCAAACCTATAAGAACCACCCCTCTCCAATTTGCCACCCTACCCTATATTGAAGGCCTCCCATAAGATTTCAAAAATTCTTCAAAAAAAAGGTATTTCTTGTGCTTTCAAACCCATCTCTACCACAAGGAATCTTATCCCCACGACTAAGGACCCCTTACCGCCTCTTCTCCACTCTGGAGTGTACAAGATAGATTGCTCTTGTGGGACCCCATATATTGGAGAAACAGGGCGATCCATCAACACTAGAATCAAAGAGCACTGTGCTGATATTAGACACGATAGAATCTCCAAATCAGCCCTTGCTGAGCACTCCCACCAAACCAAGCACCACATCTGCCTAGAGAACACCCAAGTGGTGGTTAAGGAAGATAATTTTTTCAAGCGCAAACTACAAGAAGCCATCACCATCCGAAACCACTCCACGAATCTCAATCGAGATGAAGGTTGGCAATTAAGTCTATCTTGGCATCCCCTTCTAAACTCCCTCCATTCCAACCCTCCCACCTAATTCCTTCCCTCTCGCCTTCACCTTCACCTGTCTTTCCCTTCCCCCTTTGACCTCTCCCCCACCCTTTTCTTTGGTGCAGTCTAACTTTTCTCTCTTCCCCTCCTTTCTTCTTTTTTTGCCTTTCCCCCTTTCCTTCTTTCCTCCTTTGCCTTCTTTTTATCCCATTTCTTCTTACCTTTTCCTTTCTTTGTTTTTTTGTTTTTCTTCAGTTATTCTCTTTAATCACTTACCTACTTAGGGATTCGTGTTCTTATTGTTCTTCTTTTATATTTTTTGCACTTATTTCTCTTTTCATTTATTTATTTATTCTTATTTTATTATTTTTTCACTCCTGCACCTTACTTGTTTTATTCATTTAAGTTTGTTTTAGTTCATCTCTCCTATTGTCTCGTCTTAATTAATTTCTTTTTCTTTCTTTTATTTCCTTATGTTTTTTATTTTGAATTTATTCTAGTCTCATGTTTTTTTGTCTTTTATAACTTTTGCTCTCTTGTAATCTTTAAATTAATATATCAATTTTTAAACTAATTATTTTTTGGTCTTTTTGTTTTCTTTCTATCCTTTTGACCTTTAATTTGAATTTGATTTTTTACTAGTTCTAGTTTTTTGTCCTTTTTCAACTTATTTATCTCTTGTTTCTCTAGTATTAATTAATTATAGTTTTTTCATTTTCTCATCTTTTTGTCCTCTTGGCACTTCTTCATGTTTGTTACTTTCTCTAGCTTTCTATTTTATTTTAATCATTGAATTATCTATTTATTTTGTAATTTCCTCATTGTTATTTTTAAGCTTTAGTTACCTTTAATTTTCCTCTTTTATATAATTTATAACACTTTCAAATTATATTATTGGCTTTGACTTGTTTATTTTTCCTTCCTTGGTATTACTATTTTATTGTTTTTTAAAGTTTTTCTCTTCCTCCTCCATCTCACCCTTTATTAAGACTTGTTCTGCAATCTCATCTCATTTTTTCCTCTTCCTGATGATGGATCACTGAGTGTGATCCAAAACGTCGACAAAAAAATTGACACAGTCGAATCCAAAAGCTTAAATACTTAATCTAGATTACCTATTTTTTTATATCATTAGTTTGTTCTTCCATGAACCAAAGGACAACTTCTTGACCCACAACACCAACTAGCTTCTTCTCCAGTTTAGGTATGACTTCTTCTATAGGCCTCCTAAGATTTCCAATAAAAATGCCATCATCTCCAAAGCGACGAACATCAACATCAAAGGAGGAGTCAAAAACAAAACAGCTCTTTTAACTACAATTCATAGAAAAGACATGAAATGTAAGTTAGTCTGTGTACAAGATTTTGTATTTCAGTATCTCTTATTGAGATAAGTTTACATTTCTTCTGATTAAGAAAAAAATATACAAGCATGAAAACCCCAGATGCTGGTGAGTTAAACAAATGTGCTGATGTTGACAGGGGGTATCATAGCGACCCCCCAATTTGACCCATGTTGTTAATGGCTGTCAAAGTTGTGCCAATCCCACAAGTTGCTGCTGAGAACGGGATTATCATATCCATGCTTGCATATTCCTGTAGGATGGTAAGTCATTTCCCCTTCCTGGGCCCTTGAACATTTTTATAAGGCAGGATCTCAGAGATTTGAGCTGTTCATGGTCTTCCTTGCTACTTCATAGAGGGAACCCCTTCAGCCTAAAAATATAAGGGGAGTTTAAAATTATTTAAAAATTAAAAATTAAAAATTAAATAAAGTAATAATTTATGGATAAAATTGAACTAGACAATTCTTAAGGTTATTGTTTCAAGCAATTTTATTTTTATTTTTGTAATTTAATTATTATTGTTTTAAAATAACTGAAAAATATAAGGGAAGCTTAAAATTATTTAAAAATTATAAATAAAATAAAATAATAATTTATGGATAAAATTGAACTAGGCAATTCTTAATGCTATTGTTTCAAGCAATTTATTTTTATTTTTGTAATTTAATTATTCTTATTTTCAAGTATTTTTATCAATATTTGTTTTACAAACCATTAAATATATATCAAACACTTTTTGGAGATGCCCCATACGCAATCCATAAAGGGATATTACAATTAGACTAGTTCACTAATTTATTGAATACAAAATGAATCTACACCAACAAGGTATCCCACTATGTTTATTTCCTACCAAACTTTTGAGAGTATTTGTTGAAGTCAAAACTCTTGCCTATGACAACTATCCATTAAAATCCATCCTTTTGGATATATTTTTTAATGGCACATACTATCCCTATTTGAGGTGATACTCTTTTGTAACCCATGTATCCTCACAACTTACTTGAAGAATACGTTTGCAATCTTGGAAGTGTCTTTCATCTTTTGGTAAGGAATAGAATTCACCATTTTTGAAAACCAATCAACTACTGTAAAGATTAAATCATTACCCCTCTAAGTCCATACTTGTCTAGGAGAAAATTCCACTGAGATTTTCTCCTAGGGATTCTCTAGTATAGGTAACAATTTATAAAAATTGGCATTCTAGACAACCTGACAATTTTTACATTTCTAAATAAATCCTTTGATGTCACAATGTAGACATGGAAAAAATAAACTCACATTCAACATGGCCTAAGTCTTATCCATAGTGATATTTCCTCCTAATATTCCACTAAGCAATTCCCTAACCAGACTCTCTCTCATAGAAGTCATGTTATACAAAATTACATTCTTTTGAACAAATACCCTTCTTGCAAAAAACAATCCTAAAAAATCCTTACCTTCAATCCAAGTCTACAAACAATTTTTTCATACCTCTATAAAATCCAAAGATTTAGTCTACAAACCCTTCACCATCTCCATTTGAGCCAAATCTACTATCATACTAGTTAAGGATGTAAGTCTCCTACTCAAGGCATCTACTACCTTATTGGGTTGCACCAACTCTACATGTTTGAGAAAAAAAAACCTAGAAATATTCCCCATCTCATGGGGCTCTAATCTAGCTTTTTATTATTATTAATAAACTCCCCAAAATGTATAGAACACATTATAGAGATGTACTAGACATAATCCGTATAGGGGAACTATACAATTAGACTAGTTCACTAATTTATACAACACAAGATGAACCTACACCAAGAAGGTATGCTACTATGTTTTTTTGTCTCCTACCAAACTTTTAAGGGTATTTTCTTAACTCATTCATAATTTTTTTCTAACCATCTATCAATGGATGGTATGTAAAACTATAATTTAGCCATGTTTCAAATCTCTTCCATAATGTATGTCAAAATGGCTCAAGAACATAGTACCCAGGTTGTTTGGTAACCCATGTAGCCTCAAAACTTACTTGAAGAATAGGTTTGCAATCTTGAAAATGTTGAATTCATCTTTTGCTAAGGAACAAAATATGCCATTTTTGAAAACCAATCAAATAATATAAAGAATAAATCATTACCCCTCTAAGTCCATACTAGTCTAAAAACAAATTACATGGAGATTTTCTCCTGAGGCTTCTCTAAGATATGTAACAATTTGTACAAATTAGTATTCTATGCAATTTGACAAATTCTGCATTTCTCAATAAATATTTTGATGTCACAATGTAGCCATTGAAAAAATAGCACTCTTCCAACATGACCAAAATCTTATCCACAATGAAATTTCCTCCTGATTTTCTATAACATAATTCCCTAATTAAACTCTCTCTCATAAAAATCTATATTATACACAACTACCTTCTTTTGAATAGATATCCTTCTTGCACAAATTAATCCTCGAAACTCAATAACTTCAAGCCAAGGATCCACACAATTCTTCCACGTCTTTGTGTAGATTAAATGGTTCCTAGAATAAATGGTGTGCAAAGGACTCCAAAGGCGAGACAATCAGTCATCACTGAAAATCCAACGTGGAAAGTCCAAATTAATTCAATAAATGTAGTGTTGATCGCAACGGTAGCATTCGCAGCAGCATTCACTCTCCCAAAGCATGAAGAAAAACATCACTTGGTTGATATTTTTTTTCAAGGTTTAGTGATTTGCATTGCATTAGCATTTTGTAGCTCAATTTCAACAGCGTTTCTGCTCATGAATGCACTTTATGGTAAACAAGAAGATCCCCTTATTCTCAACACCTCTCTCATTGGATTATGGATAGCATTAATATCTTTGTGTTTGGGATTTGGGGCGGGAGTCTATGTGGCTGTGGCACCAGACCATGTACTTGTAGCAGCAATTGTTTTGGGTATGGTGATGATTACTCCACTTTGCATAAGAATAATGATCCTTCGTTCCAAGAGATACATCTTTAGAGATGATGCGTTCTACCTTTGGACATTCATAATATTTTTGGTCATCCAAACCATACTTTCCTATTTTGCGTACTTGCTTCCATTGAAAGTACTTATGATGGTGGGGATGCTAATGCTGCTTGTATCAAGGTTTGGCTGGAAGGTTTTTGTCCGAAAATCTAAAAGCTTAGGCGATGTGGATCGCACGTGGTTTTTCATGTGGTACATGGTTCCTAGTGCCTTTAATTCTTTCTCAGGCACATCCCTTTCCCTTGTAGTTTATATTTTAGCATGGATGACAATGGGGATAGGTGTATTCATTATTCGAAAAATATTTTTTCGATCAAAACAAAAAATCTCCACAAATAATTACGATTACATATGGGTTTTGACATTCGTTTCTGGTTTAGGTGCGAAAGTTATAGCCACCTTTGTCACATTAGTGGCATAAAATATGACATTTATTTTTGGTATATTCATGAATGTAATAACTTTTGTTATTGAGATATTATGGGAACATGGGTCTAGATATTTATCATTGTTTTAATTATGAATGTAATAATATTATGCGAATCAAACTTTTTTGTTTGATTATTAACTTTTGTACTATGGAAAGAATTATAAGTTTTTTATTTTTTAATTTATTTAATTTCGTTGGTATATATATAATATATTAATATATGAAAAGTTAAAATTATTATGATTTTATTTTGAAGAATTCATATTTAATAAATATTTATTTTAAAGAATTAATTCTATTTCAATTATGTTAGTCACAATTGTTTCAAAAATAAATCAAACTAGGGGTCTACATAAGATCTAAAAACTATAATCTTCACTAACCTTGTAAAATAAAATTTAGCTTGGAAGAATCTATTGATCTCAAATCTCTTATCTAACTTACCTTTGAATCACTATGTCATAGCTCATCTATTGACTAGACAACAAATTGTTTTATTACAATACTACAAAACTAGACCTCACTACTATATAATACTTATTATTGTAATTTATCTAGGTAATATTGTATTATTAATTTTTTCTTTTTAAAAGTTACACTGTACATGTCTTTAATTAGACATAATTAACATACCCATTTAAAAAAAATCTATGTTAAAAAGATAGTATTATTTTGATGCAACTATTTTTTACTACCATCTATCGAAGATAGGAGGTGTTTTTGAATTTTTTTGTATATTTAAATTTGACCATGCATATGTGTTTAGTATGTTGCATTTTATAAAGGAAATTATGATAATAAATCTAGTTTCTATTATAATATATGATTCTTTGAGACATTGGATTAATTTTTTAGTTTCCTCTCATGTAAGTTTGTACATGTTAATATAAAAAAAATTAATGAAAATATTTATTATAAAAGTGAAATAGATAAATTTGATTTCTTTTGTTAATATTTAAATTCTCTTTCTCAAGGTCATTACATCCATTTAGTTGCTTCATTAAAGAATAGTATTTAACTAATAATAAATATGTCGTGTGTGTAACAAATTTAGTTTGTTTCTTCCTACATAGTAGTTCTATTACTAGGTTTATGGATTATTTAGCATAGACGATAATCTAGAGATGGACATTCATTGATTAAATAATATATTTTGATAAAAAAATGTGTGGGTGTGTGTGAAATTTAGTTTGTTTACTAGGTTTATGAATTATTTAGCATAGATGATAATCTAGAGAGGAACATTCATTGGTTAAAAAATATATTTTGATAAAAAAAATCTTTATAGATAATCACCATTACAAATGGGTCTTAAACATTCATTATTCGTTTAAATATGAATATTATAAATCTCTTTATCAACATAATATGAGTCTTGGCATTCATTACCGATTTAATTATGAATGTAAGTATACAAAATTTGAGCAAAGGTAAATAAAAACCTATAACAATTTATACATATATAATACTATTCTTCTATTCTTCATATTTTGTCAATACAGTTTACATATTTATAATATTTATCATATCCTATATTATAAAAAGTATGATATGCCTCCTATAACCACTCCTGTAGTGCCCCTCCAGTCGTGCTACTATGGGTTTAGATTGGTATATGTTGTTAGAAAGTACCTATACTATGATAGACCTTGATATTTGTTATTTTCTTTTGATTGCTAGCTTTAGAGCAATGTGGATGTTATGCTATGATGAGATGATGCACTATAAGGATGTTATGTTTCATGTTATGCTTTTGATTAGCATAGTTGTTAATATTGATATATGTTTATCTGTTGATTAATGATGCTTTAATTTCATCAGTCTTGATGTGACTGTATTGGTGAAGGGGACAGGATTACATCACTCGCATTCGAGTGCTCTGTGATTCTATGATTTCTCTTCACGGTGTGTCTGCTAAGTTTTATGCATATTCGACATTCGTTTTGATTGTAGGATTGTAGGTATAGGACATCGTCTTCACCTGGTTTCACAGGTTCGAGTGTGTCCATATCCCGACTGTATTGTTGATTGGGAGATAGTAATGGGAT
Source organism: Sequoia sempervirens (assembly GCA_007258455.2). Classification (NCBI taxonomy): domain Eukaryota; kingdom Viridiplantae; phylum Streptophyta; class Pinopsida; order Cupressales; family Cupressaceae; genus Sequoia; species Sequoia sempervirens. Next base: position 164,389,346 of record VDFB02000017.1, on the reverse strand, counting down.
TTCCTTGTCAAACCATGACCTTGTCATAGTGTGTCATCAGTTTGTGCCTGGTATGTTGTTGAGTCATGTCGTCTTTGGTGTTTTGATAAGTTATTATTGGTGGAAATTATATGTGAAAATTATTGACTGTATGTATTAAATGCTATTTATTTATTTTAGAGTAAAGTTATTAAAAGCTTTTAATTTAACTTAATTAATTAAATTTAATGTATTTGGTAAGTAATTTAATCTTTGTGATTAAAGTTATTTATTAAGTAAATAATTTAATTAAATAAATTTAGTTGTGGAGTAAATAAATTAATCTATTAAATCTATTAAGTCAATAGTTTAATTGTATTTGAAAAGTGCATAAAGTAAAATATTTAAATATATTTTGGAAATTAAATGGTGATTTAAATTATAGTTATTGATTAAATAAATTAAATAGTTAAAGTTGTTTTGAAAATGGATAAATTAAAAGAATTAAATTTATTTGAAATGGAATTTTGTTTTAAATCATTTAAAAAGCAAATATCTTGGGAATGCATAAAAAAAATATCTATGGTGGAGAAAAGGGAGATATTTGTGAAATGTTGACTAAGTGTTGATGATAGGAATGAATATTTTTATTCTTTTTGGGGAGAAAAAAGAAAAGATCTTTAATTTATTTTTGGTTGCAAAAATGGAAGAGGGTTTTTTGGTTTTTCATCTATTTTGGATTTTGAAAGTGGAGATCTTGGAAGGAAGGAAAATCTAGGGAAAGCTCAACTCCAAATCCCATTTTGTCTTCAAGCTTCAAAAAAAGGTTTCTTTTATTTCTTTATTGATAGAAGTTTTGATTTTCAATTTTGAAGATGTTTGTAAAATTTGCTAGTTCTTGAAAAATTTCTGTAGAGAAATCAAAAGAAAACAACAAAAAAGCCTCAATAGAAATTTGAAAGAGAAACAAAAGAAATTAGAAAACTTGGTGTTTGGATTTGAAAGTTTTCATTATAATTTAGAAATTGAAATTTTTTGTGTAGTTATTTTTGTAGAAAATTTAAGAAAGCTTAAGATCCTCTATTTTTTTTTAACAATAGGAAAACTTGTCCAATTTGATTGTAAAATGGATATTTTTGTATATATATATATATATATATATTGGTTAAATATATATACCTGTATTTTTTTATACAATTTTGAGTGTTTTGTTTGGGAGGTTTTTCCCCTGTTTTAAAAGAAAAAAAATTCTATCAAAATTTTTATTTTGGAATTTACAGACAGGGGAATTTTTATTTTGATTTTTATTTTAAAAAGAAAAAATATTATAATAGAAATTGGGGGGAGCTGGGGGACCATATGGTGGCGCTGGCTGTGGAGGTAGTTCCTAGCGCTGCCCCCACAGGCAGCGACCCCCATAAGGGGGAGGTTGCGTAGCAACCCCCACAATAGGGGTAGGGTTTGACCCTGTGTCCCTACGTGGGAATTTTTGTTTTGTTTTTTTAATATGAAAATTTTATTTAATATATAATATATACATTACATATAATATATAATATATAAAATACATATTATATATTATATATTTTAATTTTTAATTTATTTTTATAAATTTTATAATTATATATATATTATATATTATTTTTAATATATATATATTTAAATTGTAGATTCAATTTGTAAATTTGGATTATATTTAATGAGTTAGAATTTAAATTATTTTTGTAAGTATATATTTAAATATGTATATATAGTTGTATATACGTTGAGTATATAATTATATATATGTTTGATATATATTTGTGGTTAAATATAACGATTTTAAGATTATTTTATTAAGTGCAAATATTGATTTTATAATGATTTTATAGTAACACAATTGATTTTGATCATTATGTGTAATTAACGAAACTGGATGATGTGTTTATGGTTAAATAAATGAATATTTAAATATGAGAAATGGACATTAAATGTAAATAGAAACACATTGTTATTTAAATGAATAATTAATTAATAGAGATGCATGTCTATGCACCAATATTTATTTAATAATGAAAAGATTCTATTGGGGAAATGAGATTTTTATATTTAAATATTATCGGGAAACTAAAGTAGACCCTTAGATTTAATTTATTATTGCTTGTCAAATGCTTAAATAGTTATTTAATAAGGTAATGATTTTAAGAGAAATGGTTATTTGCTTTAAATGAAATGAATTTTTTAAGAAAGCGATTATTAATTATTTATAGTTCTTATTGGTTGCAAATGAATGTACAATAAGATTAGTTATTTTCATGAAATGTGTAATCAAGGAATTTCAAATATTGTGCTCATAGTCAAATTATTGATTTTATTTTAAAATAATATATTTGGAAGGACAAATATTGGATTTAAATGTAAGGTGTTTAATAGTGAGATTAATTGATTTTAAAATGATTTATTTTGCAAAGGACCAATAGTTATTTTTTAAGGATATGTTCTAGATCATAGAAGTGAATGTTATTATTTTTTTAAGAGCAATTAGGGGATTGAATATTTGGTTAAATTTTATCCTTTGTCTGAAAGAGGCATAATTTAATTAGTTTTATTGCAGCAATTTAAACTATTAAATGTTATTAAAGGAAGTGGATTTAGGAAATCCAAAGTAGATTTAATTCCTATTTATTTTCCTTTTCAAACGTAATTTCTTCTGTTATCACTTTGGGGTCTGTTGTTTGGTAGGGGTTATAAGTCTTCTAGATGGGGTTTTTAATTAATTGGGGTTGTCGTATTATGTTAGTCAACCTTTGAATTGCCTTGGGTAGTGCTTTTTAGTTGTATCCTGTTGTTTTACCGAGTTTTCACAAACGGGGATGGTTTGTGCCTCCTTGGATTAGGAGTGGATTATGTGATTTGTGCCTCCTTTGGATTAGGAGTGGTTTATGTGGTTTGTGCCTCCTTTGGAAGGAGTGGATTATGTGTTTTGTTGCCTCCAGTGTTTGGAGTGAGGTTTCATCATATGTTCCTCCTAGAGTTGGAGTGGTTCTATCTTGTTAGTATGCACTCAGGATTCCCTTGGTGATTGGTTTTGTTTGGTATGTTTTCAAGTAGAAGAGTGGCTTTTGTTAGGCGTCAGTGCCCAAAGAGGTAAACTGGGTAACCTTTGGAGGTGGTTTTATCAAGTGATAACTAAAACAATGAACTGAGAAGTTTGGGTAGTATTTCACACTAATCAAGATAATTTAGCCTCACTCATAGACACAAGTGCTCATATAGGCTTGGGATGAGTGGGAAGGCTTGGAATGGAAAGGTCATCTATCTTGTCTTTATGAGAGGTATTTGATTCCGCATGAGTGAGTATGGGGGCCGGGATTCGGTTGAGGCCACCAGGATATCCCATAATGGGGGTTGTAGCCTATGAAGATTCCTAGAGGATATCCCATGTGGAGCTGTGTGATGAAACTCTTTCTACAACAATAGTCGTTATGTGATTTTGTGTGTATGGTTTCTTAACATGCTCGATCTGTTTTATATCTGGAAGGAATGTGACCATGTTAGAGTTGTACTGGTGTTGTACCTGTGATTGGTTGTGTCAGTATGTGTTAGCTTGTGTCTAGAGGTAGATGGGCTTGTCTAGGAATCCTTGTTACTATCTCCTAGCATAGGGGGTGAGCCTTCGGGTATCACTCGGTTGGGTGGAACGTGCACCTTACTCCGTTGGGTTTCTTCTTCTTCGTGTGGATAAGATTTCTAGATGGAGAGCTCGTGGGATCCAATTTCATTTCATGATTTATTTATTTCAGTTGATCTTGTAATTTATTACCCCTCATTTGTTATCGAGGTGGAAGATGTATTATGTAACCATGCTTATTGGATTTACCTCATTCAGGGAATGAGAGTTGTAATCTTATTGTTAGATTATGTTATTTGAAATCAAGTGGTATCTCTTATTCTTTGATGTAATTTATCATGTATGGAATGTATGTGTTCTTAATTTCTTAAGTAATTAAATGTTATTATTTCAATTCATGTTTCTTGTTTGGGTTTAAAAGTAATCTCAGTCTCGTAACCTTAGAGGTTGTTGGCAATGGGTAGTAAACTTGCATGTTATTGGTACTTAAACAAAAAAAAAATTAGTACGTTTGAGTAGTTAATTGCAACTTCCTCTAGGGTTGCATGGCGGGGCATTACAACTCCTTTATATAGAATGAGTTGTTTTAACTACTCATAATACAACCAAAATATTCATATAATCAATATATTATCCTACAAATGATAATTTAACAAACTATGATAAACTTAATGATGTAATATTCTTAATAGTAATAACTTCCCTTATTCATATATTATGGGAACCAAACTTATTTGTTTGATGATTAATTTTTGAACCATCAAATGAATTAATTTTATTTATTTATTACTTATTTTATTTTAGTAGTATTTAAAATACTAATGTATATATTAAATTCAAAATTAGTATATTAATGCATATAATATATTATAAATAAATTAAAACTATTATAATTTTTACTTTGAAAAATTCAAATTTAACTAAACAATTAAATCGTTTGCTCATCAATATTCAACAAACATTTATTTTAATGAATAAACTCAATTTCAATTATGATATTCATGATTGCATTGAGTATGAATCAAACTAGGAGTTATTGTTAGATCTAACAACTATAATCTCATTTGTGTCTAAATCAAATAATAATAAAAAATTAAACTTGAAAGTCCTACTTCATAACCTTGTAGATGGTTTGTAAGTGATAACATATCTAGTTTCTATAGTAATGTATATTTGTTTGAGATAATGGATCAATTTTGTAGTTGCACATGTATACTCTCACAACGTTTATACGTATATACACACATACATACATACCCATATATATTGAATGAAAATATTTATTGTAAAAGGAAAATGATAAATCTAATTATTTTTTTAATATTTAAATTCTCTTTCTAAAGTTCATTACAATTGTTTAATTGCTCACTCAAAGAATATTAGAATTGATAATAAATATGTAAGTTGAGATAAAATATCTATATCTAATTATCTATTTGTATGAATGAGTGAATGTATGCATGTATTTATATATCTAAAGAGGTGTATATATATATATATATATATATGTCTTATCAATTTAAATATTTCATGTTTTGTATATGTATGTATGTATGCATGCATGTATGTATATGTATATGTATATATACACTTCAATACACATAACACACACACGTCTAAGAGTGTATATAAATATAAAATAAATATACTATGAATAACGTTAATATATATAAAATATTAAATTTTTTATTTTAAAATAATAAATGAATGAATTTCTATTTTTATTTTATTTTAAATACTAAAATAATAAACTTTTTTTCTTTAATAAAATAAAAAGAGATCACATTTGAAAAATAGAGTGGTAATGTGGCCTCTTAAAGTGCTTTCCCTCTAATAGAGGGGCATGCCCTCTTTGAGGGTATTGTCCCACATTGAGTGCCTCTAATATAGTTAAATTATAATATGTATAACAAGAAATCCTTCAAGTAGTACACAACCCTACTATAATAAAAGGATGATGAAAAAAAGGGATTTAATATACCTTGTTAAACTTATATTTTACAACAAATACATACATATTTCCTAGTTAGCTCCTCCCATTATTTAAATGTGTATGTTTTGTGAAATTGTTTTTTATTTTGTATAACACCTCTTGATGGAAATTAGTATATGAAATTTGATCCAACAAAGAAAATACTAGTTCTCTTTGTCAAATGATATCAATGTACACTACATTAAGACCAACTACACCTTTGTAAAAAAAGAGACTAATTTGTTGTTAGTTTGACAAAAAGAGAAAATAAATCTAGTAGAACCTAACATGTCTTAAATATGAGAATATTAATTTTTTTAACATGTTAAAACATAATGAAAACTAGAAAAAAATGATTTATAGTTTTACAATTTACTAATTTATAAAAAAAATACAAAACTATAAACACATGATAGAGAGAAATCTAGGCACCAAAACTAGAAGCCTTTGTGAAGGGTACCAACATGTTGCATACATGTCTATGTGTTGTGCTATAATTTATATGGAAGGAACAATCATGATTAACCTCTATCTTCAAGAAATGTTCCCAATTTATGTAAGAAATGAAATTTATGGAAAACTGGGTAAATCACTAGATAAAAATTGAAATTGAAATAATAATGATCCCTATTTAGTCTTCCAACAACCACATCAACCAAATGATAAAAATGATAAAATCGTGTGTGATCCTTCCTCTTGAATATTTCAGAAGGCAGGCTAGTTTCCATGCCCATAAAAAATCAACATGTGTCTATTAGTGGGTGAGACACCCCTATGTATAGAACTAACAAAATGGTGTAACCAATTGAGAAAGAGCTCTTTTTTCATCCATGCATGGGGTTGAGAAACCATGCATGAACTTGGTTAGGTATTGGAAATTCATTTCTTTAGTTGTTTCTTGCTCTTAAACAAGTAAAAACCAAAAAATTTCTATCCACAAGCATTCACACAACATAAAATTGTTATACACTCTTGGCTCTTTGGTATAATGTATGAAACACTTCTACTACCTTTTTTGGCAAGAAATCACATTGCACCATTTCTTCTGGCTTCAATGTGAGTCTCATCACAAATTCAAATCTTTGGATTAGCTACATAAGCCCTTGACAATGTATCATAGAACATTGCAACCACTGCAAGCCTAAAATTGAGTGCCCTATCTCTATCAAGTCTTTATGTTGTCCTCAAAGTAAGATCAAGATATCATTTTTGAAACTTGTCTGCCAATACTTACTAGGTAGTTCATCCTTAAATGGAATTGGCCTTTTTAGCATTTCTACACTACTTTAGCCTTTAATTCACTATATCGAGTCCATGGTCAATTGTAGCCATCTCCTTACACCATCAACAACCTTTTCCTCTTCTTCTTCATTCAAAATAGTTGGGGGACCTTTCCTTTTGTTGGTAGTGACACCAGTCAACCAATTTGTTAGCATGATTATTGGAAGTCCCCACTTCTTTGTTGTCCCCCTTGTTGAAAATCCATTGTCTTCAACATCTCTCATGAAAACTTATATAACATTAGTAGACCATTCTTGTTGCATTGAAATATTTTTTGATGTAACAAATGCATTGACTTGGATTACAAGTTTGAGTGGTTGTGCAATGGGAATAACTTCATCCTTTGAATATAATGGTAGCTTACAACCTCTCTTTTGTAGAGGTGTTGTTGTCTATAATCTCTTTACATAGTTTTGGCTTGGGCTTTATTCTTCATCTGCATTGAATAAAATGTGTGTGCACGTGTATATTGTAATTACTAATATTTTCTTAGATGTTTATGATTCATATATTTGACTCCTTTTTAGAATAGAACTATATATACATTTCAGGTTTATGATTCATATATTTAATGCATACAATAAGATGAGCATATTTTATGGTTTACCAGTGATAGTGCACTATAGGTAAGCCCCGAACACGCATCCACAACCTTCTCATGCCACAAAACCCCTTGACTAATATTGTATATATTTATATATTCGTATATGTTGAATCATAAATAACATCCTAGAATTCATAATGATACATGCTATTTATTTTAGATTTTAGAAAACCTTTAGTAAACAATAGAACATGCTCATTTAGTTGTATGTATTAAATGTAAACAATAATGGTATGCAATATTAAAATCAAATTTTAGTTCAATTCTACCATTAATTTCAAATACATTCCAATTTAAACATTCTTACTAACAACTCTTAAATAATATCCATACCTAGTATGAAATGTGTGAATGCTAATATTTTAGAAAGAAAGCATGACACATATGAATCATAAGGATACATCCAAGAATTTAATCAATTGTATTCTTACAAAAACTTTGAATTATAAATATCAATATTTGTGTAAAACTTATTTTATATTAGAAATATAAATATCTATTCCCATTCACCTATATTTGAAAAAAAAAAACAATTATTCAAAAATTGATTGAATCCATAATTGACATAATAGATACTTTTGTTGACATATTATTAAAAAAGTTTGGAAAAAATTTAGATTATTTTATCTGTAAAGTTAAATCTAATTTTGTCGACAAATAGAATCTAGGCTGTCAACTCCTATCCCATGATAAGAACCCGCACTTTCATCGGTCCCTCTACCATACAGCAAACACTGCCTTACTCTGTAGCCTCCCATGTGAATGATAAGTACGTGAGCGTTCATCGTTCACGAGGATACACTGCTTTAACTAAGACGTGTGACCAAACCACTTGTCTTCACATGTTCCCTCAAGAGACTGACGTCTTCTTAGATGTCTAGCATTCCATGGACGCAATTTCTTTTGAACTTCTGGCTAGCAACTTCAATCACGTCTCTTAATTTGGTTGGACTGACTAATTGTGTGTCTTCAATTCCAAACGTACACTAATAATGTTGGATGTTTATCGACCTGCGTGTTGAAGAGTATGCAACTAAAGAGCTTTGCTTTTGGGATGTTTCCAGGATAGCGCTGTGATATTATGTTGAAGGGTATGCCATTAAAATGATTCGCTTTCTGGATGTTTCCAGGAAAGCGCTGTGATATTATGTGTACCAATTTTATGGGTAAAAGTACACCGTGTGTAAAATCGTGTTTGAATAGAAAACCTCTCTTCTTCAATCAAATTTCTCTGTTGTTTCCTTGCAGTTTCGTTGAATCTACCAAATGAAATTACCGAATCTTTAAAAGCAGTTCTGATCATGGGTAAGTCTCTATATAAAGGGTTTATTGTGTGTTATGGTTATACTGCTAGGAGCAAATTGGAATCCTTCCTCGGTTGATCCACTCGCAACGAATGGATCCCAAACTATATGCAGCTGCTATCTCAGGGGACGTTAAAATGTTTGCAAAGTTGCAAAATAACTCATTCAACATTCTCCAAGAGGTTACACTCACAAAGAATACAGCACTCCATCTCGCAGCATATTATGGTCACACAGAAGTTGTCAAAAAGCTGATTCAGATGATTCGTGATATAGAGGCTGATAACCAAGCCAGCGCTGAATTTGTAGCACGTCATGGTTCTGTAGAAGATGTGGAAGTGCTGATTCAGATGATGAATCGTGATATAGAGGCTGGTATCCAAGCGAGAGGTGAATTCCTAAGGGCTAGAAATAAGGAAGGTAATACAGCCTTTCATGAAGCTGCAATTGGAGGATGTTACCAAGTAATCAAGGTTTTGTTGGAGTATGATGGTGATCTGGTAAATATGATCAATGACGCTGGCGAGACTGCATTGTTCAAAGCTGTAGAAGGAGGCCATAAGAAAATCTTTACCGAGCTTCTGCATCGGACATCTTCTCAGTATGATAGGAGGACATCAGACGGCCAGACACTTGTGCAGTGTGCTGTGTGCAACAAACATAAAGGTATCCTCAAAACATCATTTATTTTTTATATAGTCTTGGAATACCACTATGTATTCATCGCTGTGGTATATTTATCATATTTTCCAATTGTATATGCGATAAATATATCACAGCGATGAGTTATTGGTGGTGAATTGTACACACAGTGAATTTTTTATGAATTGTTTCTTAAAGCCCTCCTTGATAATGGACACCTTTCTAACTGTGCAGGAGTGCTTAAAGAGCTCGTAGATGCTAAACCAAACCTACTTCAACAAGCTGACAATTTAGGTAGAACACCCCTACATAATGCTGCCTATCTTGAGGGAATATCACATATTGCCAGAATTCTTATAGAGAAAGATAAACATTTGTGTTATAAAGTGGATAACAATGGCCAATTACCACTCCATATAGCCATCATAGAAGGAAACCTGGATTTAGTCAAGGAGATTTTAAAACATGCCAAAGATTGCATAGAAATTGTAGATAATGACGGAAGAAATGCTTTGCACTTGGTGATTGAGAATGCAGTGCATATTTTTAGCAGAATTTCTAGGCACATTAAAACCTTGGTGTTGTTGGTGGTGTCAAAGAGGTTGATCAATAGGGTTGACAACCAAGGCAAGACGGCACTGGATATAGCAATGGACAACATGGATAGTGACGAACGACTTTTCAATGGGGTAAGTGATTCATTTATTCTACTCTTCATTTGGTTAGTGATTAAACAAAAGGTTTTTAAGAGTTGAGTGTTTCATTCCATTTCATGTAGGAGAACGTAGGCACTGTTAAAAGCCACTGCCAACTAAAGCTTACAAAAATGAAACTAATTGAATCATAAAGGTGGAAACTAAAGTTAATTTTACATTCGATTATTTAATGTTAATTTTACATGACATCTAAAGTTTAAAATTGTAAATAATTATTTTTATTGATAAAAATACATAATAGTTGAACTATTAAATAGTTTTAAAAAATTATATGAAAAATTGAAAAATATAAGGGGAGTTTAAAATTATTTAAAAATTAAAAATTAAACAAAATAATAATTTATGGATAAAATTGAACTAGACAATTCTTAAGGCTATTGTTTCAAGCAATTTTATTTTTATTTTTATAATTTAATTATTATTATTTTCAAATATTTTTGTCAATATTTGTTTTACAAACCATTAAATATATATCAAACACTTTTTGGAGATGCCCCATACATAATCCATAAAGGGATCTTACAATTAGACTAGTTCACTAATTTATTGAATACAAAATTGACCTACACCAACAAGGTATCCCACTCTGTTTGTTTGTTTCCTACCAAACTTTTGAGAGTATTTGTCTATGACAACTATCCATTAAAATCCATCCTTTTGGATATATTTGTTAATGGCACATACTATCCCTATTTGAGGTGATACTCTTTCATAACCTATGTATCCTCACAACTTACTTGAAGAATACGTTTGCAATCTTGGAAGTGTCTTTCATCTTTTGCTAAGGAATGAAATTGACCATTTTTGAAAACCAATCAACTACTATAAAGATTAAATCATTACCCCTCTAAGTCCATAGTCCAAGAACAAATTCCTTGGATATTTTCTCCTAGGGGTTCTCTACCATAGGTAACAATTTATAAAAATTGGCATTCTAGGCAACTTGAGAAATTTTACATTTTTCAATAAATCATTTGATGTCACAATGTAGACATGGAAGAAAATAACACACATCCAACATGGCGTAAGTCTTATCCATAGTGACATTTCCTCCTAATATTCCACTAAGCAATTCCCTAACCAGACTCTCTCTCATAGAAGTCATGTTATACAAAATGACCTTCTTTTCAACAAATACCCTTCTTGCAACAAACAATCCTAAAAAAATACTTACCTTCAATCCAAGGCTACACACAATTCTATCATACCTCTATAAAATCCAAAGATTTAGTCTACAAACCCTTCACCATCTCCATTTGAACCAACTCTACTATCATATTAGTTAATGGTGTAATTCTCCTACTCAAGGCATCTACTACCTTATTGGATTGCACCCACTCTAGATGTTTGAGAAAAAAGAAAAAAACCTTTAGAAATATTCCACCCATCACATGGGGCTCTAATCTAACTTTGTTTGATTATTAATAAACTCCCCAAAATGTATACAACACATTTTAGAGATGTACTATACATAATCTGTAAAGGGGTTATACAATTAGACTAAATCACTAATTTATTCAATACAACCTGAACCTACACCAAGAAGGTATGCCACTATGTTTTTTTGTCTCCTACCAAACTTTTAAGAGTATTTTCTTAACTCATATTCACAATTTTTCTCTAACCATCTATCAATGGATGGTATGCAAAACTACAATTTAGCCATGTTTCCAATCTCTTCCATTATTGTATGCCAAAATGGCTTAAGAACATAGTATCCCTGTTTGGTAACCCATGTATCCTCAAAACTTACTTGAAGAATAGGTTTACAATTTTGAAAATGTTGAATTTATCTTTTGATAAGGAAGAAAATATGCCATTTTTGAAAACCAATCAAATACTATAAAGAATAAATCATTACCCAGGTCTAAGTCCATACTAGTCCAAAAATAAATTAAATGGAGATTTTCTCCCGAGGCTTCTCTAAGATATGTAACAATTTGTACAAATTAGTATTTAATGCAATTTGACAAATTTTGCATTTCTCAATATATATTTTGAGGTCACAATGCAGCCATTGAAAAAATACCACTCTTCTAACATGGCCAAAATCTTATCCACAATGAAATTTCCTCCTTATTTTCCACTACACAATTCCCTAATTAGACTCTCTCTCATAGAAATCTATAGTATACACAATTACCTTCTTTTGAAGAGATATCCTTGTTGCACAAATTAATCCTCAAAAATCATTACCTTCAAGCCAAGGATCAACACAATTCCTCCATGTCTATATAAAATCCAATGATGTAGTACACAAACCCTTCATCATCTCAATCCCAACCAACTCTACTATCATAGTATTTAATAATGCATGTCTCCTACTCAAAGTATCTACTACCTTATTGGGCTACACCAACTCTATGTTTGAGAACAAAAGAAAATCCCTAGAAATACCCCATCCATTTCATAAGGCTCTAATCTATCATTATTTTATTATTAATGAATCATAATTCTCGATGAATAGCATATAAAACAAATTCCCTTGCTAATAAATAATATCTTCACTATCACAATACTTAAATAATATCATAAAAATCCTAATCATAAACTAAAAATTTCTAATTAGCATCATTCAATTTCTTATTGAAATACATAATTGATTTATCATCTTATCATAAGATAACATTGATAACCTTACCATTAGCATCAATCAATCTACTTTAAAAAAACTTCTCAAAATCTAGAAGCATCAAAAGTGAGCCCCCAGTACCTTCTTCTTTAGCAAGTCAAAATTCTTGACTATGATAACTATCCATTCAAATCCATAATTCACTCAACTATAAATATTCCTTAAATAATTATCTATAATTATTCTAAACAAAAATATTCACATTTATAAATTGTCCTTAAACCTTTACTTACTTTGCTCGTCTAATGCCATGAACTAGACACTAAATTAAACCACTAATAATTTCATATAAAGATTTCAAATTTTAATTTAATTTAACTACAAAGATTCAAATATTTTCTCCATTTTATTTCAATATTATAAAAGTTTGTAATTTCCAAGAATTTACTTTTCATTGAAACATAAAATATTGCACAATTAACGCTAATTTTATAGTCTTTTCAATATTTACAGAAACCTTAAATAGTGACCAATCCTTTTTGATTTAAAAGATGTGGGTTTTTGTGTAGATTATATGATTCCTAGAAATAAATGGTGCGCGGAGGACTCCAAAGATGACACAACAAACAAATAAACAACCATTCACCACTAAAAAACCAACGTGGAAAGTCCAAATTATTTCAGTAAATGCAGTGTTGATTGCAACAGTAGCATTCGCAGCAGCATTCACTCTCCCAAAGGAAGAAAAAAAACATCACCTGTATGGTATTTTCTTTCAAGTTATAGTGATTTGCATTGCATTAGCATTCTGTAGCTCAATTTCATCAGCAGTTCTGCTAATGTATGCACTTTATGGTAATCAAGAAGATCCCCTTATTCTCAACACCTCTCTTATTGGATTATGGATATCATTAATATCTTTGATGTTGGGATTTGGGGCGGCCATCCATGTAGCTGTGGCACCAGACCATATGGCTGTAGCAGCAATTGTTTTGGGCATGGTGACCATTACTCCAATTTGCATAAGAATAATGATCCTTCGTTCCAAGAGATACATCTTTAGAGATGATGCTTACTACCTTTGTGTATTCATAATACTTTCGGTCATCCAAGCCATAGGTTACTATTTACCGTGGCATCTATGGATTCCTCCATATATGTTAATGTGGGCGCTAATGCTTTTTGTAGAATGGCAAGGCTGGAAGATTTTTTTCCAAAGGGAAGGCTTGAAGTCAAAAGAAAAAATCTTTAAAATCTTTAGAGGTGATGAGGATAGCAGAGCGTATTACATGTGGTACATGCTTCCTACTGCCTTTTGTAGTGACTCATACATCACTTCGCTTATATTATATTCAATATGGATGATAATTGGGATAGGTGCATTCATTGGTCGAAGAATATATTCTCGATCAAAACAAAAGATCTCCTCAAATGAAGACCATTACATATGGGTTTTGACATTCATTACTGGTTTAGCTGTGAATGTTATAATCTTCTTTATCACCACATTATTCGATAACAATATTTGACATTTATTATTGGTTTAATCATGAATGTAATACTTTTCTTATTGAGATATTATGGGAACATGGGTCTTGATATTTATCATTGTTTTAATTATGAATGTAATGAGCTTTGTGAATCAAACTTACTTGTTTGATTATTAACTTTTGTACTGAATTAGAAGTTTTTATTATTTGTTTATTTATTTTGTTGGTTTATATATAATAGTAATTGATATAATATTTTAGTATATGAATAGTTAAAATGATTATGATTTTATTTTGAAGAATTCATATTTAATCAAGCAATTAAATCATATCCTCATCAATATTTAATAAATATTTATTTTAAAGAATAAATTCTATTTCAATTATGCTAGTCACAATTGTGTCAAAAATAAACCAAACTAGGGGTCTAGATAAGATATAACAATTATAATCTTCACTAACCTTGTGAAATAAAATTTAGCTTGGAAGAATCTATTGATCTCAAATTTCTTATCTAAATTACCTTTGAATCACTATGTCATAGCTCATCTATTGACTAGACAACAAATTGCTTTATTACAATACTACAAAAACTAATACTACTATATAATACTTGTTATTGTAATTTATCTAATATTGTATTATTGATTTTTTTTTTTTTAAAGCTACACGTAATTAACATACCCATCTTAAACAAATCTATGTTAAAAAGATAATATTATTTTGATGCAACTATTTTTTACTACCATCTATTGAATATATGAGGTATTTTTGAATTATTTTGTATATTTAAATTTGACCATGGATATGTATTTAGTATGTTGCATTTTATAAAGGAAATTATGATAATAAATCGAGTTTCTATTATAATATATGGTTCTTTGAGAATTTGGATTATTTTTCTAGTTTCCTCTCACACAAGTTGTACATATTAATATAAGAATTTGAAAGAAAATATTTATTATAGAAGTGAAATGAGATAAATTTGATTTCTTTTGTTAATATTTAAATTATCTTTCTCGTTCCATTTCTCAAGGTGATTACATCCATTTATCTGCTTGATTAGAGAATATTAGAATTAATAATAAATATGTCATATATATAATATGGAAAAATAAAATTAGTTTGTTTCTTCCTACATAGTATTTCTATTACTAGGCTTATGAATTATTTCTAGTATGGATAATAGTCTAGAGAGGAAAATTCATTGGTTAAAGAATATATTTTGATAAAAAAAAAATCTTCATAAATAATGACCATTACAAATGGGTCTTAAACATTCGTTATTGGTTTAAATATGAATATTATAACCTTCCTTATCAACATTAGTCTTGGCATTCATTACTGGTTTAATTATGAATATTAAAACCTATATTACATTCATCATTGGCTTAATTATGAATGTAAGTATACAAAATTTGGGTAAAGGAAGATAAAAAACTAAAACACTTTATACATATATAATACTATGCTTCTATTCTTCATATTTTGTCAATATAATTTACATATTTATAATATTTATCATATTCTATATTATACCAGGGTTGTTATACCTCGTATAACCACTCCTTTACATAGAATGAGTTGTTTTAACAACTCATAATACAACCGAATATTCATATAACTAATATATTATCCTACAGATGATAATTTAACAAACTATAATCAAGGTGGGCTCTCCCTCTTTAGATGGTCCCTCTAGGGAGGACATCCCCTCCTTGATTGTTTCTTCTTTGGAGGTTGTCTCCCCAGGTTCCTCCTTCGACTATTCCTTTTGTAGAACCAGTGTTGCCCCATACTGTTGTCGTTGTGTCAACACAACCTCCTTGTCCCTTGATGAACACTTTTGTTGATCCTCTAAAAACTCCTGACTCATCTTCTACGTTGCTAGCTTCACTGCGTGGTGAATCTTTGTCCATGATGGTTGTTGAGGAACTTCTCATCTCACCTCGCTTGATGGACTTCATTTCTGAGCCTTCCTAGTTTGTTATGTAGAGAAAAAAGAAGGGGCTCCCCAAACCATGGCCTCGAATTTTGGGAGTCACATCTGTCCCCTCAGATTCTGGGGTTGTCTAGTCCTTGTCCTTCATTCGACATGCGATCTATCAGCTATTCATGTCCTATTTTGAACTAGCTTGTTTTTGGCCCTGAGGGCTCTCCATGTAAAGGGTACAACGCCCTGTAAATGTTGCTTACTTTATAAAAAAAAAAACTATAATAAACCTAAAGATGTAATATTCCTAATAGTACTAACTTATTCATATATTATGGGAGCCAAACTTATTTATTTCATAATTAATTTTTGTCTTGTCAAATGAATTAATTTATTTAATTTATTACTAATTTTATTTTAGTAGTATTTAAAGTAATACTATATATATTAAATTCAAAATTAGTATATTAATTGATATAATATATTAATAAATCGTTGGGGAGTAATAAGGCACATTTTTGGAGTTAAAATTCAAGGGGTGGGAAATCCCTCTTGGATTGATACTCTAGAAAGATAATACTATAATGGACTTACATCCGCTAGTGAAGATCGTAGAAAACCCCAATAGGGTTTGGGCATGTGAATTGACTTTTTAATTCTTTTATCTTTGATGATTTGTTATTTAACGGGTAAGGGTGGTGTGACTTATAGGAATTTAGGGCATAGATGAATTAGGAAACAAGCAAAAGATCATGATGAATCTTTATGTTTTATATGCTCCTTTATGTGGGTATCAATCGAAGAGAAATTGTCTAGGGAAATGGCCCTAGAAAGGGTCGCGTACCCACAAAACAGTTTACATCAAACAATAGATTAGAAAATAGAACTACATATTATACGCCTTGATTCTGTGCTGAAATGGTGTATGTAGGCAATTTAGGGACGAAGTTGTTCGTAGTACATAGGTGCTTGGGATGGGGATTTAGGATTGGTTAAGGGTGTTTTCCTTGTTGGTCTTGCTAAGATACCTTGAGTTAAAGAAAAATAACTATTAAAATTGAAGTTGGAAATTACTTGTATACTCAGAAGGAATACCGGATGGATTCGCTTGATTCCCTAAGGCTTTAGGCCAAATTCCAAGGTGGGACTTAAAATTTTATTATTATCTCACATACTCCTAAGGGCGTAAACCTTAGTGCACTCCTAGTAGGGGATTGTAGTCTTTAGAGAGTGACTTAGGACCCAGATGGTCCGGATGAGTCTAAGTCTCTTGCTAGAGCATATTCTAACCCATGTGGTTAGATGTCTACCTTATTTGGATAGATAAATCTTGGTCTCATATGGACATTAACCTAACCCGTATGGTTAGATGCTTATCTCAGATGGATAGATGCCTATCACGTATGGATAGAAGTTCCTGAGTATACAACTAATTGAGCAAGACATTAAGAGATTTAATTTGTTAAAAAAATAGTAAATTTTGGATTAAGGAAGTGTGGCTCTCTTACACAACTCTTGAATCTCATTCTTCCTCTCCTCTTTATCCATTAATATTTGTATTTAGTCATCTCTGGTGAGGAGTTGAGATTGTTTGCTTAGTCAAATCCAATAGTCATTTTGGTAGTTCAATGTATCCTTCTCCAGATGAACATGTAGTTTTAGGAATTGGCTAACATTGGAATTGATTTGGTCTCCCAATGGCTCATTGGATTCTTATTCATTTTCAACTTGCACCCCACTTTAATATTTCAATTCATATCCATACCTTCTCTTAATTCAATGGCTACACATTCTCCATAGTCAACATAAAAATATACTAAGATAGATGGGCCTATGTTGTTTGGTGGAGATGGAAATGAAAGAATTTGGTATTCATCCACATTCAAGTCAATACAAATATTTTTAGTCCCCCCAACAACCATGATGGTTGGTCTAGTGAAGTGGGTAGAGAAAGTGGATCCTTTGTATTAGTATGCTAGTTTGGAAAAATAGGCATTTCTATTGGACCACATATTTCCTCTATCAATGGATCAACTCTTCATTTACAAGGTTTTCATGTGTCCCTTCCACCTTTGATTGTGGCACATCAATATTATATCTATCAAACATTAATAATTGCGCTGAGATCCAGATCCAATGTGATTCTATTTCGATTCAAGGATTCAGACGAAAGGGGATGCCAAGCCTGTGTATATGTATATTTTATAGCCTCGGCAATTCAGATTCCAGGATAGCCAGGGGACAACAATGTGAGAGGATTCTGCCATGATATGAGGGTGGAACTCTAGTATGCAATACATGCAAATAATATCTAATCAGAATGTCCAGTCAAACAGAAACAAACATGTATTCTTAAAATTTGTATTTCATCAAATTCAAAATCAATTTATAAATAAGCCCCTAAGTAGATTTCAAGCAAAGATAAAACTTCTTGAAAGTCCCACATAACAATGTCAAATAGAGTAGAGTCCTAGAAAACACAGAGAGAAACATTTAGACCATCTATATCATTTTATGCTCAATCGGTAAAGTTGCTTGGGCAATCTTTATTTTGTGTTTCTACGGATATCCTCCAGAGAATCGAGTGTTCTGTAAAGAATGGTTTTGTGCGACCAGATTTTGAAATCATCCGAACATGCATTTCACTTGTTTATACTGCACTAGAAGTTTATGAAACATGCTTATGCATTTTCAAATAATGCTCATAGTGGGATGGAACACACCTCAGAAATTATAAGAAATGGTGACAAAGCCGCCAAAAAGAGGCAAAACATTGGCAATGTAGTCATCGAAAGTAGCCTCTGGCTTTACAAAGAATCCACTCATAATAGCAGTTGTCCCAAAAGTTGTAACGCCTAGAAGTGTTGCACTTATATAGCCCCAAGGAGTACTGAGTTTCGTGTACTTGAATTGGAGATCTATTTCTGATTTCTGTTGCACCATGCAAACCTAAAAAAGTGAACAATTATCAATGTGGTTTTAAATGTCAGGATTAAGGAATTATTAATCAGCTTCAACGCAATACTCAGACTACAACCTCTTTTATAAATCTAAAAATTAAAAGAACCCAAACTAAGTTCAAGCTCAAATACAGGTTCTTTACAGCTAAATGCATCTATACCATGAAGTGTATTCAAGCAATCAGTGCCATACGATGTAGAAATTATTCAGGAAACTTCAGAAAATCAGAAGATTAACCATACAGTGGCAAACATTAACTCTAGATTATCTATTTTTTTATATCATTAGTTTGTTCTTCCATGAACCAAAGGACAACTTCTTGACCCGCAGCACCAGCTAGCTTCTTCTCCAGTTTAGGTATGACTTCTTCTATAGGCCTCCTAAGATTTCCAATAAAAATGCCATCATCTCCAAAGCGACGAACATCGACAACAAAGGAGTCAAAACCAAAACAGCTCTTTTAACTGCAATTCATAGAATAGATATGAAATGTTAGTCTTTGTACAGGATTCTGTATTTCAGTATCTCTTATTGAGATAAGTTTACATTTCTTCTGATTAAGGAAAAAATGTACAAGCATGAAAACCCCAGATGCTGATGAGTGAAACAAATGTGCTGATGTTGACAGGGGGTATCATAGCGACCTCCCAATCTGGCCCATGTTGTTAATGGCTGTCAAAGTTGCGCCAATCCCACAAGTTGCTGCTGAGAACAGGATTATCATATCCATGCTTGCATATTCCTGTAGGATGGTAAGACATTTCCCCTTGCTGGGCCCTTGAACATTTTTATAAGGCGGGATCTCAGACATTTGAGCTGTTCATGGTCTTCCTTGCTACTTCATAGAGGGAACCCCTTCAGCCTAAAAATATAAGGGGAGTTTAAAATTATTTAAAAATTAAAAATTAAAAATTAAATAAAGTAATAATTTATGGATAGAATTGAACTAGACAATTCTTAAGGCTATTGTTTCAATTGCAATTTAATTATTATTATTTTAAAATAAAAAATATATATATATATGGGAAGCTTAAAATATTTAAAAATTATAAATAAAATAAAATAATAATTTATGGATAAAATTGAACTAGGCAATTTTTAATGCTATTGTTTCAAGCAATTTATTTTTATTTTTGTAATTTAATTATTCTTATTTTTAAATATTTTTATCAATATTTGTTTTACAAATCATTAAATATATATCAAACACTTTTTGGAGATGCCCCATACATAATCCATAAAGGGATATTACAATTAGACTAGTTCACTAATTTATTGAATACAAAATGGATCTACACCAACAAGGTATCCCACTATGTTTGTTTCCTACCAAACTTTTGAGAGTATTTGCTGAAGTCAAAACTCTTGCCTATGACAACTATCCATTAAAATCCATCCTTTTGGGTATATTTTTTAATGGCACATACTATCCCTATTCCACTAAGATTTTCTCCTAGGGATTCTCTACCATAGGTAACAATTTATAAAAATTGGCATTCTAGACAACTTGACAATTTTTACATTTCTCAATAAATCCTTTGATGTCACAATGTAGACATGGAAAAAAATAACTCACATCCAACATGGTCTAAAGTCTTATCCATAGTGATATTTCCACCTAATATTCCACTAAGCAATTCCCTAACCAAACTCTCTCTCATAGAAGTCATGTTATACAAAATTACATTCTTTTGAACAAATGCCCTTCTTGCAAAAAGCAATCCTAAAAAAATCCTTACCTTCAATCCAAGGCTACACATAATTATGTCATACCTCTATAAAATCCAAAGATTTAGTCTACAAACCCTTCACCATCTCCATGTGAACCAACTCTATTATCATATTAGTTAATGATGTAAAGTCTCCTACTTAAGACATCTACTACCTTATTGGGTTGCACCAACTCTAGATGTTTGAGAAAAAAAGAAAACCCTTAGAAATTTTCCACCCATCTCATGAGGCTCTAATCTAGCTTTGTTTGATTATTAATAAACTCCCCAAAATGTATACAACACATTTTAGAGGTGTACTATACATAATCTATAAATGGGTTATACAATTAGACTAGTTCACTAATTTATTCAATACAAACTGAACCTACATGAAGAAGGTATGCCACTATGTTTTTTTGTCTCCTACCAAAATTTTAAGAGTATTTGTTTAACTTGTATACATGAAGAGGGTAGAGGGACCAGTTATCTGATGATAGGGTCACACATCTGTAGTGCTTCAGTCTCTAGCACGTTTATGCTATGCTAGAGATGTACAATGACAAGATGCTGATGGCCCTCATGGAGAGGTGGGATGCCGCCACATCAAGTTTCTAGTTATCGACTAGAGAGATGACTATGACATTGGAGGATGTCTATCGCATCCTTGGCCTTCCCATTCATGATTGAAAGGTGGAGCTAGATGGCATGCGCTCACCATGAGAGTGATCAAAGGAAATCCAATATTGCTCTAGCCATATGGACGGTGGGGACAAGACTGGGCATATCTATACTTGATGATTTGAGCAAGCCTAAATCACTGCACCCCTACTTTACCCTGTCATGGTGGTCACTGTGGCCACATGAGTCATCATAGATAAGTGAGGCTCCCCCTTGCACGAGGGCCTCATCCACACTATTTTTGAGATGGTGGAGCATCAGATGATGTTTGCATGGGGGTGCAACATGCTTGTGCATATATATTAGCTCAGGAGGTACGTCCACTATGAGTACCACAACCTCACTACATGTACAGTCTTGCAGGTGTGGGATTTTGCACACATCACTCACACAAGGCCAAAGGGCTATCCCCAAGTGTGGGATTATATAGTGCTTATGGCTCATTGGTATGAGCTCACATGGCAATGGATACATGGTGACCTATAGTTATAGTGGTTGTAGTATGACACATTGATGCCAGATCAGATTAGATGGAGACTACACTAGTTGTTTTAGTGGGTTGAAGATGCTAGGTTCCTTTTGAACCTACAACATGACCATTTCATTCTAGGTCACACATATTTTGTGATCATGCCATACTATTGGAGCGGGCTCATGCGACAACATGGTTGGATACAAACCATTCCCCCTTCCATCACCACATACACCTGAGTTGTTTGAACTATTGTGTGGTCGAGGGACTGTCTGCATCCTACCATAGCCGATGTCTACCTTTTAGATGACGAGGCCAATGATAGGATCTATCATCAATGGGCATGGTGGATAATGTCAATGTGGCTGGAGATTTTTTGATGTGGTGGGTGACTCATCATCCTGCACCAGTGTTCTCGATGGATGCCCCCATGGGGGATCCTAACCTATAATGGGACGTGCTGCTACAACCACCGAGATAGAGGTGGAGGGGTTGAGGTAGTGGGGGAGAGTAGGAGGAGCAAGAGCAAGTGGAGGATGTCAAAGTAGTGTCACCAAGGTCGAGGAGGTAGTAGAGGATGTCCTCTCCTCCACGAGCCACTCCAGTCTCATTGGAACCACTAGCACTTCCCCTCATCCTAGTAGTAGCTCTGGAAACATTTGGAGAAGCTCCTAATACTGTGACACAGGACCCAGTGCCCCTCCTCCCCTAGACCCATATTGGTAGCCAAGGGATCTAGGTATGACAGTCACATTACTCCATTTCATTTTAGTACTTTTAGTTTTCATCTCATGTATATGTATATTATGTTTTGGTTTTTCATATCTATACATCTCGTGGTACTGATATACATTTTATTTCTGTGTTTGTAGTGGATACACAGTGATGGATTGGGTTCTTTACCTAGTGCATATCATAGGTGGCCCTTGTTGTGCCCATCCAGGGGGTGGTCCTTGACTCTTACTGGCCAACTTTAGTGGGATGACATGTCCATCTTTTTGAGTCGGTATCCCACCTTAGGACTACCTATGAGGAGGGGTAGGTGGAGATAGCACAGAGGATTGCAAATGCTACCACACTTTGAGGGCAACAAGATTAGCTGTTGGGAGAGCTATGGACAACCCTCATAGAGTGTGATGTGGCCATGATGAGAGGTGATAGTACTGAACAGACATGTGATGCCTTACAGAGCCATCTCAATGACCACACAAGGTAGCCAACAGTGGTGATTCTACCAGGTGACCAATAGCTAAAACAGGAGCTAATCTAGGCTTGCATACAAATATGCTCCCTCTGGGGAGAGATCAAAGGGATGCACACAGTGATGTCCATCTCACACTTGCATCGCACCCAATCCATCTCCACTATGTAGCCTCCACCCCATCCACAACCACAACCAGAGCTAAAGGGCTCTGAGAGCCATATGCTTGGGGTGTATATGGCCTTTTTTGTACATCATTTTTGTAGTTACAACACATATTTTGTAGATAATTTTTATGTATAGACACTAATACATATACACAATAGCCACTCATTTTTTTTACGATAGTGACACAATACATGTACATGACATTTGATATTTATATATACATGAGATACTGATTTTGACATTATGAAAGACTATATTTGATGTGCATGTTCCTTACCTTCATATATGTTGATGCTATGGATTTTATATGTATGGATGTATGTTTAGATTAGATGCTATCATGATTTAAGGAACACGCATGAATGTATTTTAATTAAATACAATGATGACCTAATTTCCTAAAAAGATGTAATGTAATGCATGGATACACAACATAGTAAAAGATGTTTATGCATGTCTCTCTCACACACACATGGTTGCATCATAAGACAAAAAATCTCACCATGTGTTAACATGAAGGAATGTCAACATACGCAATGCTATGACCCTTGAAGACTCAACATTGCACATATCAAACATTAGACACTACACATAGTATCATCGAAGATGCATTGTATTAACAAGTTCTTTTAGAGGCATCCCATCCATAGATGATAACCCATAAGCACCCGAGCCATACACGGAGATGAAAATGTAAGGGCCTAACCAATTAGGACTAAATTTTCCCCTTTTATCAGGTGACACATTTACATTTCTATGATTCTCATAGAGAACTGTCACCTACCTTGAAAGTTCTAGGAAGTACCCTTTGATTATATTGCCTAGATAATAATCATTGATAAGCTTTAAGATGGTCGAGGGCCTATAGTCGACACTCATCGAGCATCTCTACTTGATGCAAATGATTAGCTCAGTATGTCTCGTCATCAATCAACCCTTTAAGGGAAACCTGCAAAGATGAGATTTCCAACTCTAAAGGCTTGATGGATTCAGCACCATACACAATGTTGTAAGGTGTTGTTTCCATCACCATACAAACACTTGTTAGATAGGCCCCCAAAGCATATGTTAATTGAACATGCCAATCCTTACTCTCTTTTTTTTATTATTTTATGAATAATGAGCTCAAGATTCTTATTAGATGCTTCCACTTGGCCATTAGATTGAAGATAATATGGCGTGGAAAATCTATGTTGAATGTGGAACTACTCCAGGAATTGCTTTACTTCCTTGTTCTTGAATGGCGTGTCATTGTCAAAGACAAGTGTAGAAGGCAACTCAAAATGAGCAATGATGTTCTTTAGAAGAAAGCTACAAATAGCTTCAATGTTTGTAGATCGAAGCGGGATGGCTTCGACTCACTTCATGAAGTAATATCTAGCAGTAAGGATAAAGATGTATCCTTTAGAAGGAGGAGCTGACATATTTCCTATAATATCCAACCCTCATTTTGCAAAAGGCCAAGGAGAGGTTTGGTTTTGTAACTCTTGTGTAGGAGCATGAATAAGATGACTATGTTGTTGAAATTGTGAACATTTCTTAACAAAATTGAAGGAATCTTGTTCCATCATTTGCCAAAAGTACCCCATGTGGATAAATTTTCACACTAGGGATTTAGCACCGAAGTGTCCACCCCTAGAACCCGAATGGGCTTCTTTAAGGGAAAGGGGTATTTCTGCTTTAGTGAGACATTGAAGAAATAGATTGTTGTAAGATTTTTTATTGAGAACATCTAATAAGAAAAACATAATGGAATAAGAGCTTTCATATACGAGTGCAATCATTTTTCGTCGCATCATTGGGAAAGTTTCCAATCTTTAGATAGTTGTAAATGTTAGAAAACCATTCTCCCAAGTCTATGTGAGAACACACAAGAGCATTGGATTTAGGTTGATAAAAAACAATAAGAGACCGAAGGACCTGAACCACATAGTGGTATTCTTTTGTATCCTCATCTAAAGGAACTAGGGAAGCAACACTCACCATGGCATCCATGTGTCGATTTTATCTCCTAGGAAGACTGTCTATTATGAAGGAGGAGAATTGATTAAGAAAATACAAAACAAAGTATTGATACCAAGACAAATTACTTTGTTTAGCCTGATAGGTTCTCGTAATTTGGTCCATAATAAGCTCAGAGTCACCATGTATACACAGATGTTTTATCTTTAGCATGATTTGACATGCAAGCCAACAAATATGGCTTCATACTCAATGGTGTTTTTGGTACAAGGGAAGTCCAATCGAAAGGAGAGAGGGACTAGCTTACCTTCAGGCAAGATTAGAACCATGCCTGCATTGGAGCTAGTTTGACATCTTGACCCATCGAAATACATCTTCCATACAAGATCATGATTGACAACAAAAATATTCTCATTAGGGAATAAGTTCAAACTCAAGAGGGAGCGGGATAAAGGAGCGTCCACCAATTGATCGGAAATTGCTTGACTCTTTATCAATTTTTGAGTAATAAAATTTATGTTGAACTCAGAAAGCAACATTACCCACTTCGTTAATCTCCCAACAAGGTCAGCACTAGATAATAGATTCTTTAGAAGGTCACTTTTCACAATGACATGTGTTTCAGCATGATGAAGTTGGTGCCTTAGCTTATGGGTTGAAAAGGTGAGAGCGAGGAATTGCTTCTCCATGGATGAATAATGAGTTTCATAATCAACCGAGATGCGACTAATGTACTATAGACTGCTCTTTCCTTCTCGACATCATCACATTGAGCGAGTAAGGCCACCAAACCATATAGTGATGCAGCAAGGTAAGGTAGAAACGGTCTATCTTGCATAGCCGGCATTAATACACGAGGATTGGCCAAATAAGTTTTTATTGATTCAAAAGCTTGTCGGAACTCTTCATCCCATATAAAGTGAACATCCTCTTTTAACAAACAATTGAAAGGAAGGGTACAATAAACCAATTGAGATATGAATATACAAATTTCCTAAATCTTCCCTTGTAAACTTTGCAACTCATTAATGTTCCTAGGTGGAGGTATGTTAACAATTGCATCAATCTTATTTGTGTCGACTTTAATTCCATGATGAGAGACTATGAATCCGAAAAGTTTTCCCACATCTATGCCAAAGAAACACTTAAGAGGATTAAACTTCATCTTATCAGATTTGAATCCTTTTGAAGATAAGATGAAGGTTCCCTATGTGATCTTGGCAGGTTATGGATTTTTCCAAGATATCATCGATGTAGTCTTCTAGAATTTTATGAATGAAGTCATGAAAGATTAAGGTCATTGCCCATTGGTAAGTTTCTCTTGCATTCTTTAACCCAATGGGCATGACCACATAATAGAAGGTACACTAAGGGGTAGTGAAGGCTATCTTATACTGGTCTACTAGATTAATACGAATCTGATTATAACTCAAGAATCCATCCATGAAAGATAATAAGGCATGGCTTGTAGTAAAATCTACAATCATATCAATATTAGGTAACAAAAAATCATCCTTAAGAGAGGCCTTATTAAGATCACAAAAGTTAATGCATATATGAAAATGACCATTAGGTTTACTGATGAAAACAATATTCGAGATCCAAGGTGAGTAGTCAATTGGATGGATAAACCCTGCTTTCAACAACTTCTCTATCTCGGTCTTAACCAACAAAGAAACCATAGGATTAATCTTTTGAACTTTTTGTTTGACTGGCTTGGCATCGGGACATAAGACAATATTATGAATCACTACAGACTCATCAATACTAGGCTTGTCCTCATATGACCAAACAAAGATATTGGGATGGGAATGTAGAAGGTCGGAGTGCTCCTTAGCTTCTTTAGAAGAAAGGCACCTCCTGATCTTAATCACCTTTTTAGAAGATTTAGGATCCATAAAGACTTCAGTAGTATCCCCTTTGAGGAGGGGAATACAGTCTTTAGGATGCAGTATTGGAACACTATTTTCAACATTGCTTGTTCACGAGTCAAACAATCACAAAAAACCAAATTTGCTTGTTCACGAGTCAAACAATCATAAAAAACCTCAAAAGTAGGCATGGTAAATGCATCACCCAATGGATCCATAGTTTTAATTTGACTCATATTAATATAAACTACAATCAACTAACCATTGCACCTTCTTTCGATGCAAGTGCTAGTTTATACAATCTTAGAATACCAATATCTCCTTGATAATGGACATGTTTTTGAACTATGCAAGAGTGATTAAAGAGCTCGTAGATGCTAATCTAGACCTACTTCAACAAACTGACAATTTAGGTAGAAGACCCAAACATAATGCTGCCTATCTTAAGAAAATATCACATATTTCCAGAATTCTTATCTAGAGAAATATAAGTATTTGTATTATATAGTGGACACCAATGGCCAATTACCACTCCATATAGCCATCATAGTAGGAAAGTTGGATTTAGTCAAAGAGATATTGAAATATGCCAGAGATTGCATACAAATTGTAGATACTAATGGAAGAAATGCTTTGCACTTGGTGATTAAAAATGCAATACATAGTTTTAGTAGAATTTTGAGGTGCATTAAAACCTTGGTGTCGTTGGTGGTCTCAAAGAGGTTGATCAATGGATATAACAATAGACAACATGGATAGTGATGAATGCCTTTTCAACGAGGTAAGTGATTCATTTATTCTACTCTTCATTTGGTTATAGGTGATTAAACAAAAGGTTTTTAAGAGCTAAGAGTTTCATTCCATTTCATGTATGAGAATGTAGGCACTGTTAAAAGCTATTGCCAACTAAAGCTTACAAAAATGAAACTTTTGAATTGTAAAGGTGAAAATTAAAGTTAATTTTACGTTCGATTAATTATAAAATTGTAAATGGGCGGGGGCCCTAGCTCGGTTGGCTAAGTAGTTCTGTTGCGGCTCTGCTGGTCATGAGTTCTAGTCTCCCCCGTCCCGTGGTACCGGAGGGCGTGTCGCGCCAGCGCCGCCGGTCACGTTAAAAAGTTTACCAGGCGCACTGCAGTTTATAGGGGGTCGTGCTACCCGATTCCTGCAGTCTAAAAAAAAAAAATTATAAAATTGTAAATAATTATTTTAATTTCATTGATAAAAATATATAATAGTCTAATTGTTTGATAGTTTTAAAAAATATGAAAAACAAAAAAATATAAGGGGAGTTTAAAATTATTTAAAAATTAAAAATAAAATAAAATAATAATTTATGGATAAAATTCAACTAGACAATTTTTAAGGCTATTGTTTCAAGTAATTTTATTTTAATTTTTATAATTTAATTTATTATTCTCAAATATTTTTATCAATATTTGTTTTACAAACCATTAAATATTATCAGACACTTTTTGGAGATGCCTCGTATCTAATCCATAAAGGGATCTTACAATTAGACTAGTTCACTAATTTATTGAATACAAAATCGACCTACACCAACAAGGTATCCCACTATGACAACTATCCATAAAAAATCTTGCCTATGACAACTATCCATAAAATGCATCCTTTTGGATATGTTTGTTAATGGCACATACTATCCCTATTTGAGGTGATACTTTTTCGTAACCCATGTATCCTCACAACTTACTTGAAGAATACATTTACAATCTTGGAAGTGTTTTTCATCTTTTGCTAAGGAATGAAATTCACCATTATTGAAAACCAATCAACTACTATAAAGATTAAATCATTATCCCTTTAAGTCCATAGTAGTCCAGGAAAAAATTCCATGGAGATTTTCTCCTAGGGGTTCTCTACCATAGGTAACAATTTATAAAAATTGGCATTCTAGATAACTTGACAATTTTTACATTTCTCAATAAATCTTTTGATGTCACAATGTAGACATGGAAAAACATAACTCACATCCAACATGGCGTAAGTCTTATCCATAGTGATATTTCCTCCTAATATTCTACTAAGCAATTCCCTAACCAAACTCTCTCTCATAGAAGTCATATTATACAAAATGACATTCTTTTGAACAAATACCCTTCGTGCAGAAAACAATCTTGAAAAAATCCTTACCTTCAATCCAAGGCTACACACAATTCTGTCATACCTCTATAAAATCCAAAGATTTAGTCTACAAACCCTTCACCATCTCCATGTGAACCAACTCTACTATCATATTAGTTAATGATGTAAGTCTCCTACTTAAGACATCTACTACCTTATTGGGTTGCACCAACTCTAGATGTTTGAGAAAAAAGAAAGAAAACCCACATAAATATTCCACCCATCTCATGAGGCTCTAATCTAGCTTTTTTTGATTATTAATAAACTCCCCCAAAATGTATACAACACATTTTAGAGATGTACTAAACATAGTAGATGTAAAGGGGTTGTATAGTAGATGTCACTATGGTTTTTTGTCTCTTACCAAACTTTTAAGAGTATTTTCTTAACTCATATTCACAATTTTTCTCTAACCATATATCAATGGATGGTATGTAAAACTACAATTTAACAATGTTTCCAATCTCTTCCATAATGTATGTCAAAATGGCTCAAGAACATAGTATCCCTTTTTGGTAACCCATGTATCCTCAAAAATTACTTGAAGAATAGGTTTGCAATCATGAAAATGTTGAATTCATCTTTTTGTAAGAAACAAAATATGCCATTTTTGAGAACCAATAAAATACTATAAAGAATAAATCATTACCCCTCTAAGTCCATACTAGTCCAAAAATAAATTACATGGAGATTTTCTCTCGAGGCTTCTCTAAGATACGTAACAATTTGTACAAATTAGTATTCTATTCAATTTGAAAAATTCTACATTTCTCAATAAATATTTAAGTGATTCATTTATTCTTCTCTTCATTTGGTTATTGGTGATTAAAAAAAAGGAATTTAAGATTTAAGCATTTCATTCCATTTTTATCAATATTTGTTTTTACAAACCATTAATATATATCCAACACTTTTTGGAGATGCCCTATACCCAATCCATAAAGGGATCGTACAATTAGACTAGTTCACTAATTTATTAAATAAAAAAGTGACCTACATCAGAAAGTTATATCCCACTATGTTTGTTTGTTTCCTATCAAACTTTTGAGAGTACTTGTTGAAGTCAAAACTCTTTCCTATGAAAACTATCCATTAAAATCCATCTTTTTGGATATCTTTGTTAATGGCACATACTATCCATATTTGAGGTGATACTCTTTCATAGCCCATGTAGCCTCATAATTTACTTGAATATATTTGGAATCTGAAACATAGAGACAGAGGTTCACCATCAATAGGGTGTTAATGATGAGCCTAATTTTCATTAGGTGTGTGTTTCACTCAATTATGAAGGCCAAAATGCTTTAATAACAATAAAAAATCACCCCTAACTATTATAGCAGCAAAAAGGGAAGTTTTGAGAGGCTAGAATGGTATGTACCTTGCTACAAGAAGGCTATTTTTAGGTCATAGAGGACTCATTTTCCTTTACTGGTGAATGGGTCCCTATTAGGGTTTTGGAAACTGACTTCTGGGTTTTATTACTCTCAGTCTGTACTCCCAAATCCTAGGTATTCACTGCTCCAGTCCTCATTCAGGACTCATTCGCCTTTAGTGGTGAATTGGCCATGTTGGGGTTTCATAAAACTAATTTATGGGTTCTATTCTTCAAGATCTGTGCTCTCAGCTCCTAGGTTTTCAGATTCCAAAATTTTGAAATAGATTTTTTAGCTTTGTTTTCATGTTCTTGCAATGTGGATGACAACTTTAAAACTTGACAACTTTGACAATTTTGCTCCAATCTTGTTCTCCACTTGATCTTTGACCTATGAACCTGCAAACACACATTTGAGAGGAGAAAAAAATGTTGATTGTTAGTGAAAATCATTAAAATCCCGCCACAATTAAATTCAAAAAGGGGTGTCCTATGTGAGGAGGACCCATTCTCCACTAAAAGCGAATGGGTCCTAACACAAATTTCTAGGACCATGCATGGGGGGGACGAAATAAAATCACAAACCAATTTCAAAAATGCCAAGAAAGGGGTGCCCTATGTGGAGAGGACCCATTCACAACTAAAGGTGAATGGGTCCTAGCACCATTTTCTAGGACCTTATTGGGTTGCACCAACTCTAGATATTTGAGAAAAAAAGAAAACCCCTAGAAATATTCCACCCCTCTCATGAGGTTCTAATCTAGCTTTGTTCGATTATTAATAAACTCCCCAAAATGTATACAACACCTTTTAAAGATTCCCTATACATAATCCATAAATAGGTTATACTATTAGAGTAGTGACACTAATTTATTCAATACAAATTGAACCTACAACAAGAAGGTTTGTCACTATGTTTTTTGTCTCCTTATACCAAACTTTTAAGAGTGTTTCCTTAACTCATATTCACAAATTTTCTCTAACCATTTATCAATGGATGGTTTGTAAAACTACAATTTAGCCATGTTTCCAATCTATTCTATAATGTATGCAAATATGGCTCAAGGATATAGTATCCCTATTTGGTAACCCATGTATCCTCAAAACTTACTTGACGAATAGATTTGCAATCTTGAATGTTGAATTCATCTTTTGCTAAGGAACCAAATATGCCATTTTTGAAAACCAATCAAATACTATAAAGAATAAATCATTACCCCTCTAAGTCCATACTAGTCCAAAAGTAAATTGCATGGATATTTTCTATTAAAGCTTCTCTAGGATATACATAACAATTTGTACAAATTAGTATTCTATGCAATTTGACAATTTTTTCATTTCTCAATAAATATTTTGATGTCACAATGTAGCCCTTGAAAAAATACCACTCTTCCAACATGGCCAAAATCTTATCCACAATGAAATTTCCACTTGACTTTCCACTACAAAATTCCCTAATTAGACTCTCTCATAGAAATCTACATATACACAATTACCTTCTTTTGAATAGATATCCTTCTAGAAGCATCAAAAGTAGGCCCCGTCATCTTTTTTTATTGAGAAAATGCATTATATTAATAGAAGCATCAAAAGTGGGTTCCATCACCTTTTTTTATTCAGAAAATTTAGCCAATAGGCTTTTATTGTGGACTTTCCAGTCCACAAGCCACCAACAACCCTGTCTCACACACCGTAATACAACTGTTGGTTTTGGTGAAATTGCAAAGTAGTAGGTGGTTTTCAGATTGAGTTTTTTTAGAGGACATTGTGGACTTGCTAGTCCACAAGCCACCGACAACCCTGTATCACACACCGTAATACAACTGTTGGTTTTGGTGAAACTGCAAAGTAGTAGGTAGTTTTCAGATTAAGTTTTTCTAGAGGACAATTGCTATTTAAGACAAAATATTTTATACATATCTTGTAGCTGTAAAGTCACTATGATCCATATGACAATTGCTATTTTAGACAAGTCTTTCTTGCAGTTGTAAACTCAATGTAACAAGTGCATTCAAGAAGGATTAAATCCATCTCAATCAAATCAGATTTCACATGTGATCAAATCAGATTTATCATCATTGTCCATGATAAGTCCTTGGCTTTATGCAGTTCATATTCCTTCAACTGTCATTCGATCATTGCCTCGACATCGTTTGAATTGAGCACGTTGAATCTTAGTCCTTTCAAAGGATGTTTGCATTAATTTTGCATAGCTATCCACAATTACATATTTTTTCAACCACCCTTCGATCGCTGCCTCCAATTTGCATAAATGAACTTGTGGAGCAAAGCGGCCCAGGAAGGTGTTGCAGGATGACATTCAACACACAACAAAGCCTGCGATTACATGTCTAGCAAGGAATGGCGGTGTGAAAAGTATAAACCCAGGTGTAAGACCCTTACAGCCTTGGATGTGGTGTTCTCATTAGATGTATTGCCAGTTGGGAAAAGCTTATGCAATGATTTTGGATTTTTGCAAAGTATTCTCGGCTAGGGTCGGTTGGTGTAAGGGTCAGTGTTCTAAGACTGAATCAAACACTTTGGGTATGAGTGTTTCTAATTCATGCATGGTCTGTGGTGATGATTTAGAGCAAGTTTCAGCCATTTGCAAGAAGAAAATAGCATGTGTTGCAGCCTTCTTTCATTAAAAAGCTTTTTGGTAGCTTCCACACAATTGTTGAAAGTTTTCGTCAAGTTGTAGATGCAAGGGTTTCAACTAAGTTTTCATCATTTTCAAACCCTACAAAATGTTTTTTAGTTCATTGATTGCACCAAACAGTTAAGGTTTAAACTTTGATTTTCAATCTTTCGAAACCCTAAAAGGCATTTGATTCCAATCATCGAGTCAAATTGATGGTGTTGTCAGTAGATTCATGGTGGTTTGGGGTTTCAATTCATTAGAAAATCCATCAACATTGGTAAGTGAAAAGTGTTCTCAGAATCACAGAGGTCATTGTAATACCGGGTTGCTATTTTTAGCAATGACTATTGTTGGCAGTGGTTAATGTTTTAGTTCTATTTTTGGACAGTGGATGAGGGCCTATTTTTAAGGCTATTTTAGTTCTATTTTATTATTTGCTCAAAGATAGACTTGCTTTAAGTTTCTTTCCCCCCTTTTTCTGCAGCTTTTAGAGAGGTTTGCTTTAAAACATTTCCTTTTGTTAATATTTAATTATAATTTTTAAATCCTTAAAAGCATATTAATTGTAAGCTATAAGTAAGTGCTTGGGGGAACAATAGAAAAATAATGGTGCTTGATGTTACAATTATGTTGCAGAAACTATTGTTCAAAGTTGAAGTTAATGTTGAACATGTGCTGTAGTTTTGTTAATTGAGTTGAAAGTGGATTTTACCATCAAGTTTTGTATTGAGGTTGTTTGTCTACTTAAGGTCAATTTAGCTTAAATTTGGGTTTGGTATAGATTTCAAGGAGCTTCCTCTCCTAATTTGAAGAGAGGTTTTACTTCACACACTATTTTGTTTTCCTTTGTCTTGCAAAAGACATTAAAAAATTATAATGTTAGCACTATGGTAGCTAACAATCTGTTGAGGAAGTGTTTCGAAATTTTAAATAGAAGATAAGGAAAATAAAAGAGAAATGTCATAAATAGGTAGTTCAACAAGATGTAGAATGCACAAAAATGAATAGCACTCACTTTAACACAAATCAAATTCCAGACCTGCAGTAATAGTTGAATATATACAGTTAGAAAGGGAGGGGCTTTTTACACATTCTAATCCTTAATAGTTCAATTGTTATTTTAATTTTTTACTTAGAAGTCTGCACGCTAGCTAAAATTCTTAGATGTAAATTTTTTGTTCTTTGATCTCTTCTACTTGAAGATGCTTTGTATGTTACTATTTTTAATGTTTCTAGATGCAAGTATCATCTTTAGCCACTTTTTTCCTTTATCTGTTATAATGTTAATCATGTCACATCCAAAAGAGTTGTGGATCTCATTTCTTTCTTATATGTATGAAGATACTATTTTTTGAACATTCTCAGATATTCATTTGGCTATGCTAGGAAGCTGGCCATTTTTCCAAACTCTATATCATTTTTCATGGCTCTCTACACATTTATCAAAATTGCACCCACATATCTTTAAAGTAGTCTATGCCAGCACAATTGATCAAAGTGGCGTGATATATTTCACAATGATAAAATAGCAGGGGTCATTGTCCCATAGGCATTCTTTTGGTCTTGTGGACGTTAAAAGACTTCTATTCTATTCTATTCTATTTGACGCTCCACAAACAAAGCAAATAGCTACATAATGAATTATAGGAATTAACAAATATGCATGACGTAGTGCCCTACATGGGAATTTATGGGTGGTGCCTAGAATAGTCAATCCAAGACTTGCCAGTCAAGCTAATTGGTTAAGACTAGGGAATGATATGGCATATAAAGGCTTGATCATAGTAATGAGACTAGACTCAGCTCAGACTTAGTGAGGGTGACTTGACTCGCAACTCGGTGACTCGGGACTCGGACTCGGTGCAGACTCAACAAAATGAAAAAAGTTGAAAAAACCCTAGAAATTTAGAGATTTTTAAGGATTTAAAACTTGTTTCAAGCACCCTTTATTGAATACAACATAAATAAAAGAAAATTTGATCACATGCACAAGTATACAATGATCACATAAGTATAAAGTACACAAATTGTAGTTACGCTGTTGAAGGAAATAACATACTTAGATATATTATAAAATTAGTCAAATGTATACAAAAATCATGGAATATGAAATCCATGAAATCAAATGTTCCATACGAATATGAAATATCAAAATTAAAAAAATAGCTATAAGTCTATGACTCTATGCCCTATGGCATAGTGGAGCCAGCATCCTTCCTACGAAGGTGTCTAAGGGTCCTGGATGATGTTGCAGCTACAACCATAGTCTCTGCTTGTGTCTGACTCTCCATGCCACTCTCACCAACAACAGCTATGTCTCCTCATGCTCTAGCCTCCTCCTCAGCCATGGCTACAACCTCAGCCTCTCTCTTTGCCTGGTCCACCCAATTAAGGTCCTCATCACTAAAGACTGCATCTGTAGTCTCAGTGATCCACTTAGACTGTGGATTAACCTCCTCTAGATTGATCAAGGTTTTTTCATGGTCAAAACGCTTCCTATATTTGAGCCAAAGGTTGTAATGAACATATACCAAGTCATTCATCCTCTCTAGTGTCAATCTATTGTGCTTCTTGGAGTGTATGTGCTCAAACATACTCCAATTACGCTCACAACTAGATGAACTGCATGGATAGCTCAATATACGAATGATAATATTTTGTAGGATCGGTGTATCAAAACAAAACATATGCCACCATCTATCTGAGATGAGAAAAAGAAACAAAATCAATCTCATTTCAAGTTTCAAGTTCAAGTTCAACATTTAATAATAAATTATAATATAAAAAGATGAAAATTATGCCCTTAAATATATTTTTACCTGGTAGTAATGTTGTCCTACTATCTTTGCACATTTGACATTCAAAGAAGTCTCCTTG
Source organism: Sequoia sempervirens (assembly GCA_007258455.2). Lineage (NCBI taxonomy): Eukaryota > Viridiplantae > Streptophyta > Pinopsida > Cupressales > Cupressaceae > Sequoia > Sequoia sempervirens. Next base: position 164,353,201 of record VDFB02000017.1, on the reverse strand, counting down.
TGCCTTAGTGAAGGCATCTATCTCCTACACCATTTGTGTAGTAACAATGGGCAACATCCACTCTATTGTTGTGTAGAGCCCACTAAGAATTTCTCTATCTGTACAGAAATCATAGTGGAATTGGAAGGTTGGATTTAGGAAACATACGGCTGCATGGATGGGCCTATGAAATTGGTTTTACCATCTCCTATCAATGATATCCCAAATGGGACGATACTTCTCCTCAACTCCACCATAGACTGATCTAATGGCCTCTTTTGCCCTATCCATGCCCTCATAGATGTAGCCCATTGTGGGCTTCTCCCCATCTGCAACTCGTAGGAGAACTAGCAAGGGCTCAATAAACTGCAAAGTGCAAACATGTTTCACAAATAAGTGTGAATAAAAATAAACAAATAAAAGTAAGATATGATTAAAAATTAAAACATAATAAAGAATTGAATTTTACCTTCACAATCTTGTCCATTGGTGTCCAAAACCCTTGCTCATAAAAAATGCAATCAGCCACAACAATCCCTGCAGTGCTTGTAGAAAAGGATGAGGAAGACCACTCCTCACTAGTAAACATGTGCCTTAAAGCTGCCTTTGACTGAATCAAGGATTGCATCATGATAAAATTTGTTGCAAACCTAGTGATGCCAGGACAAGACAACTCCCTCAACCTCGTGTATTGCCTCATAAGGTTAAGCACCCATGTGTGATTGTATACAAATTTGCATATGTTTTTTGCTACATCCACACATGTTTTGATCCATGGGAGCTTTCCAAGATCCTCCAACATGAGGTCAATGCAATGGGCGACACATGGAGTCCAAAATATAGTAGGGTGCCTCTCCATCAATAATCTACTAGCAGCAACATAATTTGCTACATTATCTATCACCACTTGTACTACATTCTCTTCCCCCACATCAACTATCACCTCCTCTATAGCCTCATACAGGTATGTGGCATTTTTTAATTAGGCAGAAGCATCAATGGACTTCATGAAGACGATGTCACTTGAAAAAATAAGCAAAACCAATTATTCAATAAATTAAAAAACATAAATCAGCCATATTAAATTATTAATCACTAGATCAAATTCAAATTTCAATGCATTGAGGGAAGTACAATTACCTCCGGAGGAAACTAGGAAATTAAGCAACATCCTATTTCTCCTATCGGTCCAATCATCAGTCATGATGGTTCAACCAATCATCCTCCACTTCTTGCATTGCTCCTCTAATTGTGCTTTTACATCTGCCACCTTTTGAGTCAAAAAGTGGGCCCGTTAATTGATCGTCACTAGGGGCTTTGAACCCACCCCACATATGGTTATGGCATCAACCATGTTTTGCCAAAAGGTGACCTAAAACATGTCATAAATAAACTAATAAGTTACACAAGCATTGTAAAATGAAAAGTTTTAAGTTTTTAACTTTAAATTTGAATTCAATAATGAGATACATCTAGATTCTAAAATTTAAATATAAATTTTAAAAAAATTAAACAAAAAATAATTACCTAGCTACATGGAAGGGAATGGTGCAGTAGTACCAAAAGTCTGCAATTGTCTATTTTGTAGCATCATGTGCATCCTTGTTCCAACCCATGATCTCAAGCGATGGTTGGGAACTAGGAGTAGTGTGTGGTACAAAATATGAGTCCATCCTAGATTTATGAACTCTAGGGCCAATGCTAATACTACCACTACCACTAGCAGTAGCAACACCACCAGCACTAGGAGTACACATAGGCATAGTTGATGCAGAAACAAAAGTACTAGCACAAGCACTAGCACTAGGATGGTATGGAGGCATGTAAGAAGCATCTCCAACAACACCAAGTCCCTATCCAACTCCAACACTTTCCAACTGCTGCTTCTATTTCTTTTTCATTTCTTTTTGCATTTCAAAAGTTTCTAATTGCACCTGCACTTCATGAACAACCTCAGGAGGTGCTTTAGTGCAACCCACTGCATCATGGACGGGTATGCGTGCAAGATGGTATTTTAATCTATTTATGCCTCCATGATATATTTTTTTTCCAGTAGTTACATTTTGCGTCTCCTCTTTTCATTCTGAGAAAGATTTTAGCATGTTTCCAAGCAGGGTTTTTTCTGACTGGGGTTTGAGACATTGTGAAAATAATAATATGGTTTGATTTGCAAATGAATGTGGCTACAAAAATAGGGTTTCTAAAATTATTTAAGTTGCAAGTAGGGTTTGTAAAAAAAATATGTAAACTCAAACAAACAATGATTTTACAAATTACAATGAATTATTTGTTAAAAAAACACAAAAAAAATCAATTAAAATCAAACTTACCTCTTAGATTTGGCTTGGAATGCAATGCAAACTCCTCCCAATCACTGGTAATGAGCTCTCAATGCACCTCCTTGCTGGTATGGAGCTCCCCGAATGATATATGACCCTGGATTTGTCTTCAACAACTTGCTGGTTGCCCTCTCTTCTCCTCCTATTTTTCTTCACAACTCTTTATTCTCCTCCTATTTTTCCAAATGAATGAAATGAGGCTGCTTTTAGGGTTGAGGAGATAATATAAGACCAAAAAAAACAAACTTAAACTTTAATTTTTTGTTTTTTTATTGAGTTTTTGGTTTGCTGCCGTTGATCGTGTCCAGGGGTCGAGACTCTCCTAGATGTGGTGCGTCTGGTGAGTCTAGCCTGGACGCATCTGGACGCAGTCACATCTGCTCCCACACTCCCAGGACTCAACCAGGGGTGCTTGGCGTGCGACTTGCTGAGTCCGGGTGAGTCCCGTAACTATGGGCTTGATAAACATGAATTTCTTTCTCATAGCACATTGGTAGCTGCAGAATAACTAGGATTCAATGCTAAATTTGAGAACACAGTGTACATTGCACAATTACTTACTTGTATGTTTATTAGTTTGGTAGGAGACTACTCTAGGTCACTTTTCCTTGTCTCTAGAGGACTATTTGATCTATACAATCCAGTAGTGCTATATCCTCACCCCCACATGATCATTTCAATGTATTTGTCATTATTAAATGTTTAAATTTTCATTTTACATTATTATTTTTTTATTACTTAAGAGTTCCATTGTGGTCCTCACCCATGAAATAATTTGTCTTACAAAAAATGCAAAAACTGGGCCTAGCCCAAATGGAAAAAAAATAATATGTGTTTTACATGACAACTTATTAATGAGAAGTTACATGTCAAAATTTATGACAGAATGGGGGCTATTTCGTGAAAAGAATCTCATTGTAATTGATATCTTTAAGGAGGAAATGGAGCCATTTTTAGGAAGGAAAAGAGTTGGAATTTGTGCCTTCAAGTTGCCCTCTCGCTGCTATATATTGAGGTGCTAGTAGGCACTTGGGAATGATCCTTTGTATCTTTCCTTTTGGATTCTTTGGAAAGAAACGTACAATTAGAAAGAGAAATTTGTTTTGGTGCTCTGTAGAAATAGTCGCAGCAATATATAGAAATGAAAATGGGTAAGGCAATAATATTTCTTAAATATATGGCATTTCTATTGTCTATGTTTCCTAGCCACATGATAATGATAGTTTGTTTGAGTGGTATTGACCAAATCTTGCATGGGATGATATAGATCCGAAGGAGTGTGCGACTGAAGGAAACTGTTATTTCTGTTTACCAAATTTATTTTTAAAGTAAGCCCTTTTTGGTGTAGGTCTAGATTTGACTTTCAAAATTAACATTAAAATTTTGGTTTTGTTCAATCAACCTTGATTTAACACAACTTTAATTATTAATTTTATTTTGTTTTTGAACTGTAGTTGTTTCCAGTCATTTATTTATTTAATGATTATTTTGAATATTATTTGGATATAAAGAAATAAACACTCAAATTCTTTATTTTGAATGATATTTGGATATACTTAATTTTTTGGTGGATCTAGACATACATTTCATTTAAAAAGATTACAAGTAAAACTTATTGTTTATACATCTATTTTTTATGACTGTCTATTTTATTATGAAATAATAATAATTTTTTGAATTTTTTTTAGTCAACTAGCATACATAATTAATTGTGGACTCATCATACTTTCAGTTCAGAGTGATCTATTAATTGTTATCATATTTCATAATTTGAAAATCTAAAATTTAGAGTATTAGTGAAGTAAGCTTATCTATTATATTCATTCTTTGTATTTAAACTTTGTACTTGTCAACAAACATTAAATGTTAGAAGACATAAATTAAGGTAGTCAAAGCATAATGGATCTTTGTTAAATTTGGTAAATTATCTCAAATTTTGATTTATTATGAAATACTAATCAATAAATGAATGTTAAAGATAATATATAGAAGATAGGGTATGAAGAAGATTAGGGAGTCAAGGAGCATAATGGATCTTTGTTAAAATCCAAATATCTTCTCAAAATTTGTTACAAAACTTGTTATTGATTTGTACATGTGGTGTTGTTTATTCTCAATATTGAATTGCATTTTATCATTTTGTTCTGTATTTTTTTGCTAGGAAAAAAATTAACATTCCCATTTCAGATATATTTAGCCTCTATAAACTTTCTTTTGAAAGATTCTATCTATATTTGCAAAAGAATTAGTTTATGTTGGAGAAGGAAAACGAACCTTATCTTAAGAAAATAGAGCTATCATTTATTTATATTCCACACTATATTAAAGAAAATGATTGTGATCTTTTAAAGATAATTTGAGAAATAGGATTGAGAACCTCCCACAATGATTTTTTGTTAAATAGTTAATTTAAATTTTGAGAATAGTGAAATGAAATTTGAAATTGAATATGTATAAGTAATTGTTTACTATTTTTTAATATATATGAGGAAATAGATGTTTGATAGCATTTTTTTTGAAAATAGGATTTCTACATTCAAAAATATATTTATATTATATTTGACAGTTAAATTTAAATCTCATTTTATTGATTTTCAATTTGGTTGAATTCAATGTCATTTTACTAATTTTAAAATTTCCAACAATTAATTAATCATTGAATAAACTAGGGTGACTACTTACCACACTTTAGATGCAATAGATGATTGATAGAGGTATTTTTTGGATATAAGATTCTCAGTAAAAATCTTACATTGTCACTTTTAAAATTTATATTCTATTTGAAAATTAAATGTAAATCTCATTTTATCACTTATAACATATGTATTGACTATTTCTTAATTAAATTTACATCCAAAATACTTCCAATATTTCTTCTAACATATCTATTGATTATTTGTTGATTAAATTTAAGTCCTATTTTATTGCTTCTTAAACTTGCATTGGATGCATAAGCATTAAATAAGATAAGGTGACTATTTATAACACCTTTAGAGTATCACTTCCAAAATTTACATTACTTAATGTTTTAAGGAAAAAATTAAACTTCAATTAAATTTACATCAAATTTTTGTGCATTTTAGCATCATTTAATAACCTAAATGTCAACCTAAACTCTAATCTTATTTATACCATTTTAAAAATTAGCATTTGACTACTTGATATTTTAATTAAATCTTATTTTGATTTTATTATTCTAGTGAAAAGCTCCTACCAAATATAATGATCAATAAATACACTACAACCAAAGCTTATCTTATTTTAAATTAAAAAAATTTAGTGAACCTATGAACAAGCACCTTATTGCTAGGTCCACAAGATTTTAATAATCCACATCTATTTTTTGCCATGCATAAAAGGAATATGAACAGTTTCAGATGCTCATCTCGCTTACACTCAAGATCAATGCGATACCATATGGGGCTAGCATATATAAGCTTTGTCTCACACTTTCTTGTGCTTTCATCAAATTTTCAATGCAATTAAATGGGGTGATAGTCAAAAATCACAATTCATTTCCCTTCTTTGAGGCATAAGAGACACGGGTCAGGTAGAAACAAAGTTGCAGATTGGTGGTGGGATTTTGCACCTCCACCTATGAAAACACATATATCTCCTCCAACCACTCTCCATCTCAAATTGTTAGAGGGCCTCAAGTTCTCCAACCCTCACCACAAAGTAGAATAAGCCAGTGGGCATGGTGCCTCGATTGGAGCGAGTTATAGTTGATTAAAATAGTGTTTGCAAATTCTGGATAATTGTGAACTCACAAAGTTTGGATTAAATGCTTGTATAAAAGAAACTTGTTCTAATTCTTAGTTTCCAATACATTTGCTTAGTTTGGCTTCCTACAAAGTGCCATTTGCATTTTGTCTTCCACTTTATAGCTATTGACTAATATTTGCTTTGTGACTTGCAACCACCATCCACATTTATTTTCTGTTTCTTTCAACTTATTTCCCTTTCGAGGTGATCCTCAAGAATTTGAATTGCCTCATGTGTTGTATTCTATTGAATCATTTATGTTATGGCATTACCCTCAAAATTCCAATCTGCATCCAATGGATCACCGTGTCCATTAGCAACTATTGACCAACATCTAAAGTATACACATCACAAATTGTTCAAAGGGATCTCAGTGTACAAAAAAGAGTAATGCCAATATGTACCCACTTATAGTATACAATGAATACATGTATACAAATATATTTTTATGTAATCAACTATATGATATTACAATTCATTTATGTTTTTCCTCTTATTCCCTGCCGGCGTCTCCCTTGAACCTCCTATAGATGCAAGTGCTAGTAATAGAAGCATCAAAATGAGCCCCATCACCTTTTTTTTATAGAAAAAATACATTATATTAGTAGAAGAATAAAAAATGAACCCCATCACCTTTTTTTTTTTTTTGAGAAAATACATTATATTAATAGAAACATAAAAAATGGACCACATCACTTTTTTCAACAAGTCAAAATTCTTGCATATGATAGTTATTTATTCAAATCCATAACTCACTCTTGACTAAAAATATTCCTTAAATAATTATCAATGGAATCCATTTTGTATTGGAAAAATACATTTATTAATAATAAAAAATTACATAGCTATCAATGGAGTCCATTTTTGATAGTGGGGATGCTAATGCTTTTTTACCAAGGGAAGGCTGGAATATTTTTGTCCGAGGTGATATGGATCGCTCATCGTATTTCATGCTATGGATGATAATTGGGATGACCTTCTTTATCACCGGAGTATTGGAATACAATATTTGATATTTATTATTGGTTTAATCATGAATTTAATAACTTTTTTTATTGAGATATTATGGGAACGTGGGTTTTTATATTCATCGCTGTTTTAATTGGGAATGTAATAAGCTTTCTTTTCCACATATTATGGGAATCAAACTTATTTGTTTGATTATTAGGTAATTGTTGTATTGTGAAATGAATTAAAAGTTTTTATTTTTATTTATTTAATTTTGTTGGTTTTTATATATATAAATTATTAATTGATATAATATGTTAAGATATGAAAATTTAAAATTATTATGATTTTATTTTGAAGAATTCATATTTAATCAAGCACTTAAATTATATGTTCATTAATATTTAATTATGAATATTATAATCTTATTGAAATATTACTTTCATCATTGGTTTAATTATGAATGGAAGTATACAAAATTTTGGAAGAGAGTTCAATAAAAACCTAAAACAATTTATACACATATAATACTATGCTTTTAATCTTCATATTTTGTCAAATAGTTTACATATTTATAATATTTGTCATATCCTATCTCATAATACAACCAAACATTCATATAACCAATATATTATCCTACAAATGATAATTTAACAAACTATAATAAAGCTAATGATGTATATTCCTAATAGTAATAACTTTCCTTATTCATATATTATGGGAACCAAACTTATTTATTTGACAATTAATTTTTGTACCATCAAATGAATTAATTTTATTTTATTTTTACTTATTTTATTTTAGTAGTATTTAAAATAATACTATATGTTTTAAATTCAAAATTAGTATATTAATTGATATAATATATTAATAAAAAAAATTCAAATTATTATAATTTTTACTTTGGAAAATTCAAATTTAACTAAACGCTTAAATCATTTGTTCATCAATGTTTAACAGACATTTATTTTAATGAACAAACTCAATTTCAATTATGTCATTCATGATTGCACTGAGTATGAATCAAAATAGGGGTCATTATTAGATCTAACAACTATAATCTCATTTATGTCTA
>VDFB02000017.1:164238484-164344995 GCA_007258455.2 Sequoia sempervirens | reverse complement strand
CTTTGACCTACAACTTGAAGGTCATGTTAGTGTCACTAGAAAAGAGTGACTTTGGACATATGTCTGAAGATGTTTTTTGCAAAAGAATGTAATGAAATTAAAACACATTACAGATGAGATTGTGTAGATTTCAAATATGTATTTTTATACAATTGAATTATTTTTTCTATTTTTCAAATATATTTTGATGAAACTGGTCCATAAACTTGAAATAATAGGTTTTCTTTTTTTTTAATAACTTTTTTACTTTTTACATTTAATAAAAACAAATTATATATCAACAATATACAGACAATTCTTTTCAATTAAAAATAAAATAAAAAATGATAAGTCTAGGTCTACTTATGCTTGTTGTACATGAGGGGTTTTCAAAAGGGTAACTACGGTAACCAATAAAAAATTAATAAAAAAATACTTAGAAAAAAATTATAAAAAATATCTTCAATAATCTTTAGTGTCTTATAGATATTTTCCACAGAGGATTCAAAAAATACTTTTATTTAGGTTAAAATATGGTTGTTGTACACATGCATGGTATGGTCCTAAAAAAGTGACTTTTAAATAGTGGTTTTTAGACACACCTATTGAAAATAAATTTTATCATTTAGGTATTAAAATGAATTACATATTTGGAAACTAGACTTTGAGTACTCCATTTTATATTAGTGGATTTTTTCAAGATTCAACCTTTAAGTGCTTCAAATTTTTAGGTCAAATGTGACAAATTCTAAAAATTAGGAAAAAAACTTCCACTTTTTGGCCAAAAAGTGGACGCAACTTCTTGCACACAGCCTTCCAACAGATTTAACCTATGTTCAACTATGAGTTCCATTTGGAAGGACATGATATTGATGCTTTTACTTACAAAACTAATATCTTCATCACATAAGATAGTAGCAATCTTCAATTCTTTTTCTCCCACTTTATTCAATTCCCTAAGATGCTTCATGAGGTCTACCTGATATTTCTCATCTTCATCTCTAAAAAATTATGTATATTTGTGTAGTTGATCCTCCAAGGTATAAGAAATTTCATACTATTGATATCCATAAACCAATAGATTCTCCATTTCTCTTCTAAAATTTTCAACCCATTTGTCAAATAATTGAGATTTTCCCTTCATCTCATTCAGTCCATCCACCTCTTTCCAAATCATTAGAATAAGAGCCTTTGGTAAGTAGATTGTTCAATAACGGGAGAGACACACCCTCTAAGGAACACTTTCATCTACTCAATTTGAGCCTTAAGCTCACCATTTCTTTGTTTATCCTTATTCATCCTAGAATTGACTGAGTCTACCACTAAGTCTAGGTGTACACACCCAAAATGTGACCTAACCACACTTTACTGATCCTAGTATTTAATGAAATAAATATTTATTATTTAATTAATTAATTTAACCTTTTCCCTTATCCTAATAATTAATTAAGTAATAAATTTAATTAATTTTTCTTGTTACCTTTATCCACCACTTTTAAGCCTTATTTGTGACAAATGCCGAAGATCTATCCCAACACCCACAATTCAAATTTCGTAACATTTAATTCAAAAAATTAAAGGTCCTAGAAATTGGTGCTAGGACCCATTCACCCTAGTTAGCGAATGGGTCCTCCCTCTATATGACCTTCCTTTATCAATAGATTCTACATGGGTTTTTAATGATCTTTCATCCCTCGAAGGTGAGGTCCTGGAAAATAGTTCCAGGACCCACTTTCCCTAGGTAGAAAATGAGTCCTCCCTTAATGAGGACCCCCTTTTTTAATTTCATTGTGGTAGGAATTTAATAATTTTTATCTCTAGATCTGGTGTTGGCTTGAATTGTTTGAATTTCAGGGTTAATCTCCTAATTTAGTATAAATAAGGGGTTGATTCACATTGTTTCTCCTAACAAGACCTAGCAAGTTTATGAAGAATTCTAGCAATTTCAAGAGATCATTATAGAGTGCTTCAAGAACATTTTTGAAGGAATTTCAAGGCAGATTATCAAGTGTTTATTGCAACAATTCAAGATCATTCCATCATGTCTAGGGTTTTGTGCATTCATGCATGTCGTCAAGAGCTAAGATAGTTGATGTAGCATTGAAGATATACTTGCAAGCATTGGTCACATCTTATTCAAGGATCAAGATCTACATTCTTCATGGCCACTACATGTTAGATTGTAGATTTTCATTACAAGACAACATCCAAGATATCTACATTGCATCATTTCATGTTTCATTCTTCAATTTCATTGTCTTATCATTTGGTTTAATTACCTACAAGGGGTTTGACTTAGGTAAACCCCTATTCACTGACAAACAACAAGTTTTTCTTCCCTTGAATGTGTATTTGCAGATTTATAGGTTGAAGATCAAGTGGAGAGCAAGTTTAGAGAAAAGCTGCAAAAGTTGCCACGTTGCAAAGTTGACCTTTAAAGTGCAAGAATGAAGAATTAAAGCTACAAAATTAAGTACAGGTTTTCAGGAGTTGACAACTGAGAATATGAGAGTGCAAAAATCAAGGAAAATAACCTAGATCTTAGTTTCAGAAACCCTAAGAAGGACCCATTCGCCACTAAAGGCGAATGAGTCCTTTGTGCCCTAAAAATAGGCTTCTTGTAGCAAGGTACACACCTCTTTGAGCTCTAAAAGCTTCCCTCATAGTTTCTATAACAATTAGGTATCATTTCTGATTATTATTTGCATCTTTTGGCTCTCATAATTGCATGTGTTTTGTGTGGTAAAATTAAGTGGTTCATCATCTTGTTGATTCATTTTGATGAGCCCTATATATTTCTCCATTAAACATTCATGGTGAACCTGATATATTGAACATTGTAATTTTCTTATTTTGAAGTCTTTTATTACATCCTAGGGTTAGATCTTGCATTCATTTGCATGTCACTTTCATTGAATTAAGATCTCATTTAGGGTTTCTTGCATTGAATTTACAATTGCATCTCATTTAGGGTCTAGATTTGCATTGTTTTGCATCCCTCTAAATCTGAAAAATACAAAAATAAATCAGTCATTGTGCATCTCATTTAGATCTCATTTATTCGCCTTTGAAAATCAAAACAAAATTGCATTTCAACTTAGGTACTTGCATTCATCTTTTCATTGCATTTTCACTTTGCATTTCTAGAAAATTTGAAACTGAAACTCACTGCCTCAGACCTAGAACTAAAAGACATCACTAAAAGCTTGTAAATCATTAAGAAATATTTTAAAAATACCTAACCAAGACCCATTTTCCCTTATTGGTGAATGAGTCCCTGATCAGGTCAAAGTTAAATCTTCTAGCATTTGAAAAAGCATTAAAAATTACCTTGAAATATATAGAAACATCTCAGAAAAACTTAACTAGGACCCATTCACCCTTACTGGAGAATAAGTCCATGTTAGCTATAGATTTGTATTTTCTGGAACTTAAAATTCCAATTTTAGGCTTCTGTTTGATGCTGTTACTTTGCTATTTCAGTTTCTTGGTTTGTTGTTTCATCAAATTTATTGCATTTAGCTTAAATTGATTCATTTTAGTGCATTATTAAAAAAATCCAAAATTGCATTCAAAACACTTCATTTTCAGTTTATTGCATCGTCTAATTAGAAAATTGCCATGTTTGCTCTGAAATCCTGAGAATGGACAACTGCTTAAGCAATATGTGGAAATCCTTGTTCTCTTTGGTTGATGTTTCAAGTCATGTTTTTGGAAATGACCATAATGAAATTGAATTCACTCATGCTCACATGTCCTCCTCTTGATGTTGACATCATTAGAGAAGATGATGAAAACATGAACAACTCCTAATCCATGTCCTCCTCTTGATATTGACATCATTAGAGAAGATGATGAAAACATGAACAACTTCATAAATGGTTGACTAAACAATCTTGAGAATAATGCATCCTTTTATCCATGCATGAAAAAACCAACCCAACTTGAGATGTTTGGTATTTTACATCTTGAAATTGAGTCACAAGTTAAGCCTAAGTTCCCTACCATAAGCGAACCTAGTTCCTCTAAACAATCAAACATTCAACCTTCCTATCTTAACAAAGTAACCAACACATCAATTAAACTTAAGGAGAAATACAGAAAAGGGTTCACGATCTTAAGCAAACAAGGATGTGATACAAGTGAACATGAAATTTATCAACTCTTAGAATAAATACCAACCAAAATACTAAAGGGTTAGGATATCAAGATCCTTCTTCTCACACAAGTGTTCTCCTTCCTAACGAACAAGCAATGATTCATAATGATGATAGGATTGTCTTAGATCCTCCTCCTGACATAAGTGTTCCCTTTCCTAAGGAGCAACCAAATGCCTCCTAATGACAATGATAAAGAAGATAAGGTAATCTTAGGTCCTCTTGCCCTATACCCACCTAGAGAAATTGGTGAATCTAGCAAGCATATAAGGCCTTACAAACTAAAGAAACTTAAATTCCCTTTTCCACCACCTAAAAGCGAAAGAAAATTACAATTACTTCTAAACCAAGAACTTATAACATTACCACCCATGAAAGAAAAGATAATATTATATCCTAAAGGTGCAAATGTTCCACATTGTCAATACCACAAAACTCTTGGACATAGTACTAGGATGAGTATCGCACATTAAAATTAATCCTGACAAACTTTCACTTCGATGGAAATAATTGTTATTGAGTGATTGCATAGAATTCCCTTCCACTCCTTGCTATGTAATGGTTGTAGAACCACACCATTCTCACTATTACATGTTTTGTATTCATTTCAAATCATTTCAAAACACAAGGAGCTCTTTCCCATCACCTATCTTGACTCATTCTTGTCTTGCACTAAGTGGGGGCGAATTGTGTAGTCTTGTCCTAGTAATGCATTTGTCGTTGTCCCTTTGGCTAGTTGTCTTCCTTTCGTTTATACCGACCGAGATTGGGATGTAGATGACCTGCTATAGGTTGAATCGAATGTTTCTTACTAGTCTTTCATTTTCTTTATGTGATTGCATGTGTGTAATGTGATCCCCCATGTTGTTTTGTTTGATGTACCTCTCTCCTTTTGTGCATTCCTCTATATGTATCTTTCATTCTTCTATATGTCATAATCATTTTTTATTTGTCTTGCATTTTCCTTTTGGGAATGGCGCAAGGCATCAATACATTCATGTATATTTCATGTTGACCCAAAAGTTTTTCTTTTATCTTTTTCATTTGTATTGTGTTTTCCTTTTGTGGATGACATAAGGCATTGAGACATTTAGGTCTCTTCCATGTTGACTCGAAAGAATTTCTCTTTTTTTTTGGTCTCTTTGTGTCATTCTTCCAGTTCTATGAGTATTTGGGGAATGATGGTGGTTCTGTGCTCTATGAAAACATTGTAGCAAAGATATGTTGACCCCAAATCCATAGATCCATTATTTATTTGTGGGGGAAACCCTTCCTTCCTATTTGATGATGCAGCTTGCTTCAGAAACATATGACTTGGCATAGGGATTTTTGAGGAAATCTCTCATGTCTTAGGAAAAAAATTGGCTACTTTAAAGCAATTTCTCACAGTCATGGTGTAGCAACCGCTTTAAAGTGGGAGCATACATTGATGACATCTTTCAACAAAATTTCATGGCGTGATTTTTGTTTTTTCTTGTGATGTGTCCACTTCTTCGTGGTGTCATTGGGTTTGATGCCATCCAAGAGTGTATGATCTACCATCATGGCATGATGAAAATGAGGCATCCCATGAGTGAAAATATAACACCTTGACTTGTCCTCTCTTGGATACATTAGGTGCAATGCCCCCTAAGAAGAAGACCTTTACATGAACAAAGCAAAATCCCATTTAACAAAATTTTACATGACATTCAAAAGCATTTACAAAAAGCATTACATCGTGGTGCCTTATTGAAGTTTCCAGGAGGATAACTTCAGTATGGTATGAGAGGAAAATATGATTCTCTCATTTTCCAATTCGTTGGGACAACTCACCTAGTGGACAGACTGAGGTTCCACTACCCTAGAGTGAGTAGCATATATTATGGACAAACAACCTCATTCCACATCATGTTGGGATGATTGTGCTTGATCCTTTTGTTTTTCTTTATTGGCCTTTGATAGGGTATGGTTATGTATCTTTGTTATTGTTGCATACTTAAGTGTCTTGAATGTCTACTTTAGTGCGAGTTTGACATGGGGTCATCCTCTCACTAAAGTAGGGGAAAAATATAGTAACAGAAAAAGTATCCTTTTTCCCTTACTTGGTTCAAGAATAATTATCATTAAGTTAACTTAATGGTATCTTGGAAAAATCAAGGTCCTAGAAATTGGTGCTAGGACCCATTCACCCTAGGTGGCAAATGGGTCCACTCTCTGTATGACCCCCCTTTATTAGGAGATTCTACATGGGTTTTTAACGATCTTTCAACCCTCGAAGGTGAGGTCCTAGAAAACAGTGTCGCGACCCATTCACCCTAGGTGGCAAATGGATCCTCCCTTAATGAGGACCCCCTTTTTGAATTTCATTGTGGCAAGAATTTAATAATTTTTATCTTCAGATTTGGTGTCGGCTTGAATTGTTTGAATTTCGAGGCTAATCTCCTAATTTAGTATGAATAAGGGTTTAATTCACATTGTTTCTCCTAACATATACCTAGCAATTTTATGAAGCATTCTAGCGATTTAAAGAGAGCATTATAGATCACTTCAAGAGCATTTTCAAAGGCATTTCAAGGTAGATTATCAAGTGTTTATTGTATCAATTCAAGATCATTTCATCATGTCTAGGGTTTAGTGCATTCATGGATGTCGTTGAGCGAAGATAGTTGATGTAGCATTGAATATCTATTTGCAAGCATTGTTCACATCTTATTCAAGGATCAAGATCTACATTCTTCATGGCCACTACATGTTAGATTGCAGATTTGCATTACAAGACAACATCCAAGGTATCTATATTGCATCATTTCATGTTTCATGCTTCAATTACATTTTATCATCATTTGGTTTAATTACCTACAAGGGGTTTGACTTAGGAAAACCCCTATTCACTAACAAATAACAATTTTTTCATCCCTTAAATGTGTATTTGCAGATTTATAGGTTGAAGATCAAGTGGAGAGCAAGTTTGGAGCAAAGTTGCAAAATTTTTCAAGTTGCAAAGTTTACCTTTAAAGTGCAAGAACGAAGAATAGAAGCTACAAAATTAAGTACACATTTTCGAGAGTTGAAAACCTAGAATCTGAGAGTGTAGACATCAAGGAAAATAAGCCAGATCTCAATTTCAGAAACCCTAATAGGGACCCATTTGCCACTAAAGGCAAATGAGTCCTTTGTGCCCTAAAAATAGGCTTCTTGCAGCAAGGTACACACCTCTTTGAGCTCTAAAAACTTCCCTCATATTTGCTATAACAATTAGGTATAATTTCTGATTGTTATTTTCATCTTTTGGATCTCATAATTGCATGTGTTTTGTGTGGGAAAATTAAGTGGTTTATCATCTTGTTGATTCATTTTGATTAGCCCTATATATTTCTCCATTAAACAAAACCTAGATAAAAATATACAACTTCCAAAGAATTTTCTAATAGAGAATTCAAATTTTTAACATAGTATAGCACATATGCTTATAAAAAAGTTTTAAAAGGAATTTAGAAGAAAAAATTCCCATTTATTTATAATCTTAGAATTTACATAAGAATCCAATACAATTTCCAAAACATAAATAAATATTGAAATCAATAAACTCTCATTCAAGGTTTCCTAAAAGAAGCTAGTATTTAATTTAAATTCACTTCAAATATGAATTTTATCATTCAAATATGTTCCAAAATATAATCTTACAAAAATTACAATCATATAGAAAAATTATAGAATTGTTATCACGCTTAGAGATCTAGAGTAGTTTTAGTAACATAACAAAACCTACAATCTCACTATCAAAACCTCCATCTCAATCACCCAATAAATACAAGTAATACATGGAACCATCAAATTGTAATTTTGGAACCATTAGCTAAAAATAACTAAAAAGTGTGGCACCCAAATACCTAGTTAGAATACCAACACTCATAGGGTAAAAATAACATATTCCTTCCACCTGTTATAAGCACGTCAGAATAAACTCATCGCTCATACTTTGAAAGCTACAATATTCATATAATTGACATTAAAAGAAAGGTTAATATGCCTTTCCTAATAAAAAATAATTTTAATCTTATATTTACTAGAAATAAAATAACACAAATGCATTCATTGTAACAAAATCATGTTATAACAACCCCCAACAGTGTGGATAGAATTTTTTCTACCAACAAAACATTAAAACAATATGCATAACATGCAAGTAATATAATAACAAAATTATGAACATTGATTATCATTCATCAAGTACAATAAATAAAGAAATAATAAGTACCATAAGTGTATCTCAACAGAATCAATATATACATAGGATCAAGTATTGCGACCCTCATTAATGATAATGAGTATCGTAGTACATGTAACCAACCGCCAAGCATAGAAAGTGATCATGTATAATATATACTATAATATATATCTAAAGTACTCCAAGCTCATTCCACACCTAAACCCTCTAAGCTTCCAAGCTCTTGTTGTAGATCGAGGAAGGCATTGAACCTACCATTAGAGGAAGTTCCTTTCCTCATCTATTAATTGACATATACATATCCATGCACAATCCAAAAGTGTGGCACAATACAACACTAGTGATTATCTTGTTTAGTTCATTTTTTATTACATTTTCATACATGTAGAGACATAAGTTCAAGTCACACAAAAAAAAAAAAGGTCCACAACACATTTGAATAATAATATAAACATATTGTTGTCACTTGGCATTAGAACCTTGTTGAGCCTATCGTTCAACAATTCCAGGGAAACATGAGACTAATCTCAAGGTGTGGGACCCTTGAAATTGAGATAAGATGTCCAGAGAAGGAAAAATTCATCTCTAATTCAGATGTAGACATCTTGGCCCAACCAAACAATTAATAATATTATAAGTAATCATATTCTACTACTTCTTTAGGGTAAATGAGAAGAACCTAAATGCATAAAAGGGAAATAGTGGTGATGCACCTATCTTAAATAATGTTCCTTCTTGCCCACTTCAGCACAAGGAATCAATAGAAGTTCCAAAAGAGCTCACACAAGTCTCTTTTTCACAACTTTTGAAGATAGATATATAGACCTAAGAAATTTGACAAGCATTAAGAGGGAAGAAGATATCCAAAAATAGTCCCTACAAATAGATTTTACACAACATAGAGAAATAGAAAATGAAGGAATTTTGAAAAATGCATTCCAAAAGTCATGAATGACATTTGGTGAGCACCAAATTTGGCACTATCCAAATGAAGCAACCCATTTGGCGAGCACCAAATTTGGTGCTCACCAAATGGGTTGCTTTGGGGAATACCAATTCAATGGGTTGGATTTTGCATTGGGCATCCAACCTAAAGGTTTGGACAACCATTTCATGCAAAAGACGCAATTTTTTGAAAGGGTAACAAAATTTCACACATTTTTGGTCGTGCTCACTGTCACGTTTGCATGTCTTTCAGTGCAAGTTTATAAAAAAACCATGATGGCGTTAAGCTCTCTGTTAGTTATCTAAATATATAATTCTTTCTTTGTTTTGATTTAGTTAAGGTTTTGATCCATAACTTCTCTTGTAAATGCCTCTGTTTTTGGTCAAAAACCAACATCGGCTAGTTTTAGGATAGATTTTTGCTCGTTCATCGAAACATTAAACAAATTACATTTTTTAATACTAGACTCCATTCTACATGTGATGAAAAACAAATTCAATTTTAGATTAGTTTTCAAAAAAATTAGGGGGGATCACGCTCAAATTTTATCTTTTCAGGATGTGTCCAATTTGAAAATTCATAAAATATTATATATTCATTAAAAAAAATATCTGAAAGAACGATGATAAACTACATGGTGTTAGCTAATTTCTCACCATTTGAATTTTTGAAATTCTAAAGAAAATTTTATCAGAAAGGGGGGACCCTCAGACACTATGCTATTTTTTTGATAAAAACAAGACTTGTTTTGTCTTTTTTCGAGTTCCTTAAGGGTATGTATAGAATCATCATGGAAAAAATAGGCCCTTAAGTGGCAAAAAATTCAAAACAATCAGAGTTAGGCAACTTGATGTAAAAATTTGAATAATTTATCTATATTATTTCAAAAATATGTAAGAATAGAATCTGTAGCAAATTGAATGTAGTTTCTAAACTACTAGGTTTATTTAAAAAACTAAAAAAATCTATATATGTGGTGAAAAATTTAAAATTTCAATACAGTAGTACTTAAATTTCATGTGAAAAATAAGTAGGTGTTTGTCTGACCACCCTAATCACAATAAAATGATAATATTTTTTATAAGATTTTAGATATAAGTAGAGGACTCATGTCTCGATGTGATGTATATTTTTGTAATTTTTTTCCTATTAAAAATTAATTATGAATTTTATTACAAATTTTAAAAAAATTATAAAACTCATATGTCTAACCACCTTAACCTTGGTCAAACTTCATGATTTTTTTTTTTTTAATCCTATAATATGCGAAGCATGTTTTGGATTCAAAAAATGTGATACCATTTGAAAGCTTTAGATGTTTTTCAATCAGCCTATCAATTAGGACTTTTGTCGTAATTCAAATAGAAAATGAATAATAATTATTTATTAAATTCAAAGTAAAGCATAATTTATATTGGTAGAAATTTGAGAATATCCTTTAAAAACCCTTTTCGTTTCATCAATTTTGGGTAAAAAAAAAAGTCGCCAACCACATACCCTACACATACCCATCATATCGCCACTTTTTGGCCCATCATAATCCTGCACATACCCTTAATCTTCATTAATTTCAAAAAGAATTAGTAGCTTAGAAACTATATTTGGAGCACTTCAACTCTTGTTTTTGTTGCATCTTGAAAATTTGAGTATAACTATCTTCATTTTCTCTTGTAAATCAAATTTTGTTGATTTTAGAAAAAAAATTGGCATCTTAAGAGCCAAAGTTGTGTCACAGATCTATGCAGTTACCCATACATTGGGCTTGACATGGGACCAAGCCTCCTTAGGAGTCAAATTTCACAATGCCTTGTGAAGAATATTATTTTGAATATAACTGGCATAATTAACTGCCTCAGCCTTAAAAGAAGAATGCATATCTCGTGATTGAATCATACAGTTGGATATCTCCCATAAAGTTTCATTCTTTCGCTCAACAACACCATTCTATTGAGGGGTGTATGGAACTGTAAGTTGATGGTACAAACTATACTCAGTACAAAATTCCCTAAAATTCTTATTAACATACTCCCCCCATTATCTGTGTGTATCTGTTTGATAGAAATAACATATTGCTTCTCCACAAATGCCTTAAATATTTTGAAAGAATCAAAGGCATCACTCTTATACTTAAGAAAGTACACCCATGTACACCTGGATAATTCATCAATAAATGTAAGCACATATTTGGCCCCTGAAAATGAAGGAGTTAGAAATGACATGATGTCACTATGAAGCTACTCTAAGGGTGCCTTAACACATGTGGCTCTACCCATAGGAAAAGAATCTCAGTGATTTTTTCCAAGAGCTCATCCTTGAAAAACACCATCAATACAAGAAATATTAGGGAGCCCTGACACTAATTCCTATGTACTCATCTAATGGAGATATTTGTAATTGACATGACCAAAATGTTCATGCTACAACATGCTCTTATTGTCTACATGTGCTATGAAGGATGAACCTGAACCAACTAAACTCTCAAAACCATCAAATTGGTATAAATGAGAAGAAGAATCAACACTCCCAGTAGCCACAATAATATCAAGATCATGAAGGTCTCAAATAACTACATCATGTGGGGTAAATTCGACTATCTTACCAGTGCCAGATTGAAAAATTTGATACACTAAAAGAAGGTTGGTGGAGATATTAGGAACTACAAGTACCTCTTGAAGAAAACCACCCTCAAGTGTGACAGTGCTTGAGCCCAAAACTGAAAGTTGTGTAGAATCCCCAACTACAATATGAGTAGTGCTACAATCTGAAAGGAATGAGACCAAATCTTGAGTAGGTGTCATGTGATGTGTTGCATCAAAATCAAGTATCCATGGAGTTGCAGAAGGTAAGGCCCTTGTAGAAAGGGCATGACCTTTACCTGTAGATGATGATGAAGATTTAGGGGTGGAGATGTTATGCTACTACATGGATTCCTCCAAAGCCTCTAATCTCTTTGAACATCGATTGACAGGGTATCCCTCCTTACCACAAAAATGAAAAGGTTCTACTGATTTCTTCTTCATCTTGGAGGAAGACTCACCAGACTTAGAAGTTTTATCATACCAAGGAGTGGTTTGAGGTTTCTATTCCAACTTTTGAGATGTCTTGTAGGAACGCTCACTACCTAATGAAGTATCTATCTTAGGCTTATGTTTGTTCTTTTCTTTCCCTTTGGATGTATGTGTTACCAGTGCTTGAGTTTTGGAACCAGAAAGAGATTCAAACTAAACCAACTTTGCTTGTTCACGAGTCAAATGATCACAAAAAACCTCAAAAGTAGGCATGGTAAATGCATTATCCAATGCATCCATAGTTTTAATTTGACTCATATTAATATAAAATACAATCAACTAACCATTGCACCTCCTTTCGATGCAAGTGCTAGTTTATACAATCTTAGAATACCACCATCTCCTTGATAATGGGAATGTTTTTTAACTATGATTAAATAGTTCGTAGATGCTAAGCTAGACCTACTTCAACAAACTAACAATTTAGGTTGAAGGCCCCTACATAATGCTACCTATCTTGACGAAATATCACATATTGCTAGAATTCTTATAGAGTTCAAATATAAGTATTTGTATTATATAGTGGACACCAATGGCCAATTACCACTCCATATAGCCATCATAGTAGGAAACTTGGATTTAGTCAAGGAGATATTAAAATATGTCAGAGATTGCATACAAATTGTAGATATTGATGGAAGAAATGCTTTGCATTTGGTGATTGAGAATGCAATACATATTTTTAGTAAAATTTCAAGGCACATTAAAACCTTGGTGTTGTTGGTGGTCTCAAAGAAGTTGATCAATAGAGTTGACAACCAAGGAAAGAAGGAACTGGATATAGCAATAGACAACATGGATAGTGACGAATGCCTTTTCAATGAGGTAAGTGATTCATTTATTCTACTCTTCATTTGGTTATAGGTGATTAAACAAAAGGTTTTTAAGAGTTAAGAGTTTCATTCCATTTCATGTATGAGAATGTAGGCACTGTTAAAAGCTACTGCCAACTAAAGCTTACAAAAATGAAACTTTTGAATCGTAAAGGTGGAAACTAAAGTTAATTTTACGTTCGATTAATTATAAAATTGTAAATAATTATTTTAATTTCATTGATAAAAATATATAATAGTCAAATTGTTTGATAGTTTAAAAAAAATATGAAAAACTGAAAAATATAAGGGGAGTTTAAAATTATTTAAAAATTAAAAATAAAATAAAATAATAATTTATGGATAAAATTTAACTAGATAATTCTTAAGGCTATTGTTTCAAGTAATTTTATTTTAATTTTTATAATTTAATTTATTATTCTCAAATATTTTTATCAATATTTGTTTTACAAACCATTAAATATATATCAAACACTTTTTGGAGATGCCCCATATGTAATCCATAAAGGGATCTTACAATTAGTCTAGTTCACTAATTTATTGAATACAAAATTGACCTACACCAACAAGGTATCCCACTATGTTTGTTTCCTACCAAAATTTTGAGAGTATTTGTTGAAGTCAAAAATCTTGCCTATGACAACTATCCATAAAATCCATCCTTTTGGATATATTTGTTAATGGCACATACTATCCCTATTTGAGGTGATACTCATTCGTAAACCATGTATCCTCACAACTTACTTGGAGAATACGTTTGCAATCTTGAAAGTGTCTTTCATCTTTTGGTAAGGAATGAAATTCACCATTATTGAAAACCAATCAACTACTATAATTATTAAATCATTATCCCTCTAAGTCCATAGTAGTCGAGGAAAAAATTCCATGGAGATTTTCTCCTAGGGGTTCTCTACCATAGGTAACAATTTATAAAAATTTGCATTCTAGACAACTTGACAATTTTTACATTTCTCAATAAATCTTTTGATGTCACAATGTAGACATGGAAAATAATAACTCACATCCAACATGGCCTAAGTCTTATCCATAGTGATGTTTTCTCCTAATATTCCACTAAGCAATTCCCTAACCAGACTCTCTCTCATAGAAGTCATGTTATACAAAATGACATTCTTTTGAGCGAATACCCTTCTTGTAGAAAACAATCCTTAAAAAATCCTTACCTTCAATCCAAGGCTACACACAATTCTATCATACCTCTATAAAATCCAAAGATTTAGTCTACAAACCCTTCACCATCTCCATGTAAACCAAATCTACTATCATATTAGTTAATGATGTAAGTATCCTACTTAAGACATCTACTACCATATTGGGTTGCACCAACTCTAGATGTTTGAGAAAAAAGAAAGAAAACCCAAATAAATATTCCACCCATCTCATGAGGCTCTAATCTAGCTTTGTTTGATTATTAATAAACTCCCCAAAATGTATACAACACATTTTAGAGATGTACTAAACATAATAGATGTAAAGGGGTTATACAATTAGACTAGTTCACTAATTTATTCAATACAAACTAAACCTACATGAAGAGTGTATGCCACTATAGTTTTTTGTCTCTTAACAAACTTTTAAGAGTATTTTCTTAACTCATATTCACAATTTTTCTCTAACCATATATCAATGGATGGTATGTAAAACTACAATTTAGCCATGTTTTCAATTTCTTCCATAATGTATGTCAAAATGGCTCAAGAACATAGTATCCCTATTTGGTAACCCATGTATCCTCAAAACTTACTTGAAGAATAGGTTTGCAATCATGAAAATGTTGAATTCATCTTTTGCTAAGAAACAAAATATGCCATTTTTGAGAACCAATGAAATACTATAAAGAATAAATCATTACACCTCTAATTCCATACTAGTCCAAAATTAAATTACATAGAGATTTCCTCTTGAGGCTTCTCTAAGATATGTAACAATTTGTACAAATTAGTATTCTATTCAATTTGAAAAATTCTACATTTCTCAATAAATATTTAAGTGATTCATTTATTCTTCTCTTCATTTGGTTATTGGTGATTAAACAAAAGGTTTTTAAGAGTTAAGCATTTCATTCCATTTCATTCCATTTTTATCAATATTTATTTTTACAAACCATTAAATATATATCCAACACTTTTTGGAGATGCCCCATGCGTAATCCATAAAGGGATCTTACAATTAGACTAGTTCACTAATTTATTAAATACAAAATTGACCTACATCAAAAAGGTATATCCCACTATGTTTGTTTCCTATCAAACTTTTGAGAGTACTTTTTGAAGTCATTTAAACTCTTGCCTATGACAACTATCCATTAAAATCCATCTTTTTGGATAATTTTGTTAATGGCACATACTATCCCTATTTGAGGTGATACTCTTTCATAACCAATGTATCCTCATAATTTACCTGAATGTATTTGAAATCTGAAACATAGAAAAAGAGGTTCACCATCAATAAGGTGTCAATGATGAGCCTGATTTTCATTAGGTGTGTGTTTCACTCAATTATGAAGGCCAAAATGGTTTAATAACAATGAAAAATCATCCCTAACTATTATAGCAACAAAAAGGGAAGTTTTTAGAGGCTACAATGGTGTGTACCTTACTGCAAGAAGGCTATTTTTAGGTCATAGAGGACTCATTCGCCTTTATTGATGAATGTGTCCCTATTAGGGTTTTGGAAACTGACTTCTAGGTTTTATTCCTCTCAGTTTGCACTCCCAGATCCTAGGTTTTCATTGCTCCAGGCCTGATTGAGGACTCATTCGCCTTTAGTTGTGAATTGGTCCTGTTAGGGTTTCTAAAAACTAATTTTTGGGTTCTATTCTTCAATATCTACACTCTCACCTCCCAAAAGTCTGAAATAGATTTTTTAGATTCATTTTCATGTTTTGGCAATGTGGATGACAACTTTGCAACTTGACAACTTTGACAATTTTTCTCCAATCTTGTTCTCCACTTGATCTTTGACCTATGAACTTGCAAACACACATTCGGGAGAAGAAAAAATTGTTGATTGTTAGTGAAAAATCATTATAATCCCACCACAATTAAATTCAAAAAGGGGTGTCCTATGTGAGGAGGACCCATTCTCCACTAAAGGTGCATGGGTCTTAACACAACTTTCTAGGACCATGCTTTGGGGCAATGAAATAACATCAAAAACCCATTTCAAAAATGACAAGAAAGGGGTGTCCTATGTGGAGAGGACCCATTCACAACTAAAGGAAAATGGGTCCTCACACCATTTTCTAGGACCTTATTGGGTTGCACCAACTCTAGATATTTGGGAAAAAAAGAAAACCCCTAGAAATATTCCACCCATCTCATGAGGCTCTAATCTAGCTTTGTTTGATTATTAATAAATTCCCCAAAATGTATACAACACCTTTTAGATATATGCCCTATACATAATCCATAAATAGGTTATACAATTAGAGTAGTGACACTAATTTATTCAATACAAATTGAACCTACACCAAGCAGGTATGCCACTATGTTTTTTGTCGCCTTATACCAAACTTTTAAGAGTGTTTCCTTAACTCATATTCACAATTTTTCTCTAACCATCTATCAATGGATGGTATGTAAAACTACAATTTAGCCATGTTTCCAATATATTCCATAATGTATGCCAATATGGCTCAAGAACATAGTATCCCTATTTGGTAACCCATGTATCCTCAAAACTTACTTGACGATTAGATTTGCAATCTTGAAATGTTGAATTCATCTATTGCTAAGGAACAAAATATGCCATTTTTGAAAACCAATCAAATACTATAAAGAATAAATCATTACCCCTCTAAGTCCATACTAGTCCAAAAGTAAATTGCATGGAGATTTTCTAGTAAAGCTTCTCTAGGATATACATAACAATTTGTACAAATTAGTATTCTATGCAATTTGACAAATTTTGCATTTCTCAATAAATATTTTGATGTCACAATGTAGTCCTTGAAAAAATACCACTCTTCGAACATGGCCAAAATCTTATCCACAATGAAATTTCCACTTGACTTTCCACTACAAAATTCCCTAATTAGACTCTCTCATAGAAATCTACATATACACAATTACCTTCTTTTGAATAGATATCCTTCTAGAAGCATCAAAAGTAGGCCCCGTCATCTTTTTTTATTGAGAAAATGCATTATATTAATAGAAGCATCAAAAGTGGGTTCCATCACCTTTTTTAGGCTGATAAAAATGAACCCCATCAACTTTTTGAGAAAATACATTATATATTAATAGAAGCATCAAAATGAGCCCCATCACCTTTTTTTTATAGAAAAAATACATTATATTAGTAGAAGAATAAAAAATGAACCCCATCACCTTTTTTTTTTTTTTGAGAAAATACATTATATTAATAGAAACATAAAAAATGGACCACATCACTTTTTTCAACAAGTCAAAATTCTTGCATATGATAGTTATTTATTCAAATCCATAACTCACTGAACTAAAAATATTCCTTAAATAATTATCAATGGAATCCATTTTGTATTGGAAAAATACATTTATTAATAATAAAAAATTACATAGCTATCAATGGAGTCCATTTTTGATAGTGGGGATGCTAATGCTTTTTTACCAAGGGAAGGCTGGAATATTTTTGTCCGAGGTGATATGGATTGCTCATCGTATTTCATGCTATGGATGATAATTGGGATGACCTTCTTTATCACCTCATTATTGGAATACAATATTTGACATTTATTATTGGTTTAATCATGAATTTAATAACTTTTTTTATTGAGATATTATGGGAACATGGGTTTTGATATTCATCACTGTTTTAATTGGGAATGTAATAAGCTTTCTTTCCCACATATTATGGGAATCAAACTTATTTGTTTGATTATTAGGTAATTGTTGTATTGTGAAATGAATTAAAAGTTTTTATTTTTATTTATTTAATTTTGTTGGTTTTTATATATATAAATTATTAATTGATATAATATGTTAAGATATGAAAATTTAAAATTATTATGATTTTATTTTGAAGAATTCATATTTAATCAAGCACTTAAATTATATGTTCATTAATATTTAATTATGAATATTATAATCTTATTGAAATATTACTTTCATCATTGGTTTAATTATGAATGTAAGTATACAAAATTTGGGAAGAGAGTTCAATAAAAACCTAAAACAATTTAGACACATATAATACTATGCTTTTAATCTTCATATTTTGTCAAATAGTTTACATATTTATAATATTTGTCATATCCTATCTCATAATACAACCAAATATTCATATAACCAATATATTATCCTACAAATGATAATTTAACAAACTATAATAAAACTAATGATGTAATATTCCTAATAGTAATAACTTTCCTTATTCATATATTATGGGAACCAAACTTATTTATTTGACAATTAATTTTTGTACCATCAAATGAATTAATTTTATTTTATTTTTATTTATTTTTACTTATTTTATTTTAGTAGTATTTAAAATAATACTATATGTATTAAATTCAAAATTAGTATATTAATTGATATAATATATTAATAAAAAAAATTCAAATTATTATAATTTTTACTTTGGAAAATTCAAATTTAACTAAACGCTTAAATCATTTGTTCATCAATGTTTAACAGACATTTATTTTAATGAACAAACTCAATTTCAATTATGTCATTCATGATTGCACTGAGTATGAATCAAAATAGGGGTCATTATTAGATCTAACAACTATAATCTCATTTATGTCTATATCAAATAGTAATAAAAAATTAAACTTGAAAATCCCACTTCATAACCTTGTAGATGGTTTGTAAGTGAACATATCTTGTTTCTATAGTAATGTATAGTTGTTTGACATAATGGATCAATTTTGTAGTTGCACATGTATACTCTCACATAAGCTTATACATATTATATATATGTATTTTGAATGAAAATATTTATTATAAAAGGAAAATGATAAATCTAATTACTTTGTTAATATTAAAATTCTCCTTCTAAAGGTCATTACAATTATTTAATTGCTCACTCAAAGAATACTAGAGCTCATAATAAATATGTAAGTTGAGATAAAATTCACCATTAGCAGTTCACTGACACCGTCAACAATTCACCGCATGGAAAATTAACAGAAAAAAATTTATGTAATTAATTTTTTGCGTGGTGAATTGTCATGGCGGTGAATTTTCCTATGGCGGTGAATTTTCCTACGGTGAATTTTCCATCGGTGAATTGCTGGCAGTGAATTTGTTGTATGCCGCATGAATGCATGTATGCATATATTCAAAGAGGTGAATATATATGAAAAAAAGAATGCATATATATGACTTAAATATGTCTTATCAATTTAAATATTTTATGTTCTTTATATGCATACATGCATTTATATATATATATATATTCATGAGAATGTTTGGAATATTTTCTTCTAATCACTTTTTTCACTCGTAGGTACCTTCCACTAAGATGTGTGACCAAACCACTTGCCTTCACATGTCCCCTCAAGAGACTTGACACCCACTTAGATGTCTAGCATTCTATGGACCTTCTGGTTAGTAACTTCAACCACGTCTCTTAATTTGGTTGGACCGACTAATTGTGTGTTTTCAAATAATGTTTAATGTTGATCGACCTTCATGTTGAAGAGTATGCAATTAAAAAGATTTGATTTTGGGATGTTTCCACAACATTTCCATTAAAATGCTTCGCTTTATGGATGTTTCCAGGATAGTGTTGTGGTATTACGTGTACTGATTTTATTCATAAAAGTACACCATCTGTAAAATCATGTTTCATTGGAAAACCTCTCTTCAATCAGACGTCTCTGTTGTTTCCCTGCAGTTTCGTTGAATCTACCAAATGATATTGTCGAATCTTTAAAACTAGTTCTGCTCATATAAAGAGTTTATTGTGTGGTATGGTTACACCATTAGGAGAAAAATGGAATCGTCCCTCATTGATCCATATGCAGGACTGATATCTCACAAGGAATGGAGCCAAAACTATATGCAGCTGATATCTCGTAAGGAATGAATCCAAAACTATATCTAGCTGCTACCTCAGGGGACGTGGAGATGCTAACAAACATGGAAGATAATGCAGTCAATGCTCTCCAAGAGGCTACACGCATAGGGAATACAGTTCATTGCATCTCATAACATACCACAATCGTGTACAATTTGTGAAAAGACTGATTCAAATGATGAATCATGATATAGAGGCTGCAAACCAAGCCAGGGTTGGATTCGTCCATCTGGCAGCATATCATGGTACTGTAGAAGATGTGGAAATGTTGATTCAGATGATCAATCATGATATAGAGGCTGGTAGACAAGCAAGCGGTGAATTCCTAAGGGCTACAAATAAAGCAGGTAATACGACCTTTCACGAAGTTGTAATTGGAGGACATTACAAAGTAATCAAGGTTTTGTTGGAGTATTTATCAATGACGTTGGCGAGAATGCATTGTTCAAAGTTGTAGAAGGAGGCCATAAGAAAATCTTTACAGAGCTTTTGGATTGGACATCTTTAGAGTATGATAGGAGGAAAGTGGGCCAAAAACTTGTGTAATGTGCTCTGTACAACAAACATAAAGGCATCCTCTAAACATCATTTATTTTTCATACAGTCTTAGAATACCTCTATCTCCTTGATAATGGACATCTTTCTAATTGTGCATGAATGCTTAAAGAGCTCGTAGATGTTAAGCCAACAAACCTATTTCAACAAGCTGACAATTTAGATAGAACACTCCTACATAATGCTGCCTATCTTGATGGTATATCACATATTGCCAGAATTCTTATAGAGAAAGATAAGTATTTGTGTTATAAAGTGATTACAATGGCCAATTACCACTCCATATAGCCATCATGGAAGGAAACTTGGATTTAGTCGAGGAGATATTAAAATATGTTAGAGATTGCATAGAAATTGTAGATAATGATGGAAGAAATGCTTTGCACTTAGTGATTGAGAATGCAGTACATATTTTTAGCAAAATTTCAAGACACATTAAAACCTTGGTGTTGTTGGTGGTCTCAAAGAGGTTGATCAATAGCATTGAAAAGCAAGGCAAGATGACACTAGATATAGCAATGGACAACATGGAGAGTGACAAACGTCTTTTCAATGGGGTAAGTGATTCATTTATTCTTCTCTTCATTTGGTTATTAGTGATTAAACAAAATATTTTAAAGTGTGAAACATAGAAAAAGAGGTTCATCATCAATAAGGTATCAATGATGAACCTAATTTTCATTAGGCGTGTGTTTCATTCAATTATGAAGTTCAAAACATGCAAATAATAATTAAAAACTAACCCTAAATGTTATAGCAAAGAAAAGGGAAGCTTTGAGAGCTTGAAATGGAGTATACCTTATAGAAAACTTATTGTTTTTAGGCCACAGAGGACTCATTCACCTTTAGTGGTGAATTTGTCCCTATTAGGGTTCCAAAAACTAACTTCTAGGTTTTATTCCTCTCAATTTGCACTCACAAATCTCAATTTCCCATGACTTCAAGCCCTACTGAGGACTCATTCGCCTTTAGTGGTGAATGGGTCTTTTTAGGGTTTTGGAAAAATCACTTATGGGTTATGTACTTCAATTTCTGCACTCTTAGATCCCAGGTTTTCAGCTCCCAAAAGTTTGAAACAAATTTTATAGCTTTAATTTTGTTTTCTTGCACTATGAAGGCCAACTTTGCAACTTGACAACTTTTATAATTTTGCTCTAAACTTCTTCTCCACTTGATTTTCAACTAAAAAATTTATAAAAGCACATTTAAGGGGAAGAAAACTTGTTGATTTTTAGTGAATAGGGATTTTCCTCGGTCAAACCCCTTTTAGGTAATTAAACCAAATGATGAAAAAATGAAATTGAAGCATGAACATGAAACAACAAAATGTTGATACCTTGGAAGATGTCTTCAAACATAAATATGCAAACTAACATGAAGTGGACATGAAGAATGTAGATCTTGATATCAAATTAGATGTAAACCAATGCTTGCAAATGGATCTTCAATGCTACATCAACAATATTAGCTCAACCACATGCTTGATGCACTATGCCCTTGATATGATGATATGACCTTGAATTGCTGCAATAAAACCTTGATAATTTACTCTTGAATGTCTTATTGAATGCTTTTGTATGCTCTAAAACACTCTTTATGAACTCTTAGGATGCTTGCATAATAATTATTAGGTGAACTTATGTGAATTAACCCCATATTTATACTAAATTTTGAGATTAACCCAAAAATTCAAATAATTCAAGCCGACATCAGATTTAGGAATGAAAATTATTAAAATCCCGCCAAAATTAAATTCAAAAAGGGGTTCCTTATGTGAGGAGGACCCATTCACCACTAAAGGTGAATGGGTCCTAACACAAATTTCTAGGACCATGCTTTGGGGGGATGAAATAACATAAAAAATCCACCTAAAAAATGCATAGAAAGGGGTGTCCTATGTGGAGAGGACCCATTCGCCACTAAAGATGAATGGATCCTAGCACCTTTTTCTAGAACCTGAATTTGAATTAAAGGGGCCAATTAAGCTAAATTAACCACCATTAATTAATGAAACCCTAGATAAGTTTGAAAGTGTAATACAATACTTTACAACACCTTAAATAAGATATAAGTTAAGTTCATTTTATTAAAAAGGGTCCTTGATTAATGTGAATGTGCATGTTGAGAAAATATGTCTCAACCTTGCAATTATATACGGTTTATTGTTGATAGGATGTATATATATATATATATTTCCTAGTTACAC
Source organism: Sequoia sempervirens (assembly GCA_007258455.2). Taxonomy (NCBI): domain Eukaryota; kingdom Viridiplantae; phylum Streptophyta; class Pinopsida; order Cupressales; family Cupressaceae; genus Sequoia; species Sequoia sempervirens. The sequence continues at coordinate 164,322,015 of VDFB02000017.1, read as the reverse complement.
CGATAGGTGTATACAATGACAACAAAGAGAAAAATGTGAGTTTGTTAACTTTTTCAGGGAACTTCTAAAATGACCAACATATATTAAATAATGATGTATTGTAAATCTAGACCATTCGTTATTAGGTTTTAGATCTAATGGCTGATATTTTGTTGGCATGTCTTTCCCTAGAATGTTACCCTATTTTATGAGGATGTTGTATTACGGCTGCAGTACATAGAGGCAATGATGTTTTCTGAGAGTTTGATAGTGGTTGTGTTGTCTCCTGATCTCTGAGTGGTTATACTCCTATGAGAAGCTTGCTTTGCAAGTATATTGTAATCTTTGTGACTGCTGAATAATATATTGGGAACCTTTTGGAGTGTGGGGTTTTTCTCTCGAAAGGGTTTTCCCCACGTAAATCACTGTATCATGGTATGCATGATATTTATGTTTATTTTGTTTAAGTTTTTGTAACTATTAAAGATCTATAAATTTTTACATTATTCTCCTCTCACGATTAGTGTAGGGAGTTGTTCCTCTACTTTAGCTTCCTTACAAATGGTATCAGAACTTGATCACCTTTGGTTTCAGTTGTGGGTTGTTGGATTTTTAGAACTAATCCAAATTTGAGTGGGAGCTTGTGCAAAAGAAACTTTGTGATCTTGTTACAAGAATTTTTAGATGGCAAGTTCATAAGGGAGAATAGAGGTGGAGAATTTTTTAGGAAATAATTTTGAGATGTGGAAGCTAAAGATGGAGGATCTGTTGATAGATCAAGATTTGTGGGATGCTATTGATGATAATGTTTCAAGGCTTGCAGATCCTACTTAGGATGCTCAATATGGTGTTATGGACTATAAATCCAAGGGTCTAATCAGATTTTGCTTGGTAGACTTTGTTTTAATTAATGTCCATGAAGAGACCTCTGCACAAAAACTATGAAAGAAGCTTGGTGAGATGTATCAACCCAAATCTTTAGTGAACAATATTTTCTTGAGAAAGAAATTGTATTCCTTCATAATGGAAGAGGGTGGATGAATCATAGACCACCTAGAGGCATTCAATATTTTGGTGGATCAATTGGCATTAGTTCTAGTTTCAAAATAGATGAAGAGGAGAAATGTCAGATCTTGCTTTGTTCTTTGCCTGACTCATGGGATTCTCTTGTTATGGCTATTGGGAGTACTTTTGTTATATTGGAAACTAAAGATGTGGTGGGTTCTTTGTTTTCTAAATAAATGAAGAGGAAGGTATACATCACTACCAAGGAGGCCCTAAATGTTCATGGAAGACCTAAGGAAAAAGGAAAGAAGAATGAGAAGCGTGACAAATCCAAGTCCAAGGGGAGATCTAAATCTCTTGGAAAGTCTAAATTTATTTTTTGGAACTATAGTAAGCCTAAGAATGTTCATAAGGAATGCAAATAATAAAAGAAGAAGAAAATGAAGTAATTCAATTATGATTTTGAGTTCTAGAAGGAAGATGGTGACACATTCATTACAGCTTTGGCAACTCGTGCAGGTAATGATGCATGGTTAATTGACTTAGGTGCATCTTTCCATATGACCTTTAATAGAGATTGGTTTTGTGAATATAAAGAATTTTATGGAGGTAAGGTGTACTTGTGTGATGATTCTCATTTAGACATTGTGGTTTTGGTAAAGTTAAAATCAGGTTTCTTGATGGTAGAATAAAAAGGATTAATGGTGTGTTGCATATTCTTGGGTTAGCATGAAATTTGTTATCCGAAGCAAACTAATAGATGCAGGTGTGTAGGTAGTATTTTCTTGTGTAGGATGCAATATGGTTAGAGGTTCTATGGTGATTGCTAGAGGTGTCAGATATGGCACATTGTATAAGCTGGCTATATGCACTACTAAGTGCAATAGTACTTTTGTGAAAAAAAAATTTGTGGAAGAAGTGAGGGTTTCATCCATTCGCAAAATCCTTTGTCACCTTTGAATCAGAACCATGAAGCCTTAGCAAATAGGGGAAAACACCACCCTTATCTAAGTGTTCCTAGATGGGCTCATTCCCATGGAAATCGTCGCAAGAGATCATCTCCACTCTGCAATGAGCCCCTCCCATGGTAGACAAAAACAACCCAATCACAACCTGCACTTTGTTCTTCTGGATAGAAAGGGTTAAGTGAACAATCCAAAATCAAATGCAAAAAATAACCACAATCCATGTGATCCTAATAATCCAAGTACCACCAATCCTCAACTCCCAACCCATGATCTCAAAATCAACATAAAAGCAATTATTAAACAAGAAATCACTGAACTCAAAGTTCAAAAACCATCTGAGGAGGAAATAAAATAACTTAGCTCCCCAAGTATCCACTTTTGTGACATGAAATTTGGTCATAATTAGAGATACACATAAGGTTAAATGATATGGCATCATAAGTATGCCAATAATTATGAGCCATCACTCCCAAATTAGCAAACCCATCAACAAGAGAGTTAGCCTTCCAAAAAATGTGAGTAATTCTCACCTCAATAAAAGAATCAATGATGGAAAGGGCGTCATTTATTAAATGAGCAATAGACCATGATGACATATTTAGCTTTAGGAGACTATTTATGATATTAAGGGAATCCCCAAGTCTAACCTGTTGGCAACACAAGGGCAGACAACTGAGAGGGGGGGCTGAATCAATTGTCCTAAAAATTTAAAACTTATTAAATTTATTAACCTTATTCTCATATCTAATTAATAACCATGAAAGCATAGACCAAAAACACATCAGAAACACACATAACACCAATTTTTTTTTTACGTGGAAACCTGTTAGGGGAAAAACCATGGTGGAGGTCAATCCACAAGATAATACCTTGTTAGAAGTATAAATAAATATGAATGGAGAATGCACATGCATTCAGGCATACTACCTAGAGCTCACTGCTCAATTACAACAAGGCTCATAGCCCAAAGGAAGACACACTATCTTATAGAAAGATTTAGATTACATCCGCAGGGATTTGAACTGATAAAATAGCATCTGCTAATGCCTGATCACAGTTTTGGTTAAGCACATAAACACTTATTCACTCCTATTCACACTCTGTTATACCTTTGAATGATTAGGACTTTATTCACACATAGCACTCGCACACTTCATGCTTCAAATGGAATAAACAATCACAATTATATATCCACAACAAGAATTACAACGCTATAAGTTGACTTCAACAAAATAATAGAACATTTGCAAGTTGTCGGCCCAAATCAATAATAATATTCAATGTGCACCCACCAAAGTTAGCTACAACATAATGAGGACCCAAATCAACATGCTTGAATAAGGAAAACACTTAAACAATTACTCCTCGAATATTTGCGACATGCTGCAACCACTTAGTCGGCCATGAACATGAAAAACATGAACACACAAGAGAAAATTGACAATTGCAAGAAAAATCAATCAATGTAGATGTGCAAAACAAATAGATAATGATCTAAAAACATCCACAAGTATGATGAATTGCTAGAGAAGCATCCACAAAAATTGAACTAACTGAAATCACATCATCTTCAATCAGGAACACCAACTGAAGCAACAGAAAAACTATCAGAATATAAATCTTCATAACTCGATCAAATCTTCATGTAGATCTCTAAAACTAGACATGGATAAACTAGATACACTCAACAACAAACCCTTTAGTCCACAACCTTTGATCATCAATGTACGGAAATCACCATCAGACTAAACTTCACTTCACCACTAACAACCTGCAACTCATTCCATTTCAATTTTGTCAATATCCTCGACATATACAGCTTCTAATGAATTAATGCTAATAGTGTTGACATCAATGACAACCAAATATCAGAAACACAATCACAACATCCAACAATCTCCCCCTTTGGCATTGATGGAAACAAATGATGTGAAAAACACCATCAATGCAACTATCTCTTAACACTTATTACCCCTTAGGTTCTGATTCATTTTCTCCTCAACTCTTTCACATGATCTCCTCCCCACAAGGCTCTTCTCCCTCAAAAAAAAATTCACATTACTCTTCTCCCCCTTTGACATCAATGACAAAGATCTCTTTTCACTGCACAAGATTTGAACCACATACCTGAACCTTTGACTACTCCCCCTGAGCAGCAGCCACCACAACATCAATCCAGATCAAGATATGACTATAAAATGTACAGACTGATGCAAAGCAATGCATCCTTAGTTTTGATTAGGAGGGGTAATCACCCCTAAATTCCCTCTAAGATACTCAAAAATATCCTTAGGCAATGACTTGGTAAAGATGTCTGCAATCTACTCCTTAGTAGGCACATACTCCAATCTGACTTCCTTTTCACTCACCTTCTCCCTTAAAAAGTGAAACTTGATAGATATATGCTTGTTATTTGAATGCAACACCGGATTCTTAGAAATGTTAATAACACTTGAATTATCACAAAATATAACAATAGACTCATCATACACAACTCTGATATATTTCAGCATTTGTTTCATCCACAATACTTGAGTACAATTGTTAGCAGGAACAATGTATTCTTCCTCTAAAGTAGATAAAGAAATGACATTCTGCTTCTTACTTAACCATGAAATCAACTTCTTACCCAAGAAAAATGCACCACCACTAGTACTTTTTTTGTCATTCACATCTCCTGCCCAATCAACATTAGTAAAGGAACTCAAAGTAAGATAATCATCTTTAGGATACCACAGGCCATAATCAACTGTTCCATTCAAGTATCTAAAAATCTTCTTCATCGCAGTCACATGAGATTCCTTAGGATCAGCTTGAAATCTACCAACAATACATACAACATTCATGATATTAGGCATAGTTTGAGTCAAATAAAGAAATCCACCAATCGTTGATCTATATCTAGTATGATTTTCCTTCGGAGAATAATCTTCTATTATCAACTTACATCTTGTCACAATGGGTGTACCAACTGGTTTTGAATCTTCCATACCAAACTTCTTCAATAATTCCTTCACATACTTGGACTGAGATATAAATATCCCTTTATCTAACTGAGTAATTTGTAATCCCAAAAAGAATTTCATCTCACCAATCATTGACATGTCAAATTCACTCTTCATCTCATTAGAAAACTTCATGCATAAGTCATCATCTCCTCCAAAAAAGATATCATCAACAAATACCTCAACAATAAGATCTTTATCATATTCTTGAAATACATATTACTATCAATAGTACCTTTGTTAAATCCAAGCTTCATCAAATAATTGTCCAATTTGGCATACCATGCTCTAGGGGCTTACTTGAGTCCATACAATGCTTTCTTCAACTAAAAAACCATGTCTCCCTTATCAATCAATTGAAATTATCCATCAAGTTGCTCAACATACACTTCTTCTTCCAATTCTCCATTTAGAAATGTTGACTTGACATCCATCTAATAAACCTTGTAGTTTTTGTAAGCAGCATAAGCAAGAAATAATCTTACAGCTTCAATTCTAGCAACAAGGGAAAAAATCTATTCAAAATCAATTCCTTCCATCTGTGAATATCCCTTACACACCAATCTCGCCTTATTTCTAACCACTTCACCTTTCTCATTTAGTTAGTTTCTAAAGACCCATTTAGTTCCAATTACATTTCTATCCTTAGGTCTAGGAACAAGAATCCATGTATCTTTCTTCTCAATTTTCTATAACTCCTCTTTCATTGCTTCAACCCAATGCTCATCTTTGCATGCTTCATTCACATGAATAGGCTCAATCTTTGAAATTATCAAACAGTATTCTTCTACAATCTTTCTCCTAGTCTAGACACCTTTGTTCTTATCACCTATAATCTAATCTTCTAAATGATTCAATCTTACATACCTCAGAGTCTTCTTAGGATTTTCTTCAACTTCAGGCTCTTGTGTTCTTTCTTCTACAATTTCACTATTTTCTCCTTCCTCTTGATTTTCCTTATTCACTGGAATGGTTTGAACTTGATTTGTAGTCTAAACTTTCTTTCCTTTGTTTGTATTTTCATTATGATTATCTGAATCATATCCACAAGTTCTTTATGGTGTACCTAAGTCTTCATCAACCTTAACATTTGCACTTTCAACCATTTTCCTCAATCTCTTATTGTAACACCGGTAGGCCTTGCTTTTAGTAGAATAACCCAGAAAGATACCTTCATCACTCCTAGCATCAAACTTTCCTATATCTCCATCTCTTTTGATATAATATTTGCTTCCAAAGATCTTGAAATATCTAACAGTAGGCTTTTGACTAGTCCATAGCTCAAAAGGGGTTTTTCCAATATCACCTTTAATTTGTACTCGGTTGAGTGTGTACACAACAATACTCATAGCTTCTCTCCAGTAGATATGAGGGACATTTCCTTCCAGCATCATAGTTCTAGCAGCATCTTCAATTATCCTGTTCTTCCTTTCCACAAATCCATTTTTCTAAGGGGTCTGTGGTGAGGATAATTGTCTCCTTATTCCATGTTCTTCACAAAAAGAATTAAATTCACTGGATGTGAATTCACAGCCTCTATTTTATCTCATACATTTAATATTCAAACTTGTCTTTGTCTCAACCATAGCCTTAAAGATCATGAACTTCTCTAGAGCTTCAGATTTCTCTCTTAAGAAATTAACCCACATCATTCTAGAATAATCATCAATAAGCATCATGAAATACCTATAACCTTGTAAACTTCTAACTCTAGAAGGACCACACAAATTAGTATGCATGAGCTCCAACAATTCATTTGAACAATGTTGTTTGCTCCGAAATGAAATTCTAGTTTGCTTCCCTAATTAACATTCTAGTGGGCTTTCTCGTTCCCCCATGTGACTTGGAGAATTTGGAAAGAGAGAAACAACCGGATCTTCAGGGATAAGGAGTTGTCGGAGGAAATTGTGTTTGAAATCTAATTCTTAGGATGATTAAAGAAAACTTCTCTATTGTTCCCTTTAGGGAGGACAAGGTTGAGACTGTGGTTTGTTCTCCTTTTGACAGCCTGATTGCTAGGGAATGGAGAATTAAATGGGATATTTCCAATGCCCCTAATACTACCAAAAAATCCAGGGATGGAGTTTGCTGGAGTTTTCCTATGGAAGGCTGGGCCAAAGCCAACTTTGATGGTGTGGCCAAAGGAAATCCAGGGAAGGCTGGGTGTGGTGGGGTCCTAAGGGATTCAGTAGGTAACTTTATGGGAGCTGTTGCCACTCCTCTATGGGTCCAAACTAATCACGTGGTGGAAGCGGTGGGGGATTATTACATAATCAACCTTGCTGTGGGAATTAAATGTAAAAATTTATGGCTTGAAGGTGATTCAAAAAATATAATTGATAGCCTTTGTGGTAGGTCCCAGCCCGCATGGTCGATTAAGAATTGGATTGAAGGTGCTAAGGTTCTACTTAGTAAGTTCGATAGAGTTAAAATTACTCATGCTTACTGTGAGGCGAATGCGGTTGCATATTTTTTTGCCAATGAGGGAGTTAAGAGTGACAAAATCCTCACGTGGCACAAAAAGATTGACCTCCACTTCGATGTTCAAGCTTTATTGGAGCTCGATGAGGTGAATGGAAAAGAGGCAGCGTCTTGTAATAATGAGGAAGGTACGAGTCATGAATAAAAAAATTAGAAGATATAATGGGGCCGAGAGGATCTGACAGATAAATTATTTTGGCACGCTTTGTGGGTCCTGCAAAGCAAAGGAACTATCTGGAATAGGTTTTATGTCTGCAACAGTACTCGAACTAAGATCTCTAAAATGGGCGGGGAATGGAAGAGGGTTGAACCTACCAGTTTCGAGTCACATACCAAGAACACTAAAGCGTAGAGTAAAATTAGAAGGGGTGGCTTACTTCCGTTCATCAAGAAACTCCATGGCCCTAAGGATGAGATTACAATTTTTTTTGAGAAAAATTGGAATAATGGGGAGGTTCTCCTCTTTGGGAGGAATGTTCAGATTGATGAAGCTTTGATAGCGGAGGTGACTGGCATTCCGATGGAAGAGCATACATTTTTTAGAGATAGGAAATTCTCTGATGAAGCTGTGATGAGCTTCCCTAAGTCTGAAATGGAGAAGCAAAAACTTGTCAAGATAACAAATAGTTACTATGAAGTGGACACTATAAAAGCTTTATGGAGAAAAGTGCTAAGGGTTATCATGGAGTACATCACTCTCAATGGCCATTTCACTAGGGTTTATGGATACCACTTCGTGCTATTCAATCACTTCCAACATAAGGTGCGTGTTTCTATCCCTTTCTTCTTGCTCTGTTCCCTAAGAAATAACTTTTCTGACCACAGTAGAAGGCCTAAAAGATGCCCGATTCTTCACACGGGTCTTTTAAGGCTCATTTATGAGCACTTTTAGAATATGCCTGCCCTTCCAAACCCTATAGCCCCTTTGGAGCTTGATGAGGATGATACCGAGCCTAGCCTATTTGATACTAAAGTTTCCCCCAGTCGTGTCAATAGCTCTTCACTTCCTTTGCCCCCCCTTCTGCCTCTGGCCATTCCCCCAGCCTTCTGGTGCCTGCTCTATTCCTGCCTCTAGCCGCACTAACCCTAACGCTAAAGTGGTGGGCTCTAGCTCTTCGGTTAATAAGTTAGTCTCCTACCCTGATGAATCCCCTATTATTTATGCTAAAGTGGTCAGGGTTAGTCTTGAGGATCCTGACATCCCTTAGAATATTCAACAGGAGAACTATAGCCCTCCTAGAGGTGCGGAGTCGGTGATTTTTGGGGTCAATTCTGAAAGTGACCCCCCTTTTGACTTCGTTGGAACTGCCAAGAGTTGTTCTGTGGACCAGTTTAATTCTGCCAATTGGTTATTCCATGAAATCAGTGAGTTGAAAACAAAAATTTTGTCTCTTCATAGTAAGTTGGAGGAAATTGAAGCCAAAGTTGTGGGCCTAATTCAGCTCGAAGCGAAGAAGAATACCAATGTGAAGGATAACACTCAAAAGGATAGCACTGTTGAAAATGATATTGAAAAAATGAAAAGAACCTTGAAGAAAATTGCTGATCAAAACTATAGAATTGCTAGACATAACGCTGTTATCATCAAAGCCATGTCTGAAAGACTGGAGAAAACCCAGAAGAGAGCTCTGATTGTCGACCTTGATCAGGAGAAAGATCAGGATGAGGAAGCAGGGATCTCTAAATGAACCAGATCAAGCACGAAAAGAAAAGCCCTGACTACCCCAAATATAACTCAAATATTTATGGAGGGGGTCTAGGATATGGTGGACTTGGAAGAGGTTGCGGACGAGCTTCTGAAATCTATGGATTAGCTATGGTTGGGCCCAGCTTTGTCTGTTTGCTGGCCGTTTAATGGTTTTTTTGTGGCTTTTTGTGGCTATCTGCTTTTGCTGGTTTTTTTCTTTCTGGCAGCCTTTTTATCTTTCGGACCTTTGTTTTGGTCTTAGCTTGTAATGTTACTTTATGGTTTCGGGTCCTTGTAAAACCCGTTTATCCCCCTTTTATCAAAAACATTCCTTGCATATGGAATTAGTAGGTTTCATCAGCTTAAGAAGATCTCTCATGACCTTAGTAGAACTTATCTTGAAAATATTATCAAAGTTAACATGACACATTCTCCTATACCATAACCATCTGACCAACACTTAAAAGATTATGTTTCAAACCTTCCACATATAGGACATCATCAGTATTATGCTTACCATAAAGAGAAATGCATCCTTTGCCATGGATCACACCAACTGTATTATCACCAAATCTCACAACACCACCATCATACCTTTCCAGGCTCACAAATTTGCTTTTATCTCCTGTCATATGATGAGAGCATCCATTGTCAATCACCCATTCATCTTTCTCTTCAACTCGAGTAGCTAAGGCTTTCTCCAAATTTGTACAACTAGTAGATTCAATAGATACAGGATTATTTTCCTTGATAGCAATAAATACCCATTCATCATCACTTCTATTCCCTTTATCAAATTCATCATCTGTCACACCTTGATCATTAGCATAGTAACACTTCCTTTGAAATCTAGGCTTGTTATATCTTGGTTTAGAAGCTTTATCTGGACACCTTGATGCAAAATGACCTATCTTATTGCAAGGAAAACATTTAAAAGGTAATTTTCCTTCATACTTGCTCATATGTAGTGACTGATCATGCTATACTATACACCCAACATGTATCCTTGTTGGGGTCCAGGGCCAGGCCAGGCCCTGAGTGGGGGTTCAAGGGTGGCAGCCCCTGAGAAATTTATTTTTTGTCATTTTTTGCATCGTCAGTGAAAAAGGAAAAATCACTAAAAAAGAAAAAAATGACTTTGTAAAACCCTAATTCTGGAAGCTTCTAAAAGGATTGTTATAAGGGGTTGGGATGGGTGTTACAGTATGTATAAAAATGCAATTATTTGCAAGGTTGTAATAAGTTTTTCACTGGATAATAAAATCATTGGATGGCCGTGGTTTTGTGGATCTAGCCCGGATTGGGTGAACCACGTTAAATTCTTTGTGTTGTCTTATTTCTGCTATAATTTTCTATGTGTTTTATTTATCTGTTTTATTGATCAAATCTGCATTTAATTGTTAGATATCTACCTACTAACCCTAACAAGTGGTATCAGAGTGGGTTGTGTTTGATTATCATTTGCAGGAAAGTCTCACAATTAAGTGGGAGCAATGGCAGATGAGGGTGAATTGAAGGTAGATAAATTCAATGGGTAGAACTATCAGTTATGGAAGACGTAGATGGAGGATTATCTGTATCAGAAGGATTTATGGAGTTTGTTGGAAGAAACAACCAAGAAACTAGTAGGAATGAGTGATGAGGAATGGAATCTTCTAGATAAAAAAACACTAGGATCCATTCATTTATGTCTGGCATAATCGGTGACATTCAATATTACGACAACAAAGAAAACTCAAAAGTTGATGGAAACGAGGTAGTGAAGTTATATGAAAAGCCTTCCGCTTCAAATAACGTATTTCTTATGAATCGTTTATTTAATATGAAAATGGTAGAAGGTGGGTCAGTTACTGATCATTTAAATGAGTTTAATATAGTTACCAGTCAATTAACTTCTGTAAATGTAAAATTTGATGAAGAAGTTAGGGCTCTTTTGATTCTGTGTTCTTTTCCTAAAAGCTAGAATAGCTTGGTCATGGTTGTTAGTAATTTTATTTTTGGTTTGAATACATTGAAATTTGATGATGTTGTTGGTGTTATTTTGAGCAAGGAAATTCGTAGAAAAAGCTCAAGTGGAACATCCACATCAGTTAGTGTTTTGAATGCAAAAATTAGGGGAAGAAAAAGGAGTGAGGAAACAATTTTAGAAGTTGTGGGAAGTCATGAGGAAAATCAAAGGAAAAAGGGTCCCAATCTAGAGACAAGAGAGATTGTTGGTACTGTGGTAAGCCAAGTCATTTGAAGAAAGATTGTTGGTCTTGAAAAAATAAAGAAGGAGAAAAAAAAGAAGGCAATAAAGAGGAAAATGTGGTAAGTAATAAATATGATGAGGATGCTTTGATTCTTTCCCTAGATAATGTTGATGATTCTTGGGTGTTAGATTTAGGGGCTTCATTTCATGCTACGCCCCATAGAAGTTATTTTCTTGATTATGTCCAAGGGGATTTTGGGCTGGTTTATTTGGGAGATCATGAACCCTGTTAGATTGTTAGAAAGGGAAGAATCAAGATTAAGTTGTAGAATGGGAATCATTGGCTACTACATGAGTTAAGGCACGTTCCAAAGTTGAAAAGAAATTTAATTTTAGCAGGGCAACTAGATGATGAAGGTTGTGTTGTTACATTTAGTGATAAAAATTGGAAGGTTACAAAAGGTGCCTTAGTGGTAGCAAAAGGTGTGAAAGTAGGAACCTTATATCTTTGTATAGGTCATATTGTTCCTTCTACTTTAGCTATTGTAGATAAAAATAATGTTCATGAACAATTGTTGTAGTTCAGCAGGTAGAAAAATAGACAATTGCTATGGATTCTGAATTAACACTGTGGCATAATAGACTTGGGCATATGATTGCAAAAGGTGGGTATGTGCAGGATCATCATGGAAAAAATAGGCCATTAAGTGGCAAAAAAATTAGAAAAGTCAGAGTTAGGCAACTTGACTTAAAAATTTGAATAAGTTACCTATATTATTTCAAAAATATTTAAGAATAGAATCTGTAGAAAATTGAATGTAGTTTATAAACTACTAGGTTTGTTTAAAAAAAAGAAATCTATTTGGTGAAAATTTGAAATTTCAATGCAAGAGTACTTAAATTTCGGGAAAAATAAGAAGTAGGTGTCTTTCCGACCATCCTAACCAAAAATAAAATGATAATATTTTTTATAAGATTTTATATATAAGTAGATGACTCATGTCTAAATGTGATGCATATATTTTTGTAATTTATTTCCAAGTAAATAATTAATTATGATTTTTTTACTACAAATTTTAAAAAATATAAAAAGCTCATATGTTTGACCACCTTAACTTGGTCAAAACTTCATGAAATTCTATTTTTCTTTTTTTAATCCTATAGTATGCGAAGCATAGAATGTGACGCATGTTTTGGATTCAAAAAATGTGATACTATTTGAAAGCTACTGTAAATGTTTTTCAATAAGTCTATCGATCAAGACTTTAGTCATAATTTGAATAGAAAATGAATAATAATTACTTATTAAATTCAAAGTAAAGCATAATTTATATTGGTGGAAAGCTGAGAATATCCTTTAAAAACCTTTTTTGTTTCATCAATTTTGGGTAAAAAAAAATTCATCAGCCACATACCCATCATATTACCACTTTTTGGCCAATCATGATCCTGCACATACCCAGGTATGAAAGTTGTGTTTATAGAAAACAAAAGAGAGTTAGTTTTCTCAAGGATGGCAAGCAAAAGAAAGATGAAAAATTGGAGCTTGTACATACGGATGTATGGGGACCAACTCAAGTATCTTCTCTTGGTGGCTCTCAGTATTATGTCACTTTTATTGATGATGCAACAAGGAAGGTATGGATTTATTTCCTTAGGTAGAAATCTGATGTATTTGAAACTTTTAAAAAATGGAGAAGCTTGGTTGAAAATGAGACAGGTAAAAAGTTAAAATGTCTCAGATCTGATAAGAGTGGTGAGTATTGTAGCAAAGAGTTTGAAAATTATTGTTCCTCTAATGGTATTCATAGGTAGAAAATAGTTCCAAGGACTCCATAGGAAAATGGAGTGGTTGAGCGCATGAACATAACAGTAATGGAGCATGCACGAACTATGAGATTGCATGTCATTTTTCTTTTAAACATGTGGGCAGAGGCTGTAAACACTGTTGTTTATTTAATCAATAAAGGTCCCTCTAATCCTTTGGGTTGTGGTATTCTAGATGAAGCATGGACAGGTAAGAAGGCAAGTTATTCTTTTCTCAAGACCTTCAGTTGTGAAGCATTTTCACATCTAGATTCTGAAAATAGAACCAAGCTAGATGAAAAATAAAAGAAATGTATATTTGTTGGATATGGTATTGATGACTTTGGTTATAGGCTTTGGGATTTTGAAAATCAAAAAATTGTGAGAAGCAGGGATGTCATATTCAATGAGAAAGTGTTGTATAAAGATCAGTTGCAACAACATGAGAAGAAAGAAAATGATTATGTATTGTTGGATGATACACCAACAAGCGATGTTCCAGTGGTTCCTCATGCTTCGCAACAACATCAACAAAGAATACCACAAACTCCAATGAATGTTAGACAATCTTCAAGGATAAGTAGACCTCCAGAAATATTTTCTCCCTCTTTGTATTCTACTTTATTAACTGACGCTGGTGAACCAAAATGTTATGATGAAGCTATGCAAGTGGATACCAAGGTTCAATGGGAGCATGGAATGGAAGAAGAAATGGACTCCTTGCTAAAAAATTAGACTTGGAAATTATGCAAGTTGCCTGCAGGTAAAAAGGTTTTACCAAACAAATGGGTTTATAGGCTGAAAGAGGAGGATGGAGGTAAGAAAATATTTAAATCTAGATTAGTTGTAAAGGGATTTGCACAGAAAAAGGGTATTGATTTTGATGAATTTTTTTTTTCAGTTGTTAAAATGACTTCTATTCGTATTGTTTTAATTATTGTGGCTACTGAAGATTTACATTTAGAATACCTTGATGTTACAACGACCTTTCTCCATGGTGATTTGGAAGAGGAAATATACATGGAACAACCACAAGGATTTGAGGTCAAAGGTCAAGAGAAATTGGTGCAGATTGAAGAAAAAATTATATGGCTTGAAGCAAGCACCTTGGTAATGGTATATTAAATTTGATAGCTTTATGGTTGAGCATGGCTACAGTCATTGTAATTCAGACCATTGTGCTTATTTTAAGAGGTTGGATGATGATAGCTACATTATTTTATGTCTATATGTTGATGATATGCTTGTAGTGAGATCTAACATGGATCACATAAAGGAGTTAAAACAGCAGTTAGCAAGTTCATTTGCTATGAAGGATTTGGAAACAACAAAGAAAATCCTTGGTATGAAGATTACAAGAGATAGGAAAAATAGAAAATTATTTTTATCTTAGGTTGATTATGTTGAAAAGGTGTTGCAAAGATTTCATATGGAGAATGCAAAAGTTGTCATCACACCTTTGCCTAGTCATGTCAAATTGACTAAGGATATGTGTCCAAAGACAAAAAAGGAGGAAGAAAATATGTCCAAGGTACCATATACTTTAGCTGTAGGTAGTTTAATGTATGCCATGGTATGCACAAGATTAGATATTGCACATGTTGTAAGAGTTGTTAGCAGGTATATGAGTCATCCCGGTGTTGAGCATTGGAATGCGGTAAAATGGATTCTCATCTATTTGAGAGGTACATCCAATAAATGTTTATGTTTTGGGGGTTCTAATACTGATTTAAAGGGCTATGTTGACTCAAATTTGGCAGGGGATATAGATGCTAGGCAGAGTACCACAGGCTATGTATTTACAGTTGGTGGGATAGCAGTGAGATGGATTTATCAGTTGCAAAAGGTGGTTGCTTTATCCACCACGGAGGTAGAGTATGTTGCTACAACAGAGCCATCAAAGGAGATGATATGGCTGCAACTTTTCATGGAAGAGTTGGGAAAACAACAGGCTGAAAATTACTTGTTTATAGATAGCCAGAGTGCTATACATCTTGCAAAGAATTATTCTTTGCACTCTAAAACCAAACACATACAATTGAGATATCATTTTATTCAGTCAGTGTTGAAGGATGGACAGGTCAAGCTGGAAAAGATACATACAGATACCAATCCAGCGGATATGTTTATGAAGGCAGTGACAAGGGAGAAGCTAAGCTCCTCTTCAGCTTCGGTTGGCCTTCAAGGTTGAATTCAAGTATAATAGAGCAGTAGGGTCCAAAATGTTTATTTCTAGTGGGAGCTATAAGTGTAGCAATGTCGTTCAGGATCAGTCTCCAAGTGGGAGATTGTGTTGGTGTGGAGCTTGATCAGTCTCCAAGTGAGATATTTCTGGTATGTAGTGACTAATCATGCTATAATGTACACCCGACATGTATCTTTGTTGGGGTCCGGGGCCGGGTCAGGTCCCGGGCAGGGGTTCAGAGGTGACAGGCCCCGAGAATTTTTTTTTGCCATTTTTCGCATCGTCAATGAAAAAGGAAAAATCACCGAAAAAGAAAAAAATGACTTTGTAAAACCCTAAATCTGGAAGCTTCTAAAAGACTTGTTATAAGGGGTTGGGATGGGTGTTACAGTATGTCAAAAAATGCAATTATTCGCAAGGTTGTAATAAGTTTTTCACTAGATAATAAAATCATTGGATGGTTGTTGTTTTGTGGATGTAGCTCGGATTGGGTGAACCACATTAAATTCTCGATGTTGTCTTGTTTCTGCTATAATTTTTTGTGTTTTATTTCTCTATTTTATTGATCAAATCTGCATTTAATTGTTAGATATTTATCTACTAACCCTAACAATACTTACCTTTTCCTCTCGGTACTCTTTTGACAATAAGTGCTTCCATCTCTTCTATCTCTCTTTCATCTTCTTCAATTCATCTCATTTCTTCTTCATACTTGAATGTCTTTCTAGATGAACTTTCACCCAGATCATATCTTTGTTTATCTCTTCTGGAAGTAGTGGCCTTGAATGCAGATTCTACCTTAGGAAGGGCATCACCAAATTCACTCAACTAAAAGTAGTAAGATTACCAACCAACATATCTCCGGTTACATTTTTTTTATAGTTTGGAGCTGCTCAATAGCACTAGCTTTGAATTTATATGAATCATGTAAGGATCTAAGCACTTTAGAAACAATCTCTAATTCGTCTATCTTTCCACTAGCACATCTGATACCACACACAAGTTCATTCACTCTTTTCATGAAAGTATTAATGTTCTCATCATCACCCATTCTCAACTTTTCATATTTCCATTTTAAACTCTGCAACTTAGCAATCCTCACATTAGCAGCACCTTCATACAAAGTTTCCAACTTTTTCTAGATCTCATAAGCAGTCTTCAGATCCATAACATTTGTCATCTTAGAATCAGTCAAAGCACTCAACAATGCTTCCTTAGCCCAGATATTATACACAACATCTCTAATCTCAACAGTAGTAGTAGGACCATTCTGAGGAATAACATACATATTACATGTAATTTTCTAGAAGGTTTCATGAATGCATCTTAGATGACACTCCATTTGAGTCTTCCACAAAGAGTATTTTGTTCCATCAAATCTCGAACTATCCTTCTTGTATGTCACCATCCTAGATCACCTCAAGCTTTTAAACTTCTTTCCAAGGAACCTGTTCTAATACCAATTGTTGGCAACACAAGGGCAAAAAACTGAGAGGGGGAGTGAGTCAGTTGTCCTAGAAATTTAAAAATTATTAACTTTATTAACCTTATTCTCAGATCTAATTAATAACCATGAAATCATAGATCAACAACACATTAGAAACACACATAACACCAAGTTTTTTTTACGTGGAAACCTTGTTAGGGGAAAACCACTATGGAGGTCAATCCACAAGATTATACCCTATTAGAACTATAAAGAAATATGAATGGGGAATGTACATGCATTCAAGTGCACTGCCTAGAGCTCATTGCTCAATTAAAACAAGGCTCACAACCCAAAGGAAGACATGTTGTCTTACAAAAAGATTCAGATTACATCCATAGGGATTTGAACTAATGAAATATCATCTGCTAATGCTTGATCACAGTTCTAGTTAAGCACATAAACACTTCTTCACTCTTCTTCACTCTTCTTCACACTCTACTCTACCTTTGAATGATTAGGACTTTATTCGCACATAGCACTCACACACTTCATGCTTCAAATGGAATAAACAATCACTTATATATATCCACAATAAGAAATTACAATGCTACAAGTCAGCTTCAATAAAATAATAGAACATTTGTAAATTGTCGGCCCAAATCAATAATAATATTCAATGCACACCCACCAAAGTCAGATACAACATAATGAGGACCCAAATCAACATGCTCAAACAAGGAAAACACTTAAAAAATTACTCCTTGAATATTTGTGACATGCTACAATCACTTAGTCGACCATGAACATGAAAAGCATGAACACACAAGAGAAAATTGACAATCACGAGCACAATTGATCAATGTAGACATGCAACACAAATAGAGCACAATCTAAAAAAATCCACAAGCATCATGAATCACCAGAGAAGCATTTGCAACAACTGAACTAACTGAAATCATATCATCTTCAATCAGGAACACCAACTGAAGCAACAAAAAAACTATCAGAATATAAATCTTCATAACTCGATCAAATCTTCATGCGGATCTCTGAAACTCGATGTGGATAAAATAGATACACTCAGCAAAAAACCCTTTAGTCCACAACCTCTGATCATCAACGTATGGAACTCACCATTAGACTGAACTTCACTTCACCACTGACAACCTGCAACTCATTCCATTTCAATTTTCTCAATATCGTCGACATATACAACTTATAATGCATTAATTCTAATAGTGTTGACATCAATGACAACCACATATCCGCAACAAAACCACAACATCCAACATAACTAGATCCTAGTAACCCCTATTTCTTTAGCAAGTAAAAGGCCATGATAGGTTGTTGCTATGTTGAATACATTGTTGAAAGTCAAAGAACAATTATTTTATTTTCTAAGAGGAATTCCTACTAAACTATATTTATGAAAATAGGCTAAATTAATTATGAAAACAAAAATTGGGATATTGAATCAAATAGGTAGCTAGGAAAAGGATATGTCTCTTTTATGTTTAAGGTTGTTGAGAATGTTCAAGAAATTTCCTCAAAATCTTATATTACCTTTTTTTTATTTTAATTGTTTTAGATAAATCATTTGAATTCTTATGTGAAATTACTTAAATATATTTTTTAGCATTTTCATTAGTAGTTATGTGAACATTATGATTAGTTTACAATGATCTTGCACTAGCCCATAAATTTTAAAATTTTATAGTCATAGGGAAGATAAAAATTTCAAGCATTCTTACTAGCCCACCACTTTTTTATTTGATGAGGTGGACAATATAAACACAATTATGTCCATCAAGAGATTAGTATTATTCATTATAATAAACTATTTTTAGGTTACACATGACATAAAAGAGAAACTGGTTGAGGTGGGAGATGTCTTTAGTGCTTATATATCCTTCTTATTACTTTCCACATCATTATTCTTATTCTTTCTTTTCTTGAATTTATGCTTATGTGTCCATGTTCCTAGCTAGTATGTGGATGACATAAAGACAAATTTAGTGGTGTATGTTGACACAAGGGACTTTGAAAATGTGCTTTGTTATTTTTCTTTTTACTTATACCAAATATCTTATGACTTTCTTTTCCTATTCATCCATTTAGCTTCTATGTCTATATACTTTAGCCCCTCTGACTATGCTAGGTTTGTTGGAGATCCTATTTTCATTTCATCTTCTCTAATATTTTTATTCTTTATCTTCGCACTTGGGGGGAATATTTCCTATTTTACTCCTATATTTAAACTTTACACTAAATCTATGGTGTTGCATGTGCTAGTTTTTCAACATGCCTTCTTACACTCTTATGTCATCTCATGTCCATATTCAAATAGCTATATAAGTACACTAGGGGAATTATATCTTACTCATTTTTATCTAAATGTGTGCTTGCATATCTATCATATGTTACCACTAAGGACTTATTTCCTTGCTTCAAATAATGTGTGATTATGCTCTTGGATGCTACAATGGAGCATATACCTAGCCTATTGTACTATGTTCTATAATAGGTATTTTTGGCCATTGTAGGTTGCATCACCATATTCATTCACCCATGTTAAAGGATAGCATTCTATTCCTTCACACTTATCTCGAGCCAATTTATTTAACATGCTTATGAATTAAGATGTTTTATCTACTTGCTACATGACACATTTATTACAACTATTGCTTTACATGATTTACATAATTAGATGTTTAGCTTACATTTATATTTTAGTTGCTATTTTTCATTGGTTGAGTGAACCTTAGATCTAATGGATGCAATCAATTGAATTAGTGGCATATATTTTTTACTATCACTCTACTTATATAGAGATTCATCACTATTCAAGAAGGTCATTATCACATGACATAGTTACACCCACCATATCATATTATGCTATGGCCACCACATATGGTAGAACATCATATCAGTTTCCATCTAGGAATTTTTTTCTAACCCTATTATTTTCTTCTTCACCATCTGATGCAAGAGCATCAAGGGTGTAAAAGCAATCTTGTATCAACCAAAAAAAAATGTTGCTTCTTTTCAATAAGGGCTAAATTTGGTAAGTTGCTATTTTTAGTAAGTCTATATTTATGCATGTATGGGCACAAAATCTTAAAAAAACCTCCAAAATGGTAAATTGAAGCCAATGGCGAAGAAATCACTTCAATATCATTTGGCATTTGAGAGATATTAAATTTCAATTTTAGAAAATCTTGTTAAAATCTTCAAAGTCAATTTTGAGGCACTTAGAGGCTCCAGATGGGCTTGAAAATTGGAAAAAAAATGAAAGTGGTCTATTAGTAGGAACCACTTTCTAGGGATGTGCCTTCTTGAAATTTTTTCAAAAATATATTATAATTGAAAATCCAATAATCGGATCAAAAGTTATGGCCTTGCGAAGTTGTGCTACCAAAAATTAATAAAATTTCAAAATATCTTCTTGAGGAAGTTACACTTTCCAAAATATTATAGGGCGGTTACACCTTCCAAATAAAGGATGTGAATGGGGTTATAGAAGAGGGGTAGAGTAGAGTAGATTGTGGCTCCAATTTGCAAATTTGCAGATTTATGTAATCAAAAGCCCATATGATAGCAATTGTAATGATGTAATTTCATTTTCATTTCAATGATAATAGAAAACATTTGCTTCCTTCCTGTATTTTGTTTGTGCAATTCTTCGTTGTTGTTGTTGGTTTCATATTGTAAGGGGAGGACCCTTCATCATCATCTTCTTATCGTTGTGATCAAGGTGTCCTTAGATGGTTAGGTATTAGAAATTTTCCATGCCTTCCTTAGACTATTTTTCCTATTTGTGACACTTAGTTTCCTACCAAGAAGAAGAAAATGAGGAAGCTACTATTAACTTGGCTAAGAATCCTTTCTTGATAGTTAAAATATTCTTATTGTCTATAAAAATCCAAATGATCACAATCCTTGACCAATTCCTAGTATTTTATCTTTTTCTACTTAATGATCCTATTTCTTGTTTCTTTGTTTAGATTTGTTGAGTAAACCTCTACCTTGCATAGACTTTTAAAATATGACATTGTCAAACTACTTTATTTATTAATATACATATTATAATTTTTTTTTATAACAATATTTAAAATTACTTTTAAAAATATGTATTTTCATCATTTATATTTTTTAATTTTTAACATTTAATTGTTTAAATATCACTTTCACAACCATACGCAAAACTTATTTTTCCTTATAAATAATTTTTCAATTCAAAGACCAATTAAAATATCTATTAGATACATAACCCACTTAATTATTGCACATCAAAGAAAATGAAAGATGACTGATTTATTATTTAACGACCCTATTTCTTATTTCTTTATTTATTGCATAGACTTTTAAAATATGACATTGTCAAACTACTTCATTTATTAATATACATATTATAATTTTTATTTTATAAAAAATATTTAAAATTACTTAAAAATATTTATTTTCATCATTTACATTTTTTAATTTTTAACATTTAATTATTTAAATATCATTGTCACACCTATATAAAAAACTTATTTTTCCTTATAAATAATCTTTCAATTCAATGACCAATTAAAATCTTTACTACATGAGCCACTCAATTACCAACTTTTTTTTCCGGATTAATTATCTATCCTCATTGTTTTATTTTCTCCAGTGAAGGATGACTGATTTATTATTAAATTGCAAATTGGGGAGAATCTTATCATGTCCTGTCTTTGCTATTATCCAAACTGTAGCGACAAAAAAATATCATCTTTAGACCAGGTCCTTTATGCTACGTAATGTTTACCCGCTAAAAACATAAAATCTGAAATTTAAATAAACTAAATTTAAGAAAAGATTATTTTTCCTTAAAACTAGGCCTTGAATTAGAAGGCTTATTTTATCTAACAGAAAGACGACTTATTTATTCGTAAATTTCAGAAATGCGGAAAATTTTATCAGCTAGATTCTCTGCTATTCCACCAATCGTTATCTTAACTGTAGCGCCGGCACATCACAACAAAATAACATAAATAAAGATATTTTATTATTAATAACATAGTATGAATTTAAAAGATTTCCACATTACGTTAATAACAAAAATCTCACACCTATTTCCTCGAATCAATTATGTTTAAACATTTACATATATTTATTATTTTGATTATATATACTTTATATAAAATTTATATTATTATTATAATATTTACTATTATATTTTATAATTTATTTTATTATTTAATATTTATAATATTAAATATAATCATATTATATATAATTCAATATATATTATTTTAAAAATATTAAATATTATATTATTTATATTTAATAGTTTTTATTAGAAAATATAATGTATAATTATAATATAATTATAGCATTATTATGATAATAATATTTTATATAATTTATATTATTAGTTCCCGATTATAGGCATCACCCATCTTTACTAGTTATTAATAATTCTCTTTTTAACCAATGAGAGTTGGAGTAATTTTTCTATTTGATTTTTTTTTTATCTATTATCAATGTATACATGCCAATTATATAACAAATCATATTTCAAAATTCAATTCTCTTCAATCTAATTGGTGGACAAATTTCACCCAATATAAGCGATTAATCTAATTGGTGGACAAATTTCACCCAATATAAGCGATTAATACGCTTCCATTACTTCTATTTTGAAAATTTAATTACACTATAATGATAAATTACTTTTCATTAAATTACACTATAACAATAAATTACTTTTAATTAAATTACTTACTAATTACCCCTTCCATTGGTATGTAACATTTATTTACTAATTTCCTTTGCATTAATTACTATTTTTAATTACGTTTAATACTAAATTGATTTGTAGCATAAATTTAATTGAGCTAATTCTTTCAAAATATTAATACTAATTACTCAAAAAAAATTACTTTTTAATATAAATTTAATTAATTATTATTTTAAAATAAATGAATGCCTTGTAAATTATTTTTATATCATAATTTAAATAAATTAATACTAATCACCTCCCCTTGTCATTTAATACCAATTACCCCCTAAATTCTAAAACAACACTTATTACTTGATTTTAAACTAACATTTTTTATTTTTCAACATATATTTAAACTAACAAATTTTTAATTGCTTTGAAATTTGAACTAACTCTAATTACTAACATACCTTTTGCATAACACCATCTTTAATTAGATGAACATTCTATTTGCTCTGCTGCCACCCTGCTATGCTCCCACCCTGCAATTTCAAATTTCTTCCATGCCTGCAGGTTCGGGGGAGACCTCTGTCTCTCCCCAGCCCGACCCTTCGCCGGTTTTGAATAAGATTTCCTCACATGTGCTTTCTGGGGATGCGGTATTTGTCTTGGGCAACCCTGATACTCTTGCTAAATCTCCACCTTGTGGGGACAATGGAGGCCACTTGGGGGCTGGCTCTCTCATGACTGGCTGGAAAGATATCCTTTCGGGGTCTAGACATAATGCCTTCGAGTCTGTTGGTCCTGAGGTTTCCCTTATAGATGAAGGCACTGAGCTTTTCCTTCCTGATGATGTGATGGAGGAGGTTGCTAGTTCACTTCACCTAACCTTGGTGGGAAGATTCTTGAACTTTCGCCCAATGATTGATATGGTTCGTAGATGGGTTAATGGTAAATGGTTGCTGAAGGGAAACATGTCTATCTTAGCAATGCCTGGTGGTCTTTTCCTGTTTGAGTTCAACACTGAGGAGGACTTGGTCCTTGTCCTCTTTGGTACTTGGGCCTATGGAAAACATTTTCTTTCCCTGGCTAAATGGAGACCAGGTTTTGACCCCTCGATGGATCTTACCCGTTCGGCCCCTGTTTGGGTTTGTTTGCCTAGCCTCTCACTGGAATTCTAGGATGAAAGGATTTTCTGATGGATTGGGAACTCCTTTGGTAGTTTCATGGTGACGGACACGGTCACTTTGGAAAAATCCAGGTTGGTGTTTGCCCATTTTTGTGTTAATGCCTCCATTAATAAAGCTCTTCCCAATTTTATCATTCTTAAATCTAAATGGGGGAAGTGGACTCAAGCTCTTGTTTATGAGAATGCCACCCTGTTCTGTCAGAAGTGTGGCAAACATGGTCATATTATTTCTGATTGCAAGAAGGTTGTTATGAAGGATGCTCCACTGAAGGATAAAAATCCTTCCAGCCCTTCAATGTTACAGGATAAACTCCTTGACCCAAGCACTAGCAGGGTTGGTGAGCCATTAAAATCAGGTGAGTTAGACGACTACCCCTTCACAGATGGCTTGAATGAACTTCTGAAATCCCCTGTTTCGGGGGAAAAGATAGAAACTAATTTGAAAATAAGTTGCTCTAAAGGGCTTGAAAAGGGTGAAGTCTCTTCACTCTTAGATGCGAATTTGGTGTCTGGCTTCTGTGTCTGTCTGGGGAAGGAAACTTCTAGGTCCTCTCCTGTGTATGATATGTGTCTGGATTTTTCCATGAAGAAGCTAGATGTTGATGGTGCTGACAATCCTGGATGTGAGACCACGGTGGATGTCTTGGCCACTTCTTAGTGTTCTGAGGGTGCATTATTTTCTACCCCCTCTAAGTTAGTTCTGACTAACTCGCGTATTCCCACTCCTCAACCAACTACTATGGAGGACTGCTCTATGGAGGTAACTAAGTCTATTATTCTCTCCTCGAGCTCTAAATTGACAGCCTAGTCAGAGGGTGATAACTTGGAGGACTAGCAAAACCCAAAAAGGAAAACGAGGAATAAGAAAGTGGATGTTGGAATGGAAAGTAGAGTTGGAAGACCTTCAAAGAGATTGTCTAGGCACAAAGCCACGACTAGGGATATTGCCAGTAGCAGACAATCTACCCTTGATTTAGCTCACAAAGGAAAGAAATGAAGTTCCTTTCATGGAACATGAGAGGACTAAACAGTCCTCTAAAATAATGTGCCTTAAGGAAATATATTATTGATAGAAAGATAGATGTCCTGTTGCTCCAAGAAGTCAAAATGACCTACCAGTCATTTTCCTCTGTCGTCAATAAAATTTGGCCGGGATCTACCTTCTTTTATAGCAAGGTGGATGGTGCTTCAGGAGGTGTTGCTACCTTGTGGAATCCTGCTAAAGTTTTGGGTGAAGCATTTTCCTTTTTCTCAAAATTATCTTGCTGTGACTCTTAAAACTGACAATCTCACCTAGCATTTGTTTAATATCTATGCGCTGAATTCTAGAGGTGGAAGCAAGAAGATGTGGGAGGAAGTGTCATCCTTAATAATGAGTAACAATAGTGTGTGGTTTATGGTGGTTGGAGACTTTAATTCCCCCCTTTTTCTTTTGGAGAAGTTGGGTGGCTTGATGAACTATAGTGATAGTATGAATGATCTGGCTGAATTCATTAACATTTTTTGTTTGTTTGACTTGGAGTTAAAGGGAAATCCTTTTACGTGGTCGAACAATAGGAAGGGCATTCAACTTATTCAAGTTCGGCTGGATAGGGTCCTTGTCTCAGCTGGCTGGGATCTTGGATGCATTGCCTCCCTTACCTCCCTCCCCAGGACTGTCTCTGATCATATCATCCTTCAGTGGTCTGACAAACCATTTTTGGGCCCACACCCTTTTAGATTTGAGATAATGTGGATGTCTCACCAAGATTTTAGAAAATTCATTGAGAATTGGTGGAGCCACCTTGTTCAAGGCTCGACTATGTATAGAATATCCCAAAAATTGGAACTTATTAGGAAAGAAGCCAAAGGTTGGTCCAAGGTGACTTTCAGTGACTTTTTCAAAACTAAGAAGATGATCAAGGACAAGCTTGAGGGGTTCCAAAATATTATGGCCTTGGGCCATTCTCAACAACCTGTTCATGTTGAATAAGAAAATTGGAGGAAAAAGTGGAAGGATATTTTAAGTAAAGAAGAAATATATTGGAAGCAAAGATCAAGAGTCCAATGGCTCAAGGAGGGTGGCAGGAACTCTTCCTTTTTCCATAGGATGGCCAGCAGACATAAAAAGAGGAATAACATTAAGTATTTGATGAATGATTCTAATTAGGAAGTCAAGGAGGCTGACAAAATTATAGAGGTTGTTGAACAGTACTTTAGACAGATCTACTCTAATATTGGCGTTCCCCCCTCTAATGAACTTCAGGCGAGGCTCCTGGGTCACCTCCCACATGGTATTAGTGAGTTTGACAATCGTCAACTCTATGCCCCTGTGACCGAGGAAGAGGTTCATACTATTGTGTTTGCTATGGGAGCCTATAAGGCCCCAGGACTGGATGGTTTCCCTCTAGCCTTCTTTCAAGAATATTGGGACATTGTCAGCTATGATATTACTATGGTTGTTAAAGATTTCTTTAGGACTGGTAAATTGTTAAAGAAATTAAACAATACTTTTATTGTGCTTGTTCCTAAAGTGCAGGATCTTATACACATGATTGACTTCAGACCTATAAGTCTTTGTAACACTGTCTACAAGATTTTTTCCAAAGTCCTTGTCAACTGATTGAAGCCATTATTAGACAAAATTATTAGTAGATGTCAGAATGGGTTTGTGTCAAGCAGATAAATCTTGGATGCTGCTATTATGACTCATAAAATAATTCATTCTATGGAGAAAACGAAGAACCAAGGTATGGCTTTTAAACTTGACATTTCCAAAGTCTATGATAGGGTCAGATGGAAGTTTTTGTATTCTATCATTGCAAAGTTTGGCTTTAATGATAGAGTGATTGGTATCATTAGGGAGTGTGTGGGATTTTTTCAGTATTTGGTTCTTGTCAATGGGATCCCCTGGGGTTCCTTTAAAGCTGGTAAAGGTCTTAGGTAGGGGGATTCCCTCTCTCCCTACCTATTCATCATGGTGGCTGAGGTTTTGGGTAGGAATTTTCTTTCCTTGCTCAACTCAGGGAAAATTCAGGGGATTAGAGCTGCCTCCACCCTTCCTCCCTCCGTTCTCCAATATTTTGTTGATGATATGTTTATTTTTGGAAAGTCCTCTATGATTGAAGCCAGAGAATGGAAATTCCTCCTACAAGATTATGCTTGTGCTTTTGGCCAATGTATAAATTATAACAAAAGAAGTGTCTATTTCTTCAACACAAGAGCTGATCTCCAAGTTAAGATTTTAGCCATCCTGGGTTGCCTTAGTGCTTCTCTTCCGGGTATCTACCTGGGCCTACTGCTTACTATTAAGGAGGTGTCACACAACTTTTGGAATGGTATTATGGAGAGAATGCAAAAGAAACTTGCTGGTTGGAAAGGCCAACTTCTTAGTAATGTTGGTAAACTCCAACTTCTTAAGGCCTCCCTTCAAGGAATTCCGGTCTACTTTCTCTCTCTCTTTAGGATTTCAGGCTCCATGGCTGAAAAGTTGGAAAGAAATCAAAGATCCTTTCTATGGACAAAAATGGAGGAAAAGAAAAGACTAGCCCTGGTGAATTGGGACACTGTCTGTCACCCCAAATGTTAAGGGGGCCTAGGGATCAGGAAGATTACTAATTTGAAAAAAGCCCTTATTGCCAAGATTGGCTGGAGTTTGGTACAGGAAAGGGCACAATGGTGTAATATAATGAAGGATAAATACCTTAATCAGAGACATTTTTTTAGAGCTTTGGACTTGATTGATCTTCCTTCGAGCTCTAAGATTTGGAACAATATCCTTAAGAGTAGGTCCCTCTTGAAGGAAGGGGTCAGATGGTAAATTGGTAATGGGAGATCAATTAGGTTCTGGGAGGACAACTGGATTGGGAGCAGACCCCTTGTTGATAGTCACATTAATATATTGAGGGAACATGCTAAAGATCTCATTGGTACTTATATTTTTTATTATACCTCACTCAGAGCTAGATGGAAAACTCTGAAGTTGTCTTTCTTACATTGGCCTAACCTTCTGCCAAAGGTTACAAAGCTTCAAGAGCTTTTGAATACGGTTAGACTCCCTTTATTTCCCGAGGACAAATTTTTTTGGTCAAAGAATCACACTAGGGAGTTCACTATTAAGTTTGTTTATCTGATGCTTCTCAGGTTTGGCGGTGACGAGCAGTGCTAGAGGAAGGTGTGGATTCATCAGCTCATCTCTAAAATAAACTTCTTTTGGTGGACCTACATCCATGGGAAAGTTTTAACTATTGATAACCTTGTCAAGAGCGGCTTTCAATTCCCTAATTGGTGTACTCTTTGCAGAAGAGAAGAAGAAACTATCCCCCATCTTTTTATTCACTGCCAGTTTGCTACCCTTGTCTAGCAAAATGTTTTACAAAGATTGAACATCTCTTGGGTTTTGAATAGAGATATCCACCAATTCATCTTAAATTGGAAATGCCCCTCCAATCATCCATTAATTAAACTGCTCTGGCAACTTATTCCACCCCACATCTGCTAGTGCCTGTGGAAAGAAAGGAATAATAGGATTTTCAGAGAAAAGGAAAACAATGTGGAAGGTCTGCTGATAATCCTTAATAAGCTTCTCTTGGATAATATCTCAACATGTAAATGGAAGATACCTACTAATCCCCCGACTGCTTGGGATAGAAATATTGCTACCGTATGGAATTTTCCCAATGAGGTCCTGAGATTTGACAACTCCAAATCAATCATCAGGAAGCATACTAGATGGAGAAACCCTAAACCACCCTAGGTTAAGCTTAACTTTGATGGGGCAGCTAGGGGAGGGACATCAGCTATTGGAGGTATAATTAGGGATCATACTGGCAGCTTGATAGTTGCCTATGTAGGGAAATTGAATGATCATACTATTAACCAAGCTAAAGGCATGGCTCTCCTCTAGGGTCTTAAGATTGCGTTGTCACTCGGTGTCAAGACTTTGGAAATCAAAAGTGACTCAATGCTAATTGTGGAAGCCACTAAAGGTAAGATGAAGGTGGGATAGTCTCTAAAAGGTATTCTAGAGGATATTTTCCCTCTCCTAAATGCTCTTCATGATTTTTCTATCCAGCATGTCTTCAGAGAAGGGAATGTGACTACTGATAGCTTGGCGGCGGTGGGTCTTGATACTGAAGGGCTTCGGTGTTGGCGAAAAGAGGTTTCTTTGCCCCCCCTTGGCTCTGGTGTGTTTAAAGGAAGATCTCAAACATCTAAATGTTGAGTCCTAGATGGTGCTTACTTATTTTAGCTGGGCTCCTTCTAACTTTGGTTAGAATTTTTGGTGGGAACTGGCTTTTGAATAATTGGCTGTTATGTGAGGTGATGGATATCATATGTTTTTCTAATGGCTTGTACGACCTCTTGTGGGCTGATGATATGGCGAATCTTTCTACCCTTACTAACTGATGGAGTCATCATTTTTTGAACCCCCTAAATTTTTGTGTTCAGCTTTTTAAGCTTGTGGATTTCATGAGATGACTAAGTACTACACTAATATCATTCCCTTACATGTTGTGGGAGATTCGCACGAGGGAGCTATTGCCCTTGCTTGGGTTGCGAGATGTGACATTTATTGCCTCTATTTTTGACTTTTATGGTCACTTTTCGTCGGCCTTTTCCCTTTTGATGCTTCTAGAATTGACTACCAACTCTTCTACCCTAGTTCCCCTGTTCTGGTAGTCGGTGTCTTTGGTGTGGGCTCTATGGGTGGGGACAGAGTGCATGTGGAGCCGGACAGGTGTGACAAGTGGAAAGAGGATGCCACTATTTGGAACATCTGAAAAGAGGGTGGAATTGCACAGTATATGGAGGCCATGGGGTGATCCCATAATAGTGGTTTACAATTTTTGGCCAAATTGGACACTGAAATTATTATTTTTAACTAAATCTTCACATTCGGGCACCTATAGTGGCTAAACTATGAGGAATTTGAAGATGGTGCAAACTAAAGTCTCATCAAATTTTGTCTGTAGATTCTAAAAATATTTTTTTCAAAAATTTTGGAATCAAATTGTACTTCTTTTTCCATCTCCTATGAAAATTGATTTTTTTTCATAAAACAACATTTTTAAAAAGTGACGCACACAGTATAATGCATAACTTTTTCCATGAAGGATAAAATCCTAATTCTTTCAAATTTAGATTTGTAACTCTGATATCTAGTGCTTCCACTTGGTTAGATAGTTTTTATTGAATATTTTTTCCTTAATCAAGTTTCAAAGTCAAACAAAGTACAATTCAGACACAGCGCGACGTATAACGCGTAACTTTTTTTGTATATGTCAAAATTTTATTTTATTTTTTTTGTTGGATCAAGGACTTCAATATCTGGTGCACTCATATTTTTCAAATTTTTTTAATAATATTATATTTTTCCACATGTGAAGAACAAAGAAATTTATTTTCGATGAAAACCTATGTTTAATAAAACTTAAAAACAAATACATAACAAAGCGAAAACATATTAAAATTATATTCATTGGATAGCTTGTTTTAAGGAATACCATAATCATTTGAAATAAATTTTAAATGAATTCATTTGATCCCCAAAAGATAAATCAAAAGTGATTTTTTATCAGCATTCTTATAGGTGTAAAGGAGACACATTTATAGGTATGGTTTAAAACTAGAGGTTCTATCCAAGGGGGTTTGATCTAAGGTGATTTGATCAAACCCTCTTCAATTGGAATCCTTAAAATGGAACTTTTTAAGGCTTAAATCATTATATTTTCTAAAAATATGTGATTTCAGCTAAAATTTGTTCCTCTCAGGAATTGTAAACCACTATTATGACAACACCCCATGACTGGCCACTTGTCTAATAAGTTTTTCACCTCGTGGAATGAGGTTAGGGTAACCATTGGTGGCATTTCCTTTGAATTTTCTGAGGAGGTTATTGCTAGAGTTACGGGGCTCCTGAATAGTGGCCGAAATTGGAAGAAAACTATGAAAGTGTTGGACCAGATTAGTCCAAATCAGTTTTTTTGCGGCGAAGAGAAACCTATCAAGTTGTGGGGTGGCTTTGACCGTGAGTGCTGTCAGAGCCATGGGATAGAGTTTTTTTGGTGACCATGAAATATTTCACACTGGAAGGAAGGTATGGGGTCTACTATTATTACCACTTTACTTTCCTCAACCACCTTAGGAATCATCTACATTTTTCCATTCCATTTTTCTTGTATCATGCTTTTGATAGCACTGTTGCGAAGTTTAATGAAGCCTCTATCTCCAAAAATAATTATACTATCCTTCACCAGGGCCTTATGTCTAGGTTCTATCATTTCCATATGGCGCTTTGCCCTGCTTGAACTATCACTGTGCAAGAAGTCCCGTCTCTCCTTGCTCTTGACGAAACCTCAATTTCCTCTACTCCCCTCTCTGCTAGTATTTTGGACACGTCGGGCTTGAGTAAGAAAAAATGCCTAAAAAATCCTGCCTTGAAAGCCCATCCCCATGGCACTTCCCCTGGCAAGGGCTTGGGGGATACAGGTAGGGAAAAGAAGTGGCTTGCCCCTACCCCGTGCCGTAAGGCTAAAGCCTCTAAGAAAACTAAATTTTTCCTCCATCAAATTGATTCTGACATCGAGATCACTGAAGAAGCTAACACCCCCCGTAGATCTCATAGACTGGTTCTTAAGCAAGACAAGGTGGGAAGTCTTAAGGAAGCTTTAGATTCAGATAAGGATAATGGGAGTGATAGTGAAAGTTAGGAGGAAATGGTGGCAGGTGGGGAAGGTCAGTTTGTGTCGGTGAACAACGCATCCCATGTGTTTGAAATCTTGAAGAAGGGCCTTTCCGGTGACAATGTGATGGAAATTACCCCTCGGTCCTCTGATGCGGATAAAGGAAAAGCCCCCTTGTAGGAAGATCACAAGGAAAAAGATCAGGCTTGGGAAGAATTTGGCAAGCTGAAGGGGAGATTGGAGAGGTTGGAAAAAAAGGTCTAGGAGATGTCTCAATTTGCCCTGAGGGTCATGCACAGGTTGGCCACCAGTCTTTGCTTGTTGCAGAAGGACAAGTTCACAGATGATGCTAAAGATGATGCTGGTTTCAAGGAGCTGCTCGAGTTCCTCACAGTGGATTGGGCGACGACTATTCAGGATATGCCTAGCAGGAAGGAAAAGAATTAGGTTGTTGGGCCTTTTTGTTCTTGTTTATTTCTATGTCTTGTTGTTTGTTAATACTGCTGAACTGGTTGGACCCTTGGGGGTCTTTGGACTTATTTGGCTGGTTTCATGCTTGCATGAAGAACTTTTTTATCCTACGGTTACTGTTACTTTTTGTTTTTTGATGATGTGCTATGGATGATGGCTTTCACTCCGCTGTCACTATGTTGTTAATGTGCTTTCACTGGATGGCCTCTGTTGCCTTTTACTTATGGGTTAGCACCCTTGTTTTGCTTCTTTTTAATTCAAAAACATACCTTTTGCAAAATAAATGAATTAAGACTACACTAATTATTTAGAAGTAAATACTAATTACTTTTATAAAATATTTATTATTTTTAAAAATCAACTTTAAAATTAACACTAATTACTTTTAAATCAAATTTAAATTAATATCAATAAATTTAAATAATATTAAAAAAGCATTCTAATATATTACTTTGAAATTAAATGTTAATTTAATTCGATTCTTTTAAATAACCAAGGCAACAATTTATTACTATATTAGAGAAATCTCCAACTTCCATTGATCTAAGTTCTAAAAACGGATTCTAATCTATTTTAACATGTTACTTCTAAAAAGAAAAAAAATCACCCATATCTATTTAATCATTTAAATCAATCACAAATTTTATCATATTTGTTTTAGAAATAATTCACCTTCTATTTACAACTTATATTAATTACTATATGTTAGTTTGTGAAATAAAAATTGTTAACTAATTAATAATTAATAAGGAAATAAATAACTTTACTATATTAATTAAATAAATAGTTTAAATTTAAATATTTTTTTCTTATCATTTAAATTAAAAAAATCACTCATATATTTTTTAATTTATATTTAATTTTCTAAATATCTATCTATATTTGATTTAAAAATTGTTTAGTTTTAACCTAGTTTAAATTTTCATATCCAATTTAAATGTTTATATTAAATATTTTATTTATTTTATATATATAATAAATTAAAATATTTTTAAACATTTTTTTATATATTTTATTTTATATTATGATTTTCTTTAAAAAATAACTATTAATTAACAATAAAATTAAAATTTTATTAATTTTTTTAAAGTAACAATTTTCTACACTACAAAAGAATAAGAGATATGAGAGATAATGGGCATGAGTATTCCTAGAAATAGGAATGTATTCCCTAGTAGATATGATTATGGGTTCAACAAATGAATTATCATATAAAGTGGCAAGAAATGAGAATAAATTTCTTCCTAATAATTTTTCGTCTACTTTAACGACGGTAAAAATTTGCATAATAGACCTATCATCATAACTAGTCCAAAATATTATAGTAGCATGACAAGAAAATGGTTTCCAAGCAAAGGTACTTCAAACCACAAGATAAGATAACTTTGAGGAAAATGGAAATCATGAAAGGAATGATAGATTTGAGAAAAAAAAAGGAAAGGATTGTAAGTTTGATCTTTTATGGCTTAGGTCATATGAAGTTGCAATGAAGTATGGTTACATTATTTACTATCTCAAGGATTTGGTAAGAAAGTTGGTGGAGCTACTCATTCATGGTTGAAATTTAAAGTATTACTTCATGTTAGTAATGGTGATCAACCTTGCATATATTGTGTATTTTGTTTCCTTGTGTAATTGTAACTTCTATTAGTTAGGATGAATTGTGCTAATCCTAGTCCCTTCTTTATGTCCTTTGTGATATGATCTCAAATATTTTTATTCGCAGTGTGTCTTCAAGAGACACGTCCCAACTAGAACCACAATTGGTAATCAATACAATGATGTCACATTTTTCTTGAGTCCCACCTCCATTGAGAAATTTTCAGTTGGATCCCCTATCTTAAATTTCATCTAATGATGTTCCTTCAAAGTGATTCACTTCTAACATATTTAGTAAAAAAAAAATGTGCTTATTTTTGTGGTCAATGCCTTGTAATATGGCCCTTTCTTAGATGATTTTAGGATATTTGGGGTTTTTTAAATTTTTAGGGACATTAGAACATGTTTGTTGTTCCCTAGTTCCTCCAATTCCTCAAGTCTTTGAAAAAGTGAAAAACATGTTTCAAATTTGGTTTAATATTTTTGGAGGTCATATTATAATTTTATGAGGGTGGTTGTGTGGAAAAATTCAAGTTATACATGTGTGTTTGGTGTTTGGGAGCTCTTTGTCTCCTTTCTTGTGTTTCAAATTTTTAGGGAACTTTGGAACCTTTTCTCTTGATATTGGTATTTTAAGCTCCCCCAAAACTCTAAAAATAGGCATCCTTTGCATTATAGCCTCAAGACCCCAAGTCCCTTTTGTCCCAAGACCCCCCAATCCCCAATCCTTCCCAAACCCCTATCCCCACTCTCTTCCCTCACCCAACTCCCATTCATTTCCTAGACCCCAAAGTTTTATTTGTTATGGGAACCTTTGCACAAAGATTAAAGGTTCAATTTTTTCTTGAAACCTCAAAACCTTGAACCCTAAACTCCCAATTCTTGTTCCCTTTTGAGTCTTAACCCTTGACATCTATTTCCTTCAAACTAAAGAATTTTGAAGGAACTAATAACCTTTAAACTTTGTGAAAATCCTCTACCTCACCTTGCATCCTAAACCCTAACTCTTCTTCCTTACATTCCTATTTCCTTTTGACCCCATAAACTTTACAACTCTCATAGTATTTTAGGACTTTAGTGCACCCTTACATCTTGTTTCATCACCCTATTTTATATAACTATAATTTTAGTTTTTTTAGAATGTAGTCACTGTTTCGAGTGTTATATCATGTTTCAAGAGCTATGCTATGCATCTTCTCCTAATGTTATGAAA
Source organism: Sequoia sempervirens (assembly GCA_007258455.2). Classification (NCBI taxonomy): domain Eukaryota; kingdom Viridiplantae; phylum Streptophyta; class Pinopsida; order Cupressales; family Cupressaceae; genus Sequoia; species Sequoia sempervirens. The sequence continues at coordinate 164,287,454 of VDFB02000017.1, read as the reverse complement.
TCCTTGCAGTTTGATTTGCATTGGTGGCTCTTATTGCATTCATGCCAACAAAACCTGAGGGAGCTATTGGGTCACTTGATTACAGTAAGGAAGAAAGGAGTACTCTTTCCATTAAGTCCCAGATTCATCCACCAAAGTTTGGGAATAGAGACTGATAGAAACTAATTAATAAGGTCTTTTTTAATGCATTTTGAATTTAACATTTGATCTTAATTCAATGTTTTTGCAATTCATGTTTATGGATTTGCATATAATTTAGCACAACCTCTACTTCTTTGTTCTAATGGCTTAACTATTTTCTTGCATTACAGATTCATGAATATATGTTGAAAAAGACAACTCTCGCACCTGAACTTAGTCCTTTGACAGACAACCAAGATGTGTCACAACCTGCAACACCTAAGGTTGAAGACTAGGAAAATACAATTATAGTGACATATGTAGAACATTTACAACTACAAGAGATGCACATGAATCACCTACATAACTAGGAGTTCCATCAGTCTATACAATTCATGAAGTTGAAAAATCTTTCCTTAGAAACAATAGTCAAAGAACGTTTTTACATTAGATCCCTTGAATTTTTGACCTGCTTTATTACAGTCACACTTCTATAGCGAGCAATCCCAATGATTCAGGGGAGAGACTTGAACCATGTCATTGCCATGGTCATGCTCTAGTATTAGCACTCAGTTACACACTATATGAATATCAAACAAAATTGGTTGATCTCCTCCTTGAGACTGCATTGTGACTCAGTATTAAACATATACAATAGTATGTAACTCCATTTTTATTAATGAAATTTAATTTTTTACCTTCTTAGAAGCTACTTTATTGAGTGCGGTGTGGTGATTGATGAATGTTCTTGTGAGTTTTGGTAACTCCTTCAATGTTTGTCTCATTTTAGCACCTTTAGGTAGAATAAATATATATTTATGTAGGTTGTAAGTTGTGTGATGGGTCAATTAGCTATTTTAGTTGTGAAAGAATTTCTTTCCTTCAAAAGTGTTAAGAGAACCAAGCCTCCTTGTGAAACACTTATACATTAATATATTACAATATCTGAGTTGTGTCAAGTTAAGCTGAGATTTTGATGAAATTGTGTGTGAAAGCAGTTGTATAGGCCTGAGAAATCAAATTAGGTGCATCACCATAGGGGTTTAGTTTTATTTTCATGTTTCTTTCTCCCCTTTTCCCAGCAAGGAATAGTGTAGGTGACACCAAAAGGGGAGCCAACCCATAATTTGGAGGTCTACTTTCACAATAGGATACCCACGGCCTAAAAGTAGTCCCATGTTGCTCCAAATTTGCTGAGTTTTCCACAACTTGGCAGAGGGGTGCAAATTTGGATAGTTAACATTACTCTTGAAGTATAGTAATTTATGTTCATTGTTGCTTGATCTTGCTTGTTCCATTTTTGCTAATTAAAATTGTGAAAATATTATGTATTTATGTGCAATTGATCTAATTTCCCAAAAAATAAATCCTGATGGCCGACAATCAGGATTTGAATTTCAAATAATAAATTACAAAATACCAACATGTTAAATTTGGGGCCATTTTAAGAGGACAAGGGCACCAAGGGTGCCCTAGTCCAGATCCACTTTTTCAAGATCCAAAGTGTCAAGGGAAAAATATTAAATGCATACTTTGATTTTACATATTTGATTTTTCAATAAATGATAAATGGGCCATGGAATGCATGATTTTGGAAATTAGGTGTATAGTTAGGTCCAAGAATATAAGAGGGAGAAAAATCTAGTGAGAAATTATCAAGGGTGACAATTTATGATGCTACACAATAAAAGGATTTCCAAATGACTATCACCATAAAAATACAACAAAATAAGGATCTATCACAAGATCTTATTAAACCAACAAAGAATACACATAGTAAAATCATAGCTTCTTGCAATCCATTTCTAACATAGGCTCGATGAATTAACATTATTCCATTTGATCATAATCAATAATCTTGAGGAGTTGTTGAGATTTATCCTGGTCTAAATCTCCCCATTTAGAGGTATTCCAACTAATTATATCCCTTTAGAGGTCCATTTGTCCATAAAATTAGCCAACCTATTCCTCTATCTAGGAACATGGCAAAGGATATGAACTCAAATTTTGTAGTTAGACAATGAATCTACTTGATGATGAATTTCAATCTCCAAGAATCCTCTTGTAAATTCTTTTTGTTCAGGAGTGAGACAAGAATCATGGAGTCACTTTCAGAGATAACTCTTCTCCAACCCTTTTCATAAGTAATACTAATAATTTTTTTTTACATACACTATGTTTTAATTATTGATAGATATACATGCTAAAAAATAAATAATATCCAAATCTTGTCTTCATTTTCAAATCCAAAAGATACATCACATTTTAGGCTTCACTAATTTTAGGGTTAAAATCTTTTGTCTTTCAAATTTTATTTTTTTACTAAGTTAGGTTTTAGATGATTATTTTATAAGTTATAATAAACAATTCATAAATAGTTTCACCAAAATATGTTTCACACCAATCATGTGCCTTCTACTCTTTCTTTCTTAGAATTAGGTTGACAAAAATTGTGTCTAATTTTTTCTAAAAAAATTAGTAGTACCTCATAGAAATATTCAGTTTTCAAAAAATGTAGTAGTGCATAACTACACTAAATTTCCTCAAAATCTTATTATTACCCTTTTTATTCTAATTTTTTTAGATAAATCATTTGAATTCTTATGTAAAATTAATTAAATCTAATTTTTATCATTTTCATTAGAAGTTATGCGAACATTATGATTAGTTCATGATTATCTTGCACTAGCCCATAAAGTTTAAAAGTAATAGTCACAACCTAAAGATAAAAATTTCAAGCATTCTTACTAGCCCACCACTTTTTTATTTGATGAGGTGGAGAATATGAACACAATTTATGTCCATCAAGAGATTAGTAGTATTCATTACAAGAAACTATTTTGAGGTTACACGTGACATACAAGAGAAACTGGTTGATGTCGGAGATGTCTTCAATGCTTTATATCCTTATTTATCCTTTTTATTACTTTCCACATCATTATTCTTTTTCTTTCTTTTCTTGAATTTATGTTTATGTGTCCATGTTCCTAGCTAGTATGTGGATGACATAAAGATAACTTTAGTGGTGTATGTTGACACAAGGGACTTTGAAAATGTATTTTGTTATATTTCCTTTTACTTATGTTATGTGACTTTTTCCCCAAGAAGAAAAACTTATAAAAACAACCCTTTAAATTTTATTCTCCCTTTAATTAAATGAGATATTAATAAAGTATATATGTGTAAAATCTCTCTTAAGGAGGTGGAAACATAATTATTTATTGAAATAATTATTAAATGGAAATCTCGTGAAAGGGTGTGATGGTTTGGAAAACCACCCCTTAAAGTTTATATAAAGAATTTATGTGAGACTTGGAAAAAAAAGATATGAAAAAAATATTGAAGAGGAAAATCAAGTGGAGCACATTGCGGGAATAGGGTTTCAGGTTAGCAGGCTGTGAGTAGGATGGAGAAGGGGCACTCCTATAGTGGGTGTCCAACCTGGGGTACAAGTGCGTGCACTCAAGACGGTCCTGGCTAGGGCATGGTTTTGTGGCATGAGTGTTGAGCATTGTTCCAGTGGAACCAGAACTCATGTAGAGCAGCAAAGTCTGCTTTCCTCCCAGGCTGCTCATAGATAGAAGAGGTTGAACCAAGGACCATTCCAACAATAGTTGGGGATTTCTTCTGCACATTTCAAAAGATAAGTATTAATGCTTTATAAATTATCTGAGCAATGAAGTGTTTTAAAACCTTGAGTTTACTGAATTAATAATTTATTTAGGCATGATTGAATGCATTTGAGTGAAATTGTTGATCAATTTATTATATGCATTTAATTTCAAAGTTTGTACTTAAGGTTTAAATACTATTCTAAAATTTGTGCATAAAAGTTTTGGAATTAATGTGTGGAAACAATTTAAATCAATGCATTTTAAATTTGGGAATTAGTTTCATTTCATTTGGTATCAGAGCTTGACATAATCCATTCATTTATTTCACTCTATTTTTGTGCAAAATAAATATATTAATTGAAAATATTATAAAAGTTTAAGTTTAGTTACATTTATTTTTGCAAAATAGATTAAAAAATAAAAGTTACTCTTTATTTGTTGCATCAATTAATTATTCAAAGGGTAAATCATTTAGGTAAATCAATTTAGAGTTTTATAGAGCATTTAAAATTAACTTAAGAGTTAATTTAGATTTATGGAGTTATAAATTATTTTTTACTTAAGTTACATTCAAAAAAAAAAATTATACAAATAATAAAATAAAAATTTAAAAAAAAATCTTTTACCTTATTTTATTTTCAAAAGAGGGAATTAAATGAAATATTTTTTCACTCCCAGGATAAAATTTATTCATGCATACACATAAGAGATTAGGTTTCTTGAATTCATGGTAAATAATTACCCTTGAAACTTCACTCAAATTACCTCTGGCAACTTTCCTAAGCTCCCCTATTATCACTAGCATAACTGTCTCTTGACAAGAATCTTCTTAGGTTGAAGAAAACAATAAGAATAACTTGAAGAAAATAGTAAGATCATAATTACCTTCCTCGCTTCGATTCTATCAAAGAATAGCTTGAGAACAAATAGTTTACAATGGGACCGTAGTGTTGCCAATTTTATCGGTATGGAAGGTTTGAGTGCCAAGAATACTCCATATCTTATATATTTTCATAGAAAAACAGAGGCACAGAGGTATTAAATCTATTGATTTTTTTATTTATTTATTTTTTTGCCATCCCTACAATTAACAGCCATCAGCGTGCATAGAATAGAGGAAACTCAATAGATATTATAGTTGCAACTCCTTCCGGTAAAACCCTAGACTTGGGTTGAGGCAACATCTTTTGCTTACTCACATTGTTATGAGAGATCACAACAACTATTATAGCCTGCTGATCATAATAATTTGAGGCGTCATAATGCACTGTTATTTTTTTATTAGGTGGTACACAGACTTAAACAATTATGGTCTGTAGAAAATATCACCGTGTGAGAGCAGCTGTGAATTACTTCCTAGTTCTAGTCGAAGAGTTGAATACTCTAGAATGTAATCTACTTGTACAATTGTGAATGACATCTATATTTCTCTGCTGCTTAGGAGTATTGATAAGTTCCTTGAATCAGAGATAATCAATCTTTGGGAACTCCTTTGTCTCGGCGCTTAATATTAAGCTTTCATTTGTAATGCTTGTCTAGTTTGAAAAGGATTTATAGTTGTCTTTGTACAACACATCACTAATGATTCTAGTGTAGCCACTACTCTAATGAAAGTCTTTGACCGTGCATAATGCTTTTTTTTAAGAATACCAAAACCCCATAGTTATCTCATCCACAAACAGATGCCTGCCAACCAGCTTCCTGGCTAACTCCCTCACATGAGCTATTGGTAGCTTCTTACAAGTGCCTTTAGAGAATTCATTATATATATCCGGCAATACTTAGATTTTATAGTGGACAGATTTTAGAGAAAACTATTAGGAGCATCCTTAAAATTCTTCAGAGTTCTCTTTCAAAGATGAGTAACACCATCCATATATTAGTTTCAGTATTTTCCACTAATAGATAATTCTTTGTTAAGATTTAAGGGTTCACTCATACTATTAAGATGTGAAAATGGAATGTGTGGAATTAAAAAATAAATAAAATTGTCTTATTAATAAGGTTAAAAAGTTTAGATTGAGAATTTATTGTGTTGATTTGTTAAAATCATCTAAACCAATGTTTGCTAAGCCTTAGATAATTCACAACCTATATGTCATGGTTTGGAGGAGAATATAATAATTTAAATGGTGGAGTTGTTTGAAGAAGACAACGATTGGTTTGAAGACAAATTACTTCGAGATATTGTTCTAATTTTTAGCTATTAGGATTGTTATCCTTGTAATAGTCTATTCATGAACATTGTTATTTATGTAAATGTACTTCATATGTAGATAAAAATATTTTTCATTTTCTTTGGTCCTCAAAGTTCATCTTTGATCTCGATTCTTTTTGAGAAATATGGAAAATAAATGGTTTTTTCATCATTTCATGCATGGAGATGCATTGATGAACTTGGTGGATTGGAGAACAAACAAAGTTATTTATTTAAGAATTTGTAATTACAATATTCTAAAACATAATACTATATTTTAGGTCCAAATTGACACACATTGACTAGTTAGAGGATGAAAACAAGGGTCTAATTTTAAACTTGAAATTTGGAGGTTTATAGGTTGCCAATGCATTATATAGATTTTCTAAATGACATAGAAAGCCAAATTTTGAATCATACAACCCTAAATATCAAATTGGAATATAGTATTGCATGATTCACAAAGCTCTCGGGATATTGATTTGTCTATCACAAGATTTTAAATAAGAGATGATCGCTTTAGTGGTTTTAAGTTCATATTCCTATTTGGGTAGTACCCTCTATTTAGGTGTCTTTGAAACCAAAATTACAAGATGAAAATTATATATTCATACTAATTTTCATTTACCTTTCTAATTATTTTGAGTGATTTTAATATGCTTGTTATGTTTGTGCAAAATTGACATCTATAGTTGTTTAATCTGTAAATTACATTATGGGCCCATAACCCACAAGTGCTTGGATTCACATATTAAACTTAGAAAATTGACATTGTTTTTGGAATGAGTTCATGAGAATTATACCACGCCATTATTAGATATGGAACCAAATAAGCTCTTAAGCTTAGACATAGGGACATGCCAAATCTTACAAGGGGGGAGACTTTCTATTCCAACATTTTATACACGAGTAGCTTATGTGATGTTTTTCACATGTTTCTTTTATGAATAATTTTATTGAAATTTCATATGTTGCCAAACTTATAAGAAAAAAAAAAGGTTAAAGAAGATCGGACCTAGAATTTTATGAGGTACTATGTGGGTATTGATAACCTGTTAATGTTTTATTTTTGTTAAGGTGCTTAATGAATTTTTTTAGTACCATCTTTATCTATGGTACTTTTTTATTGGACTTGATCAACCCAATAACTTTGTACCTGTGACTTATAGAGTATTACATAGGAAAAGAGGATACTCATGTAGTCCAGAATGCATGGTTATCATCTTAGAATATATTTTAAATATATCAATTATATAGTTCATGAATGAGTGACTACATAGTATGGGATATGTATGTTGTTTCACTAGATATATGTTATGTCAACACATGATTTAATATTAATTTTATATATTTAATGTTGAAGCTACATATATAAGATTTAAAATATCTATATTAAAGAAAATTGGTAACATGAGAGAAAATTGATAAGGTTGAAATATTGAGTAAACACATAGACTACCATTAGTTTCTTTGATTGTAAATTCCTAATATTTATGTATGCACAACTCTTGTCATTGGAAAAAAAAAATGCTTTCTTGTAATTACTTAACTTAAAATACAATTAAAAAAGAGAGAGGAGATATCTATGAATTAAGAGAAGAAAAGGATATAAATGAAGTAAATATACATACAATATTAAGAAGAATAGTTATATTCAATATCCGTTTCTTTAGTTATTGATTATGTCTTTGTTGAGTTGTGATGTAGATGCTTCACATGTGCTACTAAGGACAACATCTAATTTATAAGGGGAGAATTGTTATGTGACTTTTTCCCCAAGATGAAAAACTTATGAAAACAACCTTTTAAAATTAAAGGGAGAATAAAGGATATTATTATCCTTTGATTAAATGAGATATTAATAAAGCATATGTGTAAAATCTCTCTTAAGGAGGTGGAAACATAATTATTTATTGAAATAATTATTAAATGGAAATCTCGTGAAAGGGTGTGATGGTTTGGAAAACCACCCCTTAAAGTTTATATAAAGAATTTATGTGAGACTTGGAAAAAAAAGATATGAAAAAAATATTGAAGAGGAAAATCAAGTGGAGCACATTGCGGGAATAGGGTTTTAGGTTAGCAGGCTGTGAGTAGGATGGAGAAGGGGCACTCCTACAGTGGGTGTCCAACCTGGGGTACAAGTGTGTGCACTCAGGATGGTCCTGGCCAGGGCATGGTTTTGTGGCATGAGTGTTGAGCATTGTTCCAGTGGAACCAACACTCATGTAGAGCAACAAGGTCTGCTTTCCTCCCAGACTGCTCACAAACGGAAGAGGCTGAACCAAGGACCATTCCAGCAATAGTTGGGGATTTCTTCTGCACATTTCAAAAGATAAGTATCAATGCTTTATAAATTATCTGAGCAATGAAGTGTTTTAAAACCTTGAGTTTACTGAATTAATAATTTATTTAGGCATGATTGAATGCATTTGAGTGAAATTGTTGATCAATTTATTATATGCATTTAATTTCAAAGTCTGTACTTAAGGTTTAAATACTATTCTAAAATTTGTGCATAAAAGTTTTGGAATTAATGTGTGGAAACAATTTAAATCAATGCATTTTAAATTTGGGAATTAGTTTCATTTCAACTTATACCACATATCTTGTGACTTCCTTTTCCTATTCATCCATTTACCTTCCATGTTTATATACTTTAGCCCCTTTGACTATGCTAGGTTTGTTGGAGCTCATATTTTCATTTTATCTTCTCTACTATTCTTTTTCTTTATCTTCACACTTGGGGAGAATATTTCCTATGTTACTCCTATATTTATCTTTTACACTAAATCTATGGTGTTGTGCTAGTTTTTCAATGTTCCTTCTTACACTCTTATGTCATCTCATGTCCATATTCAAATAGCTATATAAGCACACTAGGGGAATTATATCTTACACCTTTTTTATCTAAATGTGTGCTCGCATATCTATCATATGTTACCACTAAGGAATTATTTCCTTAGTTCAAATAATGAGTGCTTATGCTCTTGGATTCCACAATGGAGCATATACCTAGCCTATAATTGTATTATGTTTTATAATAGGTGTTTTGGCCATTGTAGGTTGCATCACCATATTCATTTACCCATGTTAAAGGATAGCATTCTATTCCTTCACAATTATCTTGACCCAATTTATTTAACATGCTTATGATTCAAGATGTTTTATCTACTTGCTACATGACACATTTATTACAACCATTACTTTACATGATTTACAAATTACATGTCTAGCTTACATTTACATTTCAGTTATTATTTTTCACTCCTTGAATTCCTTAGATCTAATGGATGCAATCAATTGAATTAGGGGTTGTAGGAAGGGTTAAAATTTGTATTAAAAGGAAAAGACCAATTATAGCAACCACAAATACCTAAAATATAATCCCAAATCCCAATCCAAACAAGATAGCACAATCACCAATTGAAATCAAATGATAACATAAAACAAATATCAAACTCCCATGTTGAAATTGATTAACCTTCCTTGCATCTCCTCCATTTTGCTCAATGTACAAGCTTGCCCTCATATTTTGATGTGTTCGAATACCTACAAGTGATAGTAAAATGATATCAAGAACTTTGGAGATAGTGGTTGTAAGGTTGGAATGAGGGAGACAACCTTCTTTTATAGAAAAGCTTCTTGAATGGATAGATGGGATCGAAAGCCAAAAATATGCCAAGATCAACAGTTGAGGTTGCATGCACCACGTAGCCATAGGGTTAGGGATGACTAAGGATAGACAATCAAGATTGAAAGAAGACCAAAGGGAATCAACAGTTGAAATTCAAAAGTGGAAGTGGAGGGAAAGTGGAGGTATCCAATAATAATTTTTAATTGGAGGAAGGAATTTTGGTAATTAAATAATCATATTATTTAATTTGGGAAAGGTTGTGGAGGAATACATAATAAAAAATGATTATTTATTTATGGAGAAAGAGGGAAGTGACATTTAATTAAAATAATTATTATTCAACCATTTAATTAAAAATGGAGGAAATGGAATAAGAGATATTAAAAAATTAAATTAGATTAATTATTTAATAGTGGAAGGAAGAGGTTAAATGAATAGTTAAATAATTAAAACAATCATTTAACTATAGACAAATAGTGAAAGGTGAATAATTAAATAAATGATGATTTATTTAATTATAGAGAGTAAAGGATGTTAGTGACATAATTAAATAAATATTTAATTTATTTAATTAATCAAAGAAGAATAAAGACAATGAATTAATTAAATAATTAAAATTATTTAATTATTAGAAGAATGCGACCAAAGAAAATACCTAAATATTTAAAATTATTTAATTATGTAGGTAAGAAGAGAGATTGATGCGGAAAAATGATGTTTGCAAACCAAGACATTTTTCAGTGTCTATAGGGGTATACATTTTTTACTAACACTCTGCTTACATAGAGATTCATGACTATTCAAGAAGGTCATTGTCACACAACATGGTTGCACATGCACCATATCATATTATGCTATGGCCACCACATAGGGTAGAACATCATACTAGTTTCCATCTAGGATTTTTTTCTAACCATATTCTTGTCTTCTTTTTCTTCATCATCTTTTTCTTATTGTTGTGATCAAGATGTCCTTAGATGATTAGGTATTAGAAATTTTCCTTGCCTCCCTTTGGTTATTTCTCCTATTTGTGACACTTAGCTTCCTACCAAGAAGAAGAAAATGAGGAAGCTACTATTACTAGCTAAGAAGCCTTTCTTGATAGTTGAAATATTCTTGTTGTTTATAGAAATCCAAATGATGATGATCAACCAACTCCTAGTACTATAGCTTTTTCTACTTAATGGCTCTATTTCTTGTTTCTTTGTTTAGATTTGTTGACTAAGACTCGACCTTACATAGACTTTTAAAATATGAAATTATCAAACAACTTTATTTATTAATATACAGATTATAATTTTACTTAATAAAAAATATTTAAAATTACATTAAAATATTTATTTTCATCATTTAATTTTTTAATTTTTAACTTTTAATTGTTTAAATATCACTTTCACAACCATACGTAAAACTTATTTTTCCTTATAAATAATCTTTCAATTCAAAGATCAATTAAAATATCTATTAGGTACATAACCCACTCAATTATTGCACAATAAAGAAAATGAAAGATGACTGATTTATTATTTAATGGCCCTATTTCTTGATTCTTTGTTTAGATTTGTTGACTAAGACTCGACCTTGCATAGACTTTTAAAACATGACATCGTCAAACAACTTTATTTATTAATATACATATTATAATTTTTATTTTATAAAAAATATTTATTTTCATCATTTACATTTTTTAATTTTTAACATTTTAATATTTAAATATCACTTTCACAACTATACGAAAAACTTATTTTTCCTTATAAATAATCTTTTAATTCAAAGACCAATTAAATTCTCTATTACATAAACCAATCAATTATTAATAAAATTTTAATAATTTGTCACGTTTATTTAAAAATAAAAGAATAAAAATATTGCACAGTAAAGAAAATGAAACATCCATTTCTTTCGGTGGGACCAACATAAATGATTTTTTTTTCCAGAATTTGGCATTAATTATCTATTCTCATTGTTTTATTTTATCCAGTGAAAGATGACTGATTTATTATTAAATTGCAAATTGGGGAGAATCTTATCTGCTTTATTCTCCCATGTCCTGTCTTTGGTATTATCCAAACTGTAGCGACAAAAAACAGCATCTTTAGACCAGCTCTTTTATGCTTGACCTTCTCTTCCACTACGTAATACTTACCCACTAAAAACATTAAAATCTGAAATTAAAATAAACTAAACTTAAGAAAAGCTTATTTTTCCTTAAAACTAGGCCTTGAATTAAAAGGCTTATTTTATCTAACAGAAAGACGACTTATTTATTCGTAAATTTCAGAAATGCGGAAAAGTTTATCAGCTAGATTCTCTGCTATTCCACCAATCGTTATCTAAACTGTAGCGCCGGCACATCACAACAAAATAACATAAATAAAGATATTTTATTATTAATAACATAGTATGAATTTAAAAGATTTCCACATTACGTCAATAACAAAAATCTCACACACCTATTTCATGGAATCAATTATGTTTAAACATTTACATATATTTATTATTTTGATTATATATACTTTATATAAAATTTATATTATTATATATTATATATTTTATTTTATTATTTAATCTTTATAATATTAAATATAATCATATTATATATAATTCAATATATATTATTTTAAAAAGTATTATATATTATATTATTTATATTTAATAATTTTCATTATAAAATATAATATATAATTATAATATAATTATAGTATTATTTTTACAATGAATATACATTATATTTTTAGTATTTAGTATGACAATAATATTTTATATAATTTATATTATTATTATATCTAGATTCCATGTGCCATTACACTATTTTAGAAGGTTTTTCAATTTATTAATTAAAAAGTATTATTTTATATTATAAATTATTAAATATACATATAATACAATATATAATTAATATATAATACATATTCAATTATATATATTATAATTATACTTATTATTATATATAATATTTAATATCAAAATGATATTATTATTATATATTATTTTCTATAATTAAATACAAATATAAAATTATTATAATTATTAATTAATGTTTTTTATATATCTCCCCCTCTCTCCCTCTTCCCCTCCCTCTAAATATTGATTTATCTCTCCTCTCCCCCATCTACTTCTCCTTCCCTCTCTACATATCTCTCCTCCTCTCCCTCCTTCTCTCTCTCTCTCTCTCTCTCTCTCTCTCTCTCTCTCTCTCTCCATATCTTCCTCTTCTCCCCTCCTACATATCTCTCTCCCTTTCTCTCCCCCTCTCTTTATCTCCCCCCTCTTTATCTCTCTCTCTCTCTCTCTCTCCATCCCTCATCTCCTCCCTATCCCCTTACCTATCTCTCTATCTCTACCTTTCTCACCCTTTCTCTTCCCATATATATGTATATCCATCTCTCTATCGCCGTCTCCCTATCCCCCTCTCTATATCTCCTTCCCATCTCTCCCTCTCCCTCTCCACCTCTCTCTCTCTCTCTATATATATATATATATTCCTTCTTCCATCTCCCCCTCTATCATTATCTCGTTATCTCTCCATCTCTCTCTACCCATATGTATCTCCCTCCCTTTCAACCTCTCTCTATATATCACTTCATATCTCTATCTTTATGTTTCCATCTCTCCCTCTTTCTCCCTCTTTATATGTTTAACTCTTACATCCTATCTATCCCTCTCTCTCTCTCTCTCTCTCTCTCTCTCTCTCTCTCTCTCTCTCTCTCTCTCTCTCTCTCCCTCTCCCTCTCCCCTTCGTATCCCTCTCCTGCATCTCCATCTACACCTCCATCTCTATCTCTATCCCCTATCTCTATCTACTTACCCCTCTTTCTCTCACTCTTCCCCCTCCACCTCTCCCTCTATCTATGCATATCTCTCCCTCTATCTCCATCTCTCCCTATTGAAAACATAACATGAGCCTATTGGTAATGGAGCCTAATTATCTTCTTATTTAAAGGATTTTTTTTACTCATGTTTGGATCTCTCTAAGTGGATGCATAGTTGATTTTAATTTATCACTTCTTCTTTGAGACTTTTTTGCACAAACAACATCAACTACTAAGTGGTCTACCGACTGACCTCATGTAGCCTACCAATTGACCTCATGTACTACACAAATGCATGTAAAAGATACACTAAAATTTTCTCTAATTGACCTTCCACACATCTTCGGCATACCCATTGCACACCAAGGTGCAATTTATAGTATTATTTGACCATCTAGAAACATAAATTTACTAAAGAAGGAAAAAATATGCAACATTATTGCTTCTTTCAATAAAAAAGAAAGAAAAGAAAAAAATAGGGTGTTTCAAAATAATAAGTAATGTGGGGAATCATAAGCTTTTACAAATAACTTAAAGATAAATTAATTAATAAAATGTAATAGTCAAATTATTCTTTGATAATAAATTGGGATTGCTATATAAATTATTATTAAAAGTATATAAAAATATTTAGTACTAATTTTTTGTTACTTTTATTATAACACATGTTATTACTTTATTTTTTTCTTTGTTAATATTTTGGAATTTGTAAAGTGAATTTTTTTTCAATTGTTAAAATAAATATGTATCATTTAGGGTCATTTTTATACCTACAAAAAATGATCTTAATCTTGTAGAATTTAACCATACTCATAGATTTAGACTTCCATGTATAGCAATCCTTTAACAGCTCTTGTAGTTCAAATTGTTGTTTACCTTGATGTCTATAAGCTTACAATAAATGAGTAACAACATTTAGGAACTCCTTATGAAGATTCTTAGGCAAGGATCTTCTAATTCTATTAGATATTTAGATTCTTAGTCATATATATATATATATATATCCATCTCTCTCTCTTTCTATTCCCATATATCTCTATCTCCCTATTTCTCTCTCCTTCTCTTTATCTCCCCCTATTTTATCATTCTTTTTCAAAATTTGTAATTTTTTTTAAGGTGGCATCAATGTATCTCACTGTCATCGTGGCCTACCGGGGAAATGCCTAAGCATAAATTTTTGAATTTTCTTTGACATAACTCTATAAAAATGCATTATATCAAAGAGGGGCAAAATGTAGATACCCCAAATTGTCCTGACCTATGAACAATAGTTTTTTGCTAATTATCTTTAATGATTAAATAATACCTTATTATTTAATTATTATCAATTTTCATATTCTACTATTAATTAAGTAATTTTACATTATTTATTTAATTCATTCAAATTCATCATTTCTGACTAATTAAATAAATCCCATTTATTCAATAATTTCTTGTTTATCATTATTCTCCTTGCCTAATTGAATAAATCATATTTATTTAATAATGTCCTAATTTAACATTATTCTTTCTAATTAATTAAATAAACTTTATTTATTTAATTATATCGCTAACTTCACTAATTCTTCTATTTTAATTAAATAGTTATCAATAATCATTTAATTAACATCAAAATACGCTTCCTATATTAAATAGTTGTTACAAATTATTTAATTAAACCCCTTTCCCACTTCTAGATATTTAATTCTTTAATATTCACTCAACACATGATTTATTAATAAATAAACTTTTGTTTATTAATTCAATCTTTGTTTGCATGTTTCTTTAAAGATTAATTAATTAATTAATTAATTATCATCACACATTTGACTGATCAATTGCACCTATTGAATTATTTAATCAAACTTGTTGACTGATCAATCACATCCACTGATTATTCAACATAATTTTTTGACTAACAAATCAATTTCACCGATTATTCAAATCCCACTAATTAATATATCAATTTCCATCGATTATTCAAATCTCACTAATCAATAAATCAATTCCCTTGATTGGATCAATCATGCCACTTAACTCTCCAATCTATTTCCTCTCAACGGACCTTGATCGTTGATCTCGGTCTTTCACCTTTTAATCCTGATTGTTCATCTAAAACAAGTCTTTCTATAAAGCAAGTCATTGTTGGACATTCATGGCTAACCACAAACTCTTAAACTTTAGTGTTTTGCATCATTGCAACCCTCAAATATAATTGAAGCTTCATAGCGACATAGTAGCATGCCCATAACCGAAAGAAAATCTTACAAAGAAGGAACAATGGAAATCATTCATGGCAATACAGTGAAGGTGAAGATGTCAATTGCTTGAAATCTAGTTTTACTTATTATTGCATGTTTTCTATTGAATAGATTGGATCTTGTTGAGTAACTAGGATTGCATATAATGGTTGTGTGTTTCATTTCCTATTTCCTCTATGATCTTGGGTCGAATTTCCAATTTACACTTACAACTTTCAAATAATATTGATGCTTAGTATGAAATGTATGAGTGCTAATAATTAAAGAAAGCATGACACATATGAATGATAAACATAAATCCAACATTTTAATCAATTTTATTCTCACAACAACTGTAAAATATAAATATTAATATTTTTGTAAAACTTATTTTATATTGAAAATATAAATATTTATTCTCATTCACCTATATTTGAGAAAATGGAAAATAATTATAAAAAAATTGATTGAATCCATAATTGACGTAATAGATAGTTTTGTTAACATATTATTAAATAAATTTTTAAAAAAGAAAAAATCTAATTTTGTCAACAAATAGCGTCCACGCTGTCAACTAAGAACCTGCATCACCATCGGTCCCTCTGCCATGTTTCTACGGTAAATTGTTTAATATCCACATGAGAGTGTTTATAACGCCGAATATTTTTTTCTAATCACTTCTTTCACTGTTCAGGGACCTTTACCTAAGATGTGGGACCAAACCAATTGTCTTCACATGTCCCCTCAAGAGAATTGACGTCCACGTAGATGTCTAGCATTCCATGGACGCAATTTCTGTGGAACTTCTGGCTACTAACTCCAAACCACGTCTCTTAATTTGGTTGGACCGACTAATTGTGTGTTTTCAATTTTAAACGTATTATAATAATGTTTAATGTTTATCGACCTACATGTTGAAGAGTATTCAAATAAAAAGCTTTGCTTTTGGGATAGCGCTGTCATCATTGCCATTAAAATCCTGTACGTGTACCGATTCTATGGGTAATAGTACACCATCTGTAATATCGTGTTTGACTGGAAAACCTGTCTTCTTCAATCGAATTTCTCTGTTGTTTCCCTGCAGTTTCGTTGAATCTACCAAATGATATTGCCCAATCTTTAAAACCAGTTCTGCTCATGGGTAAGTCTCTATATAAAGAGTTTATTGTGTGGTATGGTTATACCATTAGGAGCAAATTGGAATCCTCTCAGGTGATCCATATCCAGGACTGATATCCACCCTCGTTGATCCATATCCAGGACTGATATCTCGCAAGGAATGGAGCCAAAGCTATATGCAGCTGCTATCTCAGGGGACGTGGAGATGCTTACAAACATGCAACATAACGCAGTCAACATTCTCCAAGAGGTTACACGCACAGGGAATACAGCACTCCATCTGGCAGCATATTATGGTCACGTAGAAGTTGTGAAAAAGCTGATTCAGGTGGTTCGTGATATAGAGGCCGATAACCAAGCCAGTGGATTGGTAGCACGTCATGGTTCTGTAGAAGATGTGGAAATGCCGATTCAGATGATGAATCGTGATGTAGAGGCCGATAACCAAGCGAATGCTGGATTGGTAGCACGTCGTGGTTCCGTAGAAGATGTGGAAATGCCGATTCAGATGATGAATCATGATGTAGAGGCCGATAACCAAGCCAGTGCTGGATTGGTAGCACGTCATGGTTCTGTAGAAGATGTGGAAATGCCGATTCAGACGATGAATCGTGATGTAGAGACCGATAACCAAGCCAGTGCTGGATTGGTAGCACGTCATGGTTTTGTAGAAGATGTGGAAATGTCGATTCAGATGATGAATCGTGATGTAGAGGCTGGTATCCAACCACCGAGCAGTGAATTCCTAAGGAAGAAAAATAAGGAAGGTAATACGGCCTTTCACGAAGCTGCAATTGGAGGATGTTACCAAGTAATCAAGGTTTTGTTGGAGTATGATGGTAATGTGGTAAATATGATCAATGACGCCAGTAATCAAGGTTTTGTTGGAGTATGATGATAATCTGGTAAATATGATCAATGACGCTGGCGAGACTGCATTGTTCAAAGCTGTAGGAGGAGGCCATAAGAAAATCTTTAAGGAACTTTTGCATCGAACATCTCTAGAGCATGATAGGAGGACATCAGATGGCCAGACACTTGTGAAGTGTGGTGTGTGCAACAAACAGAAAGGTATATTCAAAACATCATTTATTTTTTATACAGTCTTAGAATACCACTATTTATTCATCGTTGTGGTGAATTGTTGACGATGAATTATTAAAAAAATTGTTGACGATGAATTTTTCTAGAGCCCTCCTTGATAATGGACACCTCTCTAACTGTGCAGAAGTGTTTAAAGAGCTTGTAGATGTTAAGCCATACCTACTTCAACAAGTTGACAATGTAGGTAGAACACCCCTACATAATGTTGCCTATCTTGACAGAATATCACATATTGCGAGAATTCTTATAGAGAAAGATAAGAATTTGTGTTATAAAGTGGATAACAATGGCCAATTACCACTCCATATAGCCGTCATAGAAGGAAACCTGGATTTAGTCAAGGAGATTTTAAAATATGCCAAAGATTGCATAGAAATTGTAGATAATGACGGAATAAATGCTTTGCACTTGGTGATTAAGAATGCAGTGCATATTTTTAGCAAAATTTCCAGGCACATTAAAACCTTGGTGTTGTTGGTGGTGTCAAAGAGGCTAATCAATAGTGTTGACAACCAAGGCAAGACAACACTAGATATAGCAATGGACAACATGGATAGCGACAAACGCCTTTTCAAGGGGGTAAGTGATTCATTTATTTTGCTCTTCATTCAATTATTGGTGATTAAACAAAAGGCTTTTAAGAGTTAAGCATTTCATTCCATTTCATGTATGAGAACGTAGGCATTGTTAAAAGCCATTGCCAACTAAAGCTTACAAAAATGAAACTTTGAATCATAAAGGTGGAAACTAAAGTTAATTTTACGTTTGATTAATTAATGTCAATTTTACATGGCATCTAAAGTTTAAAATTGTAAAGAATTATTTTAATTTCATTGATTAAAATATATAATAGTTGAATTGTTTAATAGTTTTAAAAAAATTATAAGAAAAATTGAAAAATATAAGGGGAGTTTAAAATTATTTAATAATTAAAAAAATAAATAAATAATAATTTATGGATAAAATTGAAATAGACAATTCTTAAGGCTATTGTTTCAAGCAATTTATTTTTATTTTTATAATTTAATTATTATTTCAAATATTTTTATCAATATTTGTTTTACAAACCATTAAATATATATCAAACATTTTTTGGAGACGCCCCTTATGTAATCCATAAAGGGATCTTACAATTAGATTAGTTCACTAATTTATTGAATTCAAAATGGACCTACACCAACAAGGTATCCCACTATGTTTGTTTCCTACCAAAATTTTGAGAGTATTTGCTAAAGTCAAAAATCTTGCCTACAACAATTATCCATTAAAATCCATGCTTTTGGATTTATTTGTTAATGGCACATACTATGCCTATTTGAGGTGATACTCTTTCGTAACCCATGTATCCTCACAACTTACTTGAAGAATACGATTGCAATCTTGGAAGTGTCTTTCATCTTTTGCTAAGGAATAAAATTCACCATTTTTGAAAACCAATCAACTACTATAAAGGTTAAACCACTACCCCTCTAAGTCCATAGTAGTCTAGGAAAAAAATCCACGAAGAGTTTCTCCTAGTGGTTCTCTACTATAGGTAACAATTTATAAAAATTGGCATTCTAGGCAACTTGACAATTTTTACATTTCTCAATAAATCTTTTGATGTCACAATGTAGACATGGAAAAATATAACTCGCATCCAACATGGCCTAAGTCTTATCCATAGTGATATTTCTTCCTAATATTCCACTAAGCAATTCCCTAACCAAACTCTCTTATAGAAGTCATGTTATACAAAATTACATTCTTTTGAACAAATACCCTTCTTGCAAAAAGCAATCCTAAAAAATCCTTACCTTCAATCCAAGGCTACACACAATTCTTTCATACCTCTATAAAATCCAAAGATTTAGTCTATAGACCCTTCACCATCTCCATTTGAACCAACTCTACTATCATATTAGTTAATGATGTAAGTCTCCTACTCAAGACATCTACTAGCTTATTGGGTTGCACCAACTCTAGATGTTTGAGAAAAGAAAAGAAACCCTTACAAATATTCCACCCATCTCGTGAGGCTCTAATCTAGCTTTGTTTGATTATTAATAAACTCCCCAAAATATATACAACACATTTTAGAGATGTACTATACATAATTTGTAAATGGGTTATACAATTAGACTAGTTCACTAATTTATTCAATGCAAGCTAAACCTACATAAACAAGGTATGCCACTATGTTTTCCTCTGTCTCCTACCAAACTTTTAAGAGTATTTTCTTAACTCATATTCACAATTTTTCTCTAACCATCTATCAATGGATGGTATATGTCAAACTACAATTTAGCCATGTTTCCAATCTCTTCCATAATGTATGTCAAAATGGATCAAAGAACATAGTATCCCTATTTGGTACCCATGTATCCTCAAAATTTACTTGAAGAATAGGTTTGCAATCTTGAAAATGATGAATTCATCTTTTGCTAAGGAACAAAATATGCCATTTTTAAAAACCAATCAAATACTTTAAAGAATAATCATAATTACCTCTCTAAGTTCATACTAGTCCAAAAATAAATTACATGGAGATTTTCTCTTGAGGATTTTCTAAGATATGTAACAATTTGTACAAATTAGTATTTTATGCAATTTGACAAATTCTGCATTTTTTAATAAATATTTTGATGTCACAATGTAGCTAGTGAAAAAATACCACTCTTCAAACATGGCCAAAATCTTATCCACAATGAAATTTCCTCCTGATTTTCCACTATATAATTCCATAATTAGACTCTCTCATAGAAATCTATAGTATACACAAGTACCTCCTTTTGAATATATATCCTTCTTGCACAAATTAATCCTCAAAAATCATTACCTTCAATCTAAGGATGCACACAATTCTTCCATGTCTATAAAATCCAATGATGTAGTACACAAACCCTTCATCATCTTCATCCCAACCAGCTCTATTATCGTATTATTTAATAATGCATGCATCCTACTCAAGGTATCTACTACCTTATTGGGCTACATCAACTCCATGTTTGAGAACAAAAGAAAATTCCTAGAAATGCCCCATCCATTTCATAAGGCTCTAATCTAGCGCCGGTTATTTGATTATTAATAAATCATAATTCTTGATGAATAGTATATAAAACAAATCCCCTTGCTAATAAATAATATCTTCACCATCACAATGCTTAAATAATATCATAAAACTATCAATCTTAAACTAAAAGCTTCTAATTATCATCATTCAATTTCTTGTTGAAAAACATAATTAGTTTATCATCTTAACTTAAGATAACATTGATAACCTTGCCATTAGCATCAATTAATCTACTTAGAAAATCTTCTGAAAATCTAGAAGCATCGAAAATGGGCCTCCATCACCTTCTTCTTTAACAAGTCAAAGTTCTTGAACATGATAGCTATCCATTCAAATCCATAATTCACTCTTGACTAAAAACAAATTCCTTAAATAATTATCAATAATTATTCAAAAAACACAAATATTCACATTTATAAATTGTCCTTGAACCTTTACTTACTTTGCTAGTCTAATGCAATGAACTAGACACTAAATTAAACTGCTAATAATTTTATATGAAATTTTCAAATTTTAATTTAATTTAATTACAGAGATTCAAATATTTTCTTCTTTTATTTTCAATATTATAAAAGTTTGTAATCTCCTAGAATTTATTTCCATTGAAACATAAAATATTGCACAATTAAAGCTAATTTTATAGTCTTTTCAATATTTATAAAAACCTTAAATAATGATCAATTCCTTTTGATTTAAAAGATGTGGGTTTTTGTGTAGATTAAATGGTTCCTAGAAATAAATGGTGCGCAAAAGACTCCAAAGGCGAGACAATCAGTCATCACTAAAAAACCAACGTGGAAAGTCCAAATTATTTCAATAAATGCAGTGTTGATCGCAACGGTAGCATTCGCAGCAGCATTCACTCTCCCAAAGCATGAAGAAAAACATCACTTGGTTGATATTTTTTTTCAAGGTTTAGTGATTTGCATTGCATTAGCATTTTGTAGCTCAATTTCAACAGCATTTCTGCTAATGAATGCACTTTATGGTAAACAAGAAGATCCCCTTATTCTCAACACCTCTGTCATTGGATTATGGATAGCATTAATATCTTTGTGTTTGGGATTTAATGGGGCGGGAGTCTATGGTGATGGTTACTCCACTTTGCATTAACATCCTTCGTTCCAAGAGATACATCTTTCGAGATGATGCGTTCTACGTTTGGACATTCATAATATTTTTGGTCAACCGAACCATTTTTACCTATGTTCCGTACTTGGCTTTAGTGAGCGTACTTACGACGGTGGGGATGCTAATGCCGCTTGTATCATGGTTTGGCTGGAAGTCTTTTGTCCGAGGGGAAAGCTGGAAGTCTTTTGTCCGAAAATTTAAAAGCTTAGGTGATGTGGATCGCACGTTGTTTTTCATGTGGTACATGACGCCTACTACCTTTAATACTTTCCCAGGCACAGACTTTTCCCTTATATTTAATATTTTAGGATGGGTGATAATTGGGATAGCTGTATTCTTTGCTCGAAAAACATTTTTTCGATCAAAAGAAAAAATCTCCACAAATAATTACGATTACATATGGGTTTTGACATTCATTGCTGGTTTGGGTGTGAATGTTATAGCAACCTCTATGATTGTATAACAATATTTGACATTTGTTATTGGTTTAATCATGAATGTAATGACTTTTCTTATTGAGATATTAAGGGAACATGGCTCTCGACTTTTATCATTTTTTTAATTATGAATGTAATGAGCTTTCTTATTCAGATATTATGTGAATCCAACTTATTTGTTTGATTATTAATTTTTGTACTGAATTAAATTTTTTATTTATTTATTTATTTGGTTGGTTCATATATAATAGTAATTGATATAATATTTTAGTATATGAAGAGTTAAAATTATTATGATTTTATTTTTGAGAATTCATATTTAATGAAACAATTAAATCATATGTTCATCAATATTTAATAAATATTTATTTTAAAGAATTAATTCTATTTCAATTATGTTAGTCATAATTGTGTCAAAAATATATCAAACTAGGGGTCTAAATAAGATATAACAATTATAATCTTCACTAACCTTGTAAAATAAAATTTAGCTTGGAAGAATCTATTGATCTCAAATTTCTTATCTAACTTACCTTTGAATCACTATGTCATAGCTCATCTATTGACTAGACAACAAATTGCTTTATGACAATAATACAAAAACCAATACTACTATATAATACTTGTTATTGCAATTTATCTAATATTGTATTATTGATTCATTTAAAAAAAAGAAGCTATACGTAATTAACACACCCATCTTAAACAAATCTATGTTAAAAAGATAATATTATTTTGATGCAACTATTTTTTACTACCATCTATTGAAGATATGAGGTGTTCTTGAATTATTTTGTATATTTAAATTTGACCATGGATATGTATTTAGTATGTTGCATTTTATAAAGGAAATTATGATAATAAATCGAGTTTCTATTATAATATGTGGTTCTTTGAGAATTTGGATTAATTTTTTAGTTTCCTCTCACGCAAGTTTGTACATATTAATATAAGAATTTTGAAAGAAAATATTTATTATAGAAGTGAAACAAGATAAATTTGATTTCTTTTGTTAATATTTAAATTATCTTTCTCATTCCCTTTCTCAAAGTGATTACATCCATTTATGTACTTGATTAGAGAATATTAGAATTAATAATAAATATGTCATATATATAATGTGGAAAAATAAAATTAGTTTGTTTCTTCCTACATAGTAGTTCTATTACTAGGTTTATGAATTATTTCTAATATGGATGATAATCTAGAGAGGAAAATCCATTGGTTAAAGAATATATTTTGATAAAAAAATATCTTCATAAATAATGACCATTACAAAAGGGTCTTAAACATTCATTATTGGTTTAAATATGAATATTATAACCTTCTTTATCATCATTAGTCTTGGCATTCATTATTGGTTTAATTATAAATATTAAAACCTATATTGCATTCATCATTGGCTTAATTATGAATGTAAGTATGCAAAATTTGGGTAAAGGAAAATAAAAACCTAAAACAATTTATATACATATGTAATACTATGCTTCTATTCTTCATATTTTGTCATTACAATTTACATATTTATAATATTTATCATATTCTATATTATAACAAGGTTGTTATACCTCCTATAACCACTCCTTTACATAGAATGAGTTGTTTTAACAACTCCTCATAATACAACCAAATATTCATATAACCAATATATTATCCTACAAATGATAATTTAACAAACTATAATCACGGTGGGCTCTCCCTCTTCAGATGGTCTCTCCAGGGAGGACATCCCTTCCTTGACTATTTCTTCTTTAGAGGTTGTCTCCTCAAATTCCTCCTTCCATTATTCCTTCTGTAGAACCAGTGTTGCCCCATACTATTTTTCGTTGTGCTGATAGAGCCTACCTGTCCCTTGATGAACACTTCTGTTGATTCTCTGAATGCTCCTGACTCCTCTTCTACATTGTTGGCTTCACTTTGTGGTGACTCTTTGTCCATGATGGTTGTTGATGAACCACTCATCTCACCTCACTTGATGGACTTCATTTCTAAGCCTCCTTGGTCTATTTTGCAAAGAAAAAAGAAGGGTCTCCCCAAACCATGGCCTCGGGTTTTGGGAGTCACATCTGTCCCCTCAAATTTTGGGGTTGTCTAGTCCTTGTCCTTCATTCAAAATGTGGTCTATCAATTTTTCATGTCTTGTTTTGAACTAGCTTGTTTGTGGATCTGAGGGCTCTCCATGTAAAGGGTACAACACCCTATAAATGTTGCTTACTTTATAAAAAAAAAACTCTAATAAACCTAAAGATGTAATATTCCTAATAATACTAACTTATTCATATATTATGGGAGCCAAACTTATTTATTTCATAATTAATTTTTGTATCGTCAAATGAATTAATTAATTAATTATTGATTTTATTTTAGTATTGTTTAAAGTAATACTATATATAATAAATTCAAAATTAGTATATTAATTGGTATAATATATTAATAAAAACAAATTGAAATTATTAAATTTTTACTTTGACAAATTTAGATTTAACTAAACAATTAAATCATTTGCTCATCAATATTCAACAAAAAAATATTTTAATGAATAAAATTAATTTCAACCATGACTAAGTATGAATCAAACTAGGGGTCATTGTTAGATTTAACAACTATAATCTCTCTCTATCTGCTAATCATCCTGATGATGGATCATGGAGTATGATCCGAAACTTTGATGAAGAAAAATTGCACAGAGTTTTATCGAGAAATCTTGATTACTAATGATCATGGACTGTAGAAACAAAATGTTATTAACTATAATCTCATTTATGTCTAAATCAAATAATAATAAAATATTAAACTTGAAAATCCTACTTCATAACCTTGTAGATGGTTTGTAAGTGACACATCTAGTTCGTATAGTAATGTATAGTTCTTTGAGATAATGGATCAATTTTGTAGTTGCACATGTATAATCTCACATAAGTTTATGCATATTATAGGTATGTATTTTGAATGAAAATATTTATTATAAAAGGAAAATGATAAATCTAATTACTTTGTCAGTATTTAAATTCTCTTTCTCTAAAGTTCATTACAATTGTTTAATTGCACTCAAAGAATATTAGAACTAATAATAAATATGTAATTTGAGATAAAATATCTATATCTAATTATCTATTTTTATGCATGAATGTATGTATGTATCTATATATCTAAAGAGGTGAATATATATATATATATACATATATACATATATATATATATATATATATATATATATATATATATGAAAAATAGGAATGAAAAATAGGAATACATATATGTACATCTTATGAATTTAAATATTTTATGTTCTTTATATATATATATATATATATATATATAGACATATACATGTACATATATAGAAATATACATGTACATACATACACATATATACATATGTACATACATGCATGCATACACATACATACACACATACATACATACATACATACATACATACATATGTATGTATATGTATATATACACTTAAATACACATAACACACACATCTAAGAGTGTACATTAATATATATAGAATATTAATTTTTTTATTTAAAAAATTATGAATGAATGAATTCCTATTTTTATTTTATTTTAAATATTATTATTTTTTCTTTAATAAAATACAAAGAGATCACATTTGAAAAATAGAGAGTGGTTATGTGGCCTCTTAAAGTGCTTTCCCTTTCATAGAGGGGCATGCCCCCTTGTGAGGGTATTGCCCCACATTGAGTGCCCTTATAGATTTACAATATGTATAAAAAGAAATCCTACAAGTAGTACACAACCATACTATGATATAAGGATAATGAAAAAAAAAGGATTTAATATACCTTGTTAAACTTATATTTTAAAACAAATACATACATTTTTCCTAGTTAACTCCTCACATTATTTAAATGTTTATGTTTTGTATAATATGAATTAATTTTTATATTGTTTAACACCTCTTGATGTAAATTAGTGTATGAAATTTGATCCAACAAAGAAAATACTAGTTCTCTTTGTCACATGATTTCAATGTATACGACATTAATATCAACTACACCTTTGCAAGAAAGAGACTAATTTACATTGTTAGTTTTGCCAAAAAGAGAAAATAAATCTAGTTGAACCTAACATGTTTTAAATTTGAGAATATTAAATTTTCTAACATGTTAAAACATAATGAAAACTAGAACAAAATGATTTATAGTTTTACAATTTACAAATACAAAACTATAAATACATGATAGAGAGAAATCTAGGCACCAAATCTAGAAGCCTTTGTGAAGGATATCTGTGAGATAAGGGGGATTCTTTGCTCATGAGTCTCTTCATTCTCAAGAAAATCCAAAGGAAAGAACTACCCTTAACCACCTCAATACTAGCTAAATGAAGAAATTGCAAAGAAACTATACACAAACTAATTATCATAAAAGACTGCTTAAGAACTTGAGAGAGCAGATACTTTAGATTCTTGCCTATGAAGGGAGAGCTCTCATCCAAAATACTACAACACAAAATTAGGATGCCAGTGCGACACGTTGGAGTCTGAAAGACACGTTGGTGTCCTAAGCAACAAGGAACTCAAAACTTAAGCCAAAAAACTAGAACTTCACTATCTAACACATATTTGAGGTCTGTTCAATGGAATGACAAGATAGAAAACATAAATTGAGAGAAAGCACAAGGAGAGTTGGGAGGGGACTTACAAAAAACCTGATTGATCGAATCCTTCCTCCAAGCTCTATTTTAGCAACCTACACACAAGACGAAAGAGGAAAAAATTTGGGGCTTTCCATAGTCAAACCCCTATTTTGGTGTTCCCACCTCCATGGAAAATTGTATAGATGGAGTAATTGAAATGAATGAAAGGAAGTGGTGAAAATAATCCCCTCTTTAGGAGGAGAACCCGCACCACTAAATAGTCAATGAAAAAAGAGATCTAATCTATTTACAAATAGAAAAGAGTGAGGGAGCATTACCAATAGGCCTCAACCCCATCTTGAACACACAAATGCATTGTTGAAAGCTTGCTAGAGAGCGTTGGCTATTGGAGGGACCTCAGTTCAACATAGCTTCGCTTGCAAAAGTGTTATTTCCAAAAGTAGAAGCTGAGAAGTCAAATTGAGAAGAAAGCCTTGAGTTGATGAGAGAGCCCCCCAAAATGAGAGAAAAAGAGGGTTTTGTTGCATGCAAAGGCAAAACGAGCCGTTACACCCAAGAACCTGACTACAAAGACACATGTCAAGAGTTGGGATTCAAGATTCCCCATTTCAGAGTCAAAACATTGCCAAGACGCTAACACACCGTGCAAACGTCTACATGTCGCGTAGACATCCAAAATGCTAGTTCTCAGGAAATAAGTCAATAGACTATTGTTGCTATGCCATTGGACCACATGGAGTTGGAATCACTAAAAATTGACCCACAGGGCTCTTGCCATACATGTGTTTAGGTGTCATAAATTATAGGCAAAGTGCTCAAATGCAAAATTGCCCCTAGGTGCAATTTTGTGATATTACATTTTTCCCCCGCCACACTAAAGTAGAAAAGAAAAATTCCACCCAAAACTTAAATTTTTGCAGGTTTGTGTGCTAGAAAAGGTACTATAGAGGACATAGAGGTAGATTTGACTAGTACTGAAGATGCCCCCAGTGATCGAACTCAACGAAAAGTACATTTGTCATGAAAAATCACACAAAATTTGATTCTACAAAACTTAGTTTGAGATCCCAAAATTGGAAGAAGCTAAAATGATAGGAAGTTATGATCTTGATAAAAAATTTGATGATTTGGAAGAAAAATATGCTAAAGAGGTGACTATATGCCTCCTCTAGAGTTTTCCCCTAGCTAAGTGGGGTAAAATTAGGAGAAACTAGGGAGCCACAAACTCTAGGAAAAATAGGCCCTGGGGGGCCTATATATACCTAGGTGGGCCCCTAGAAGGGTCATTTTCATTATTCATCATGAGGATTTTGTTGACTTTTGTGAGAGAAAATTCAAAAAAATGTCGAGGAGATGAGTGTATAAGGCACCCAAGTTGGACCAACTACGTGCAAACATAGTCGAGGTCTCGAGGTGGACCAAGTAGGCTTCAAAACCTCTTGATTTGCATATTTTTGTTATTTTTAGCAAGTTTTAGGTTTCGAGCAGTGTAGATGTCCTAGATGCGCGCACGCGTCCTCCGTGTGCCCTGGAATCTAGGGTCAACACTGTCATCCTTGGGACGCGTTGTCATCCCGACACCATCAATGGCGGATCAGGACACTAGCACAATGCCCACATATCTTTGCATTGTGCACATGTCCCTTAGCATTTTAAACTTAATTTTATCTCAGTAGGCTATGTACTAACTCAAAATTCTTTTCTTTTTCGTAGGGCTACTCAGAGATCAGGGAGCATCCCAGTGGGCGGGTGCTTCGCCTACTCAGAGGGCAGAGGGACTAGTTATCTGATGACAGGGTCACACATCTATAGTGCTTCAGTCTCTAGCTCGTTTATGCTATGCTAGAGATGTACAATGATAAGATGCTAATGGCCCTCATGGAGAGGTGGGATGCCACCACATCAAGTTTCTAGTTATCAACTAGAGAGATGACTATGACATTGGAGGATGTCTATCGCATCCTTGGCATTCCCATTCATGATTGAAAGGTGGAGCTAGATGGCATGCACTCACCATGAGAGTGATCAAAGGAAATCCAATATTGCTCTAGCCATATGCACGGTGGGGACGAGACTGGGCATATCTATACCTGATGGTTTGAGCAAGCCTGAATCACTGCACCCCTACTTTACCCTATCATGGTGGTCACTGTGGCCACACAAGTCATTATAGATAAGTGAGGCTCCCCCTGCATGAGGGCCTCATCCACACTTTTTTTGAGATGGTAGAGCATCAGATGATGTTTGGATGGGGGTGCAACATGCTTGTGCATATGTATTAGGAGCTCAAGAGGTACGTCCACTATGAGTACCACAGCCTCACTACATGTACACTCCTGTAGGCATGGGATTTTGCACACATCACCCACACAAGGCCAAAGGGCTATCCCCAAGTGTGGGATTATATAGTGCTTATGGCTCAATGGTATGAGCTCACGTGGCAATGGATACATGGTGACCTATAGTTCTAGTGGTTGTAGTATGACACATTGATGCTAGATCGGATTAGATGGAGACCCCACTGGTTGTTTTAGTGGGTTGATGATGGTAGGTTCCTTTTAAACCTACAACATGACCGTTTCATTCTAGGGTGCACATATTTTGTGATCATGCCATACTATTGGAGCTGGGTCATGCAGCAACATGGTTGGATACAAGCCATTCCCCCTTCCATCACCACATACACCTGAGTTGTTTGAACTATTGTGTGGTCGAGGGACTATGTACATCCTACCATAGCCCATGTCTACCTTTTAGATGATGAGGCCAATGATGAGGATCTATCATCAATGGGCATGGTGGATAATGTCGATGTGGCTGGATATTTTTTGATGTGGTGGGCAACTCATCATCCTGCACCAGTGTTCTCGGTGGATGCCCCATGGGGGATCCTGACCTATAATGGGATGTGCTGCTACAACCACCGAGATAGAGGTGGAGGGGTTGAGGTAGCAGGGGAGCGTAGGAGGAGCAAGAGCAAGTGGAGGATGTCAAAGCAGTGTCACCAAGGTCGAGGAGGTAGTAGAGGATGCCCTCTCCTCCATGAGCCACTCCAGTCTCATTGGAACCACTAGCACTTCCCCTCATCCTAGCAGTAGCTTTGGAAACATTTGGAGAAGCTCCTAATACCGATGACACATGACCCAGTGCCCCTCCTCCCCTAGACCCATACTGGTAGCCAAGGGATCCAGGTATGACAGTCACATTACTCCATTTCATTTTAGTACTTTTAGTTTTCATCTCATGTATATGTATATTATTCTTTGGTTTTTTGTATCTATACATCTCGTGGTACTGATATACATTTTATTTCTATGTTTGCAGTGGATACACATGGATGGACTGGGTTCTTTACCTAGTGCATATCATAGGTGGCCCTTGTTGTGCCCATCCAGGGGGTGGTCCTTGACTCTTACTGGCCAACTTTAGTGGGATGACATGTCCATCTTTTTGAGTCGGTATCCCGCCTTAGGACTACCTATGAGGAGGGGTAGGTGGAGATAGTGCAGAGGATTGCAAATGCTACCATACTTTGAGGGCAACAAGATTAGCTGTTGGGAGAGCTGTGGACAACCCTCATAGAGTGTGATGTGGCCATGATGAGAGGTGATAGTGCTGAACAGACATGTGATGCCCTATAGAGCCATCTCAATGACCTCATAGGGTAGCCAACAGTGGTGATTCTACCAGGTGACCAGTAGCTAAAACAAGAGCTAATCTAGGCCTGCATAAAAATATGCTCCCTCCGGGGAGGGACCAAAGGGATGCACACAATGATGTCCATCTCACACTCATACCGCACCCAATCCATCTCCACTATATAGCCTCGACCCCATCCACAACCACAACCAGAGCCAAAGGGCTCTGAGAGCCATATGCTTGGGGTGTAGATGGCCTTTTTTGTACATCATTTTTTTAGTTACAAAACATATTTTGTAGATAATTTTTATGTATAGACACTAATACATATACACAATAGCCACTCATTTTTTTTACGATAGTGACATGATACATGTACATGACATTTGATATTTATATATAAATGAGATATTGATTTTGACATTATTAAATTCTATATTTGATGTGTATGTTCCTTACCTTCATGTATGTTGATGCTATGGATTTTATATGTATGGATGTATGTTTAGATTAGATGCTATCATGATTTAAGGAACACACATGAATGTATTTTAATTAAATACAATGATGACATAATTTCCTAAAAAGATGTAATGTAATGCATGGATACACAACATAGTAAATGTAATGCCCCGCCACGCAACCCTAGGGGGAGTTGCAATTCACTAACCAAATGCAACAATTTTTTTTTTTATTTTAAAAAAAGAACAATAACGTACAAGTTCGCTACACATTGCCAACATCCCCTAAGGCTACGAGACAAAGATTACTTAAACCTGAATTAAACAACCAAGGAAAGAAAACATAACATCATTCAATTAAGGAATTAAAGTACATACATTCGATACATGATATAACATCAAAGACAAATCGATACATCATGATATCCAATAACAGTTGTTTACATTATAATTACATCACTCATTCCCTGAATGAGGTAAATCAAATAAACCTGATAATTTATTACAATTTCCACCTCGATACTAATGAGGGGTAATGAAATACAAGAATAACATAAATGAAAGAAACTAGAGGAGCAACTAGATCCAACGAGCTCTCCAACATGAAATTCTCATCCACACGATCACGAACAAAGCCAACGGTGTAAGGTGCACGTTCCACCCAACCAAGTGAAACCCAAAGGATCACCCCTCGTGCTAGGAGATAGTAACAAGGATTTCTAGTCAAGACCAACTACCTCTAGATAGGCTAACATAACTGAACCGACTCAAATACCCACATCACTTAACATAGTAAGAAAACTCACAAAACAATACATTGCTTCCAGGTTACATAGAACAAGTACACCATTGTACAACACACAATAATTGACGAACTGTTGACATAGGAAGAGTGTCATACATAAATTGCCATGAGTTACCCTAGCTCAACCTTCCTAGGCTACCGGACCCCCATCATGGGTTACCCTGGCTTGCCTCTACCGGCGTTGGACCCTAACGCAAAACTATGCGTCTCATCTCATCTCGAGTCTTAACAATGCATGTTCCATGAGAGAGGCATTCTTTAACTTTATTAGTGTGAAGTTCCCCATTAATTCTTTTAAATTATTACTTGATTAAACCCTAGGTGAGTTACCCTGACACCACTTTGGGCGTCGGACCCCCACAAAGGGCCACTCTCCTACTGACAACATTGGGATACAAAACCCCCAATCTAAGGGTAGACGACATGCACAAACTGACGACTAATTTCTCACCTTAACACATAAGGTTAAACAACCCGTTTGTAGTACACGGGTAACCAACACATACCACAAATCCTGTTCATGATAACCGGGTGTAACAACGTGGTGTAGCCACGACACATCTCAAGTTGACTCTCATAAGAACAACCCACATCAGGATACAACTCCCTTATCTGGAAAACTTCAACAATTACTCTAGACTCCCCACTTGGACAAGAACAAAATAATAGTAAAAACATTTCAAGCAATTTACAAACTAATATTTGGATTTCCTAAATCCAGTCAATCACAGTTGCAATTGAAATAATTTAAAGCCATTCATCCATTTTGAATTTCACCATTAAATTTCATCATCAAGCATTTAATATTCAAGAACGTTGGATAAAACAAATCGTTTACTAACTCTAATTCCACATCTATAATCATAATCAAGCCTTCAAATAATGAAATCATTTAACTAATATTTAAATCGATTTTCTTATTCTAGATTTACTATGATATTCAAATTACATCATTTAATTTAATTCAAAGCATTTATCTTATTCCATAAAATGCATTTCACACTAAGAATGCCTTGTTCATTACATAACTATAAATTTTACTAAAACATTAATTCATTTAATTTTTCAACCTGCTAAAAAAAGTCAATTTTAATTTCCACATTAAAACCATTTAATTGAACTTACACTCTATTTAAAATATATACATATATTATATATATACATATGTACATTATGCATATATTCATATACACATATATAACATATATATATAATTTATTATTTATATTTATATTATTTAAATATTAAAATAATATTAAATATATAATTAATATACTATATATTATATATATAATATAATATAAATATATACATTATAATATAATAATATTATTTAAATATTAAACAACATAATATATAAAAATAATAATTTAAAACATAGAAAATCGCGAGCTAATTTATTAGGGCACGCGGCCCAGTCGCGGGCGGCGGCCTGTGCGCCAAGCGCACAGTCCGCCATTGCCATGGGCGGTGGCCTATGTGCTTAGCACAAGCGCCGCTTCCCATGGGCGGCGGCCTGTGCGCCAAGCGCACAGTGCGCCTCCCACCACGACGGCGGTGGCGGTGGGGTGGGGTTTGGCCGCCCACCTCACTGCAACAAATAAATGAAAAAAAATGTTATTTTATTCTGTGTTTTTCAAACAGCAAAACCAAAAATCAAAAATTTTATGGGGTTTTTTTGGGTTTAACCCAAATTCAATTTTTTTTAAAATATATATTTGTATATATATTTGTGAATATATCCATGTATTAAGATGCATGGGTATATTCACAAATATATATATATATATATATATATATACCCAGATTTAATTTCATCTCAAAATTGAGCAAATAAATCAAATACTTTGCAAGAAAAGAAATTATTTCCAAAAACAATAAGAGGGTTTCAAAATCCATTCTTAAATGGAGGTTTCCTTGAATTTCATTTTATTTGTTTGGTGGAAATTTTTGGTTTAGTTTCAATTTTCCAAATCTAACTACAAGTTTACTAAATTAGAGAGCATTTTTTTATGGATTTTCAAAGAAACTACCACTATATTTTCATTCTTTCAAAATGAGAAGAAGAAGGAAGAAAATGGTGGAACCTTGGGTTTTCTCCAAAACTTGCAAGCTTCCACAATGGAGATCTTCCCTTTCATTTTCCAATTTAGCTTCACCCAAATCCTCAATCTTCTCTTTTCAATTTCTTTCAAGAATTTCCATGCAAGTTTGCTCTCCCCATTTTTCCAATTATGAAAAAGATAATTCAAAAAAGAAAATCCATTTTCCTTATGCCCTTTCTTCTCCAAATTTGTCAAAGCCCTAAAATGGACTCACCCACCAAAATTTATTGCTAATTTAGATATTTTCTATTTTGCAATTTTCAAACAATTTCTATTCTCAAATGAAATTTGCATAATATCTTTTAATTAAAATTACATTTGCAACCCAAATGACAATTTAAATTTTCTTTTAACCAAGTTGAATTCAACAATTCATAATGCCATTCTCAATTTCTTTTTTTTTACTTTATTTCTAAAAAATTAAATATAAGACATATTTCTAATTTATGATTTAATCCAAATATCTAATAATGCCCAGACAACTAAATTGATTTAATTTATCCCTATTAATTTAATTAGTCAATAAAATAAATCTAATTCAAAATTAGATTATTTTATTTTATAAATTAAATTAATTAATTAATCACTAATTTTCCAACATTTCAATAAGGCAAAACAATCATCATTTATAAATTTCAAAAGTCATTTAATCACTTTTAATTTGCAATTTTAAATATAAAGCAAATGGGGAAGCTAACAACATAAAACATTGAACCCGACTAAGACCGACGACACACTTTGGCTAGGGTGATGGTTTGACACAAAAATCCTAGTTACTATCTCCCAATCGATACCGTTGGTCAATGGAAACGCTCAGACCTGTGAAACCAGGTGGAGTCGATGTCCTATACCTGCATCCTGCACACAATACGAGTGTCAAAACATGCATATAATATATTAAAACACACCGTGAAGGGGAAATCGCAGAATCCCAGGGCACTCGCATGCGAGTGATGTGATCCCATCCCCTTCACCAATACAATAACACTAACTGACACATCTAATCATCCATGATATAATCAAAACATAAAGCATCAGTAATTCATATACATGCTAATGTAATCCATAACATGAAATAATAATAACATCTGAATAAAGTACCATCACATCAAAACATAATGTTTACATCGCTTAACAGATAGCGGTTAAAATAACCAAGTTCCATAGCCACAATGTAATAGAAATAAAACATATCATAGGAGAACACTATTTGATCAAAGAGAAAAATGGAGGGGTGTTACATCCTCCCCCCTAGGGTCAGGCTTACTCCTGGAAGCCTGCAAACAAGAAGGGATAAAGCTCCCTTAAACACACTCAAAATCTAGATCCCTGAGGATGAACTCCTGATGCTGAAGGATGAACTACACCCTGATGCCCGGCCTGACGGGTATCCACTGCAGCAAGTACCCTATGCGATCTGCCTGCATCACCTACCATTGGCTCAGAAGCCAACGGTCTCTGACTAAAACCAGAAGCACCCTGCTGAGGACACTGACGAGCAATGTGACCCTGCTAACCACAAGCGAAACATCTTGTCCCTCTACTGAACTCCCTAACATCAGGAGATGCACTAGGCCACGAAAACCAACCTCCCCTATACGCTGACTGGGAACTCTGAGCAGGTTGATCGTAGCGATCACGATGAGCTCAAATCCAACTCCGATCCCTCTTCTTCTGCTTCCAACTACCACCGTGCAGGGACTGAGAATTCTGTTGCCCTGACTATGAAGGTTGATGTTGCCCACTCTTTGCGGTTTCCTGATTCCCCTTGGGAACACCTGCAACCTGAGACTGACCACCCTGAGATCCAACACCAAAGGAAGGTGCACTGCCAAACTAAACTCCTGACTGACCACCGAAAGCCAAAGCTAAATTTTCCTCCACAATTCGAGCCTTATCCACAGCTACCTCCATGGTCTTCAGCTCAAATATCTGAACTCCACCACTGATCTGGGCATTGAAGCCCCTAACAAAATGTTGCACAAGCATACCCTAATCATCACCTATACCGGCATACTGCTTGAGCTCGTAAAAACGACGCTCATAATGATCTACTATCATATCCATCTGCCGCAAGGCATGGAACTCATCTCCTTGACGCTGCCTCCAATGCTCCGAAAGAAATATAGCTCGGAACCTCTCCAAAAATAATTCCCAAGATACCATACCAATATCCATGTGGAGCTTCTGCTCCTCCAATCTCCACCAGGTGGAAGCAAATCCCCTCAAGTGCATGATAGCGCACCTAGCTCAAGTGTTGCTACTATATGGGTGCATAGCAAAACACCTAGTCAAGTCAATGAGCCATGTCTCTGCCTCCAACCCACTGCCTGATCCATCAAATATGGGTGGTCGTGCTCTAAGCAAGTCCCTCATATGGGCTACTACCTCTGAATCAAACTGATCTGGTACTCCTCTCTCTCTAACCACCACTGGCTCAAACTCCTGCCTAGGCCCAAGATGAGCAAGGGTCTCCTCTAACAATTGACGCAACTGAGAGTCCTTGATCCCTCGTGGATCTGGATTCTGATTACCCTCTCCCTAAATGTTCTGAGAAGCCTGTTGCTCCTCACGATCATGCTCACGAGGAACATGCAGAGGTAAGTCCTATTGTTCCCCAACACGATCACCTAAATGACCACGTCTACGCCCTCCACCTCTTTCGCGTCTAGGAGGAATACTCCTGCATAGACACCTCAAGGTATTAGGCAAGACACACCACTCAAAACCTACACACTACAAGCATAATGGGTCCACCATAATCCCAGAATACCCAGTGTTTAAACCTGGGCTCTGATACCATGTGTAGTTCCCCGCCACACAACCCTAGGGGAAGTTGCAATTCACTAACCAAATGCAACAATTTTTTTTTTTAAAAAAAAGAACAATAACATACAAGTTCGCTACACATTGCCGACATCCCCTAAGGCTACGAGACAAAGATTACTTAAACCTGAATTAAACAACCAAGGAAAGAAAACATAATATCATTCAATTAAGGAATTAAAGTACATACATTCCATACATGATATAACATCCAAGACAAATTGATACATCACGATATCCAATAACAATTGTTTACATTATAATTACATCACTCATTCCCCGAATGAGGTAAATCAAATAAACCTGATAATTTATTACAATTTCCACCTCAATACTAATGAGGGGTAATGAAATACAAGAATAACAGAAATGAAAGAAACTAAAGGAGCAACTAGATCCAATGAGCTCTCCAACATGAAAGTATCGTCCAAACGATCACGAACAAAGCCAACGGTGTAAGGTGCACGTTCCACCCAACCAAGTGAAACCCAAAGGCTCACCCCCTGTGCTAGGAGATAGTAACAAGGATTTCTAGTCAAGACCAACTACCTCTAGACAGGCTAACATAACTGAACTGACTCAAATACCCACATCACTTAACATAGTAAGAAAAATCACAAAACAATACATTGCTTCCAGGTTACATAGAACAAGTACACCATTGTACAACACACAATAATTGACTAACTGTTGACGTAGGAAGAGTGTCATACATAAATTGCCATGAGTTACCCTAGCTCAACCTTCCTAGGCTACCAAACCCCCATCATGGGTTACCCTGGCTTGCCTCTACCGACGTCGGACCCTCACACAAAACTATGCGTCTCATCTCATCTCGAGTCTTAACAATGCATGTTCCATGAGAGAGGCATTCTTTAACTTTATTAGTGTGAAGTTCCCCATTAATTCTTTTAAATTATCACTTGATTAAACCCTAGGTGATTTACCTTGACACCACTTTGGGCGTCAGACCCCCACAAAGGGCCACTCTCCTACTGGCAACACTGGGATACAAAACCCCCAATCTAAGGGTAGATGACATGCACAAACTGACGACTAATTTCTCACCTTAACACATAAGGTTAAACAGCCCGTTCGTAGTACACGGGTAACCAACACATACCACAAATCCCGTTCATGATAACCGGGTGTAACAACGTGGTGTAGCCATGACACATCTCAAGTTGACTCTCATAAGAACAACCCACATCAGGATACAACTCCCTTATCTGGAAAACTTCAACAATTACTCTATACTCCCCACTTGGACAAGAACAAAATAATAGGTAAAACATTTCAAGCAGTTTACAAACTAATATTCAGATTTCCTAAATCCAGTCAATCACAGTTGCAATTGAAATAATTTAAAGCCATTCATCCATTTTGAAATTCACCATTAAATTTCATCATCAAGCATTTAATATTCAAGAACGTTGGATAAAACAAATCGTTTACTAACTCTAATTCCACATCTATAATCATAATCAAGCCTTCAAATAATGAAATCATTTAACTAATATTTAAATCGATTTTCTTATTCTAGATTTACTATGATATTCAAATTACATGAATTTAATTTAATTCAGAGCATTTATCTTATTCCATAAAACGCATTTCACACTAAGAATGCCTTGTTCATTACATAACTATAAATTTTACTAAAACATTAATTCATTTAATTTTTCAACCTGCTAAAAAAAGTCAATTTTAATTTCCACATTAAAACCATTTAATTGAACTTACACTCTATTTAAAATATATACATATATTATATATATACATATGTACATTATGCATATATTCATATACACATATATAACATATATATATAATTTATTATTTATATTTATATTATTTAAATATTAAAATAATATTAAATATATAATTAATATACTATATATTATATATATAATATAATATAAATATATACATTATAATATAATAATATTATTTAAATATTAAACAACATAATATATAAAAATAATAATTTAAAACATAGAAAATCGCGAGCTAATTTATTAGGGCACGCGGCCCAGTCGCGGGCGGCGGCCTGTGCGCCAAGCGCACAGTCCGCCATTGCCATGGGCGGTGGCCTATGTGCTTAGCACAAGCGCCGCTTCCCATGGGCGGCGGCCTGTGCGCCAAGCGCACAGTGCGCCTCCCACCACGACGGCGGTGGCGGTGGGGTGGGGTTTGGCCGCCCACCTCACTGCAACAAATAAATGAAAAAAAATGTTATTTTATTCTGTGTTTTTCAAACAGCAAAACCAAAAATCAAAAATTTTATGGGGTTTTTTTGGGTTTAACCCAAATTCAATTTTTTTTAAAATATATATT
Source organism: Sequoia sempervirens (assembly GCA_007258455.2). Classification (NCBI taxonomy): domain Eukaryota; kingdom Viridiplantae; phylum Streptophyta; class Pinopsida; order Cupressales; family Cupressaceae; genus Sequoia; species Sequoia sempervirens. The sequence continues at coordinate 164,248,207 of VDFB02000017.1, read as the reverse complement.
TGTATATATATTTGTGAATATATCCATGTATTAAGATGCATGGGTATATTCACAAATATATATATATATATATATATATATACCCAGATTTAATTTCATCTCAAAATTGAGCAAATAAATCAAATACTTTGCAAGAAAAGAAATTATTTCCAAAAACAATAAGAGGGTTTCAAAATCCATTCTTAAATGGAGGTTTCCTTGAATTTCATTTTATTTGTTTGGTGGAAATTTTTGGTTTAGTTTCAATTTTCCAAATCTAACTACAAGTTTACTAAATTAGAGAGCATTTTTTTATGGATTTTCAAAGAAACTACCACTATATTTTCATTCTTTCAAAATGAGAAGAAGAAGGAAGAAAATGGTGGAACCTTGGGTTTTCTCCAAAACTTGCAAGCTTCCACAATGGAGATCTTCCCTTTCCTTTTCCAATTTAGCTTCACCCAAATCCTCAATCTTCTCTTTTCAATTTCTTTCAAGAATTTCCACGCAAGTTTGCTCTCCAAATTTTTCCAATTATGAAAAAGATAATTCAAAAAAGAAAATCCATTTTCCTTATGCCCTTTCTTCTCCAAATTTGTCAAAGCCCTAAAATGGACTCACCCACCAAAATTTATTGCTAATTTAGATATTTTCTATTTTGCAATTTTCAAACAATTTCTATTCTCAAATGAAATTTGCATAATATCTTTTAATTAAAATTACATTTGCAACCCAAATGACAATTTAAATTTTCTTTTAACCAAATTGAATTCAACAATTCATAATGCCATTCTCAATTCTTTTTCAACTTTATTTCTAAAAAATTAAATATAAGACATATTTCTAATTTATGATTTAATCCAAATATCTAATAATGCCCACACAGCTAAATTGATTTAATTTATCCCTATTAATTTAATTAGTCAATAAAATAAATCTAATTCAAAATTAGATTATTTTATTAATTAAATTAAATTAATTAATTAATCACTAATTTTCCAACATTTCAATAAGGCAAAACAATCATCATTTATAAATTTCAAAAGTCATTTAATCACTTTTAATTTGCAATTTTAAATATAAAGCAAATGGGGAAACTAACAACATAAAACACTGAACCCGACTAAGAACGACGACACACTATGGCTAGGGTGATGGTTTGACACAAAAATCCTAGTTACTATCTCCCAATCGATACGTTGGTCGATGGACACGCTCAGACCTGTGAAACCAGGTGGAGTCGCTGTCCTATACCTGCATCCTGCACACAATACGAGTGTCAAAACATGCATATAATATATTAAAACACACCGTGAAGGGGAAATCGCAGAATCCCAGGGCACTCGCATGCGAGTGATGTGATCCCGTCCCCTTCACCAATATAATATCACTAACCCACGCATCTAATCATCCATGATATAATCAAAACATAAAGCATCAGTAATTCATATACATGCTAATTTAATCCATAACATGAAATAATAATAACATCTGAATAAAGTACCATCACATCAAAACATAATGTTTACATCGCTTAACAGATAGCGGTTAAAATAACTAAGTTCCATAGTCACAATGCAATAGAAATAAAACATATCATAGGAGAACACTATTCGATCAAAGAGCAAAATGGAGGGGTGTTACATCCTCCCCCCCTAGGGTAAGGCTTACTCCTGGAAGCCTACAAACAAGAAGGGATAAAGCTCCCTCAAACACACTCAAAATCTAGATACCTGAGGATGAACTCCTGATGTTGAAGGATGAACTACACCCTGATGCCCGGCCTGACGAGTATCCACTGTAGCAAGTTCCCTATGCGATCTGCCCGCATCACCTACCGTTGGCTCAGAAGCCAACGGTCTCTGACTAAAACTAGAAGCACCCTGCTAAGGACACTGACGAGCAATGTGACCCTGCTAACGACAAGCGAAACATCTTGTCCCTCTACTGAACTCCCTAACATCAAGAGATGCACTAGGCCATGAAAAGCCACCTCCCCTATACGCTGACTGGGAACTCTGAGCAGGTTGATCGTAGCGATCACGATGAGCTCAAATCCAACTCCGATCCCTCTTCTTCTGCTTCCAACTACCACTGTACAGGGACTGAGAATTCTGTTGCCCTGACTATGAAGGTTGATGTTGCCCACTCTTTGCGGTTTCCTGATTCCCCTTGGGAACACCTGCAACCTGAGACTGACCACCCTGAGATCCAACACCAAAGGAAGGTGCACTGCCAAACTGAACTCCCGACTGACCACCGAAAGCCAAAGCTAAATTTTCCTCCACAATTCAAGCCTTATCCACAGCTACCTCCATGGTATTCAGCTCAAATATCCGAACTCCACCACTGATCTAGGCATTCAAGCCCCTAAGAAAATGCTGCACAAGCATGCCCTCATCGTCACCTATACCGACATACTGCTTGAGCTTGTAAAAACGATGCTCATAATGATCTACTGTCATATCCATCTACCGCAAGGCATGGAACTCGTCTCCTTGACGCTGCGTCCAATGTTCTGAAAGAAATCTAGGTCGGAACCTCTCCAAAAATAACTCCCAAGATACCATACCAATATCCATGTAGAGCTTCTGCTCCTCCAATCTCCACCAAGTGGAAGCAAATCCCCTCAAGTGCATGATAGCGCACCTAGCTCGAGTGTTGCTACTATAAGGGTGCATAGCAAAACACCTAGTCAAGTCAATGAGCCATGTCTCTGCCTCCAACCCACTGCCTGATCCATCAAATATGGGTGGTCGTGCTCTAAGCAAGTCGCTCATATGGGCTGCTACCTCTAAATCAAACTGATCTGGTACTCCTCTCTGTCTAACCACCACTGGCTCAAACTCCTGCCTAGGCCCAAGATGAGCAAGGGTCTCCTCTAACAATTGATGCAACTGAGCGTCCTCGATCCCTCGTGGATCGGGATTCTGATTACCCTCTCCCTAAATGTTCTGAGAAGCCTGTTGCTCCTCACGATCAGGCTCACAAGGAACATGCGGAGGTAAGTCCTGTTGTTCCCCAACGCGATCACCTAAACGACCACATCTACGCCCTCCACCTCTTCCACGTCTAGGAGGCATACTCCTACATAGACACCTCAAGGTATTAGGCAAGACACACCACTCAAAACCTACACACTACAAGCATAATGGGTCCACCATAATCCCAGACTACCCAGTGTTTAAACTTGGGCTCTGATACCATGTGTAGTGCCTCGCCACGCAACCCTAGGGGAAGTTGCAATTCACTAACCAAATGCAACAATTTTTATTTATTTAAAAAAAAGAATAATAACGTACAAGTTTGCTACACATTGCCAACATCCCCTAAGGCTACGAGACAAAGATTACTTAAACCTGAATTAAACAACCAAGGAAAGAAAACATAACATCATTTAATTAAGGAATTAAAGTACATACATTCCATACATGATATAACATCAAAGATAAATCGATACATCACGATATCCAATAAAAGTTGTTTACATTATAATTACATCACTCATTCCCCGAATGAGGTAAATCAAATAAACCTGATAATTTATTACAATTTCCACCTTGATACTAATGAGGGGTAATGAAATACAAGAATAACAGAAATGAAAGAAACTAGAGGAGCAACTGGATCCAACGAGCTCTCCAACATGAAAGTCTCGTCCACACGATCACGAACAAAGCCAACGGTGTAAGGTGCACGTCCCACCCAACCAAGTGAAACCTAAAGGCTCACCCCCCGTGCTAGGAGATAGTAACAAGGATTTCTAGTCAAGACCAACTACCTCTAGATAGGCTAACATAACTGAACCGACTCAAATACCCACATCACTTAACATAGTAAGAAAACTCAAAAAACAATACATTGCTTCCAGGTTACATAGAACAAGTACACCATTGTACAACACACAATAATTGACTAACTGTTGACGTAGGAAGAGTGTCATACATAAATTTCCATGAGTTACCGTAGCTCAACCTTCCTAGGCTACCAGACCCCCATCATGGGTTACCCTGGCTTGCCTCTACCTGCGTCGGACCCTCACGCAAAACTATGCTTCTCATCTCATCTCGAGTCTTAACAATGCATGTTCCATGAGAGAGGCATTCTTTAACTATATTAGTGTGAAGTTCCCCATTAATTCTTTTAAATTATCACTTGATTAAACCCTAGGTGAGTTACTCGGACACCACTTTGGGCGTCAAACTCCCACAAAGGGCCACTCTCCTACTGACAACACTGGGATACAAAACCCCCAATCTAAGGGTAGACGACATGCACAAACTAACGACTAATTTCTCACCTTAACACATAAGGTTAAACAACTCGTTCATAGTACACGGGTAACTAACACATACCACAAATCCCGTTCATGATAATCGGGTGTAACAACATGGTGTAGCCATGACACATCTCAAGTTGACTCTCATAAGAACAACCCACATCAGGATACAACTCCCTTATCTGGAAAACTTCAACAATTACTCTAGACACCCCACTTGGACAAGAACGAAATAATAGTAAAAACATTTCAAGCAATTTACAAACTAATATTCAGATTTCCTAAATCCAGTCAATCACAGTTGCAATTGAAATAATTTAAAGCCATTCATCCATTTTGAATTTCATCATTAAATTTCATCATCAAGCATTTAATATTCAAGAACGTTGGATAAAACAAATCATTTACTAACTCTAATTCCACATCTATAATCATAATCAAGCCTTCAAATAATGAAATCATTTAACTAATATTTAAATCGATTTTCTTATTCTAGATTTACTATGACATTCAAATTACATGAATTTAATTTAATTCAAAGCATTTATCTTATTCCATAAAACACATTTCACACTAAGAATGCCTTGTTCATTACATAACTATAAATTTTACTAAAACATTAATTCATTTAATTTTTCAACCTGCTAAAAAAAGTCAATTTTAATTTCCACATTAAAACCATTTAATTGAACTTACACTCTATTTAAAATATATACATATATTATATATATACATATGTACATTATGCATATATTCATATACACATATATAACATATATATATAATTTATTATTTATATTTATATTATTTAAATATTAAAATAATATTAAATATATAATTAATATATTATATTATATATATAATATAATATAAATATATACATTATAATATAATAATATTATTTAAATATTAAACAACATAATATATAAAAAAATAATTGAAAACATAGAAAATCGCGAGCTAATTTATTAGGGCACGCGGCCCGGCGGGCGGCGGCTGTGCGCCAAGCGCACAGTCCGCCATTGCCATGGGCGGTGCCTATGTGTTGCACAAGCGCCGCTTCCCATGGGCGGGCGGTGGTGCGCAAGCGCAAGCGCTCCCACCACCATGGCGGCGGTGGCGGCGGGGTGGGGTTTGGCCGCCCACCTCACTGCAATAAATAAATAAAAAAAATGTTATTTTATTCTGCATTTTTCAAACAGCAAAACCAAAAATCAAAAATTTTATGGGGTTTTTTCTGGGTTTAACCCAAATTCAATTTTTTTTTAAATATATATTTGTATATATATTTGTGAATATATCCATGTATTAATATGCATGGGTATATTCACAAATATATATAATATATATATATATATACCCAGATTTAATTTCATATCAAAATTGAGCAAATAAATCAAATACTTTGCAAGAAAAGAAATTATTTCCAAAAACAACAAGAGGGTTTCAAAATCCATTCTTAAATGGAGGTTTCCTTGAATTTCATTTTATTTGTTTGGTGGAAATTTCTGGTTTAGTTTCAATTTTCCAAATCTAACTACAAGTTTACTAAATTAGAGAGCATTTTTTTATGGATTTTCAAAGAAACTACCACTATATTTTCATTCTTTCAAAATGAGAAGAAGAAGGAAGAAAATGGTGGAACCTTGGGTTTTCTCCAAAACTTGCAAGCTTCCACAATGGAGATCTTCCCTTTCCTTTTCCAATTTAGCTTCACCCAAATCCTCAATCTTCTCTTTTCAATTTCTTTGAAGAATTTCCATGCAAGTTTGCTCTCCCCATTTTTCCAATTATGAAAAAGATAATTCAAAAAAGAAAATCCATTTTCCTTATGCCCTTTCTTCTCCAAATTTGTCAAAGCCCTAAAATGGACTCACTCACCAAAATTTATTGCTAATTTAGATATTTTCTATTTTGCAATTTTCAAACAATTTCTATTATGAAATGAAATTTGCATAATATCTTTTAATTAAAATTACATTTTCAACCGAAATGACAATTTAAATTTTCTTTTAACCAAATTGAATTCAACAATTCATAGTGCCATTCTCAATTTCTTTTTTTTTTACTTTATTTCTAAAAAAATAAATATAAGACATATTTCTAATTTATGATTTAATCCAAATATCTAATAATGCCCAGATAGCTAAATTGATTTAATTTATCTCTATTAATTTAATTAGTCAATAAAATAAATCTAATTCAAAATTAGATTATTTTATTAATTAAATTAAATTAATTAATTAATCACTAATTTTCCAACATTTCAATAAGGCAAAACAATCATCATTTATAAATTTCAAAAGTCATTTAATCACTTTTTATTTGCAATTTTAAATATAAAGCAAATGGGGAAGCTAACAACATAAAACACTAAACCCGACTAAGACCGATGACACACTATGGCTAGGGTGATGGTTTGACACAAAAATCCTAGTTACTATCTCCTAATCGATACGATTGGTCGATGGACATGCTCAGACCTGTGAAACCAGGTGGAGTCGATGTCCTATACCTGCATCCTGCACACAATACGAGTGTCGAAACATGCATATATATATTAAAACACACCGTGAAGGGGAAATCACGGAATCCCAGGGCACTCGCATGCGAGTGATGTGATCCTGTCCCCTTCACCAATACAATAACACTAACCGACGCATCTAATAATCCATGATATAATCAAAACATAAAGCATCAGTAATTCATATACATGCTAATGTAATCCATAACATGAAATAATAATATCTGAATAAAGTACCATCACATCAAAACATAATGTTTACATCGCTTAATAGATAGCGGTTAAAATAACTAAGTTCCATAGTCACAATGCAACATAAATAAAACATATCATAGGAGAACACTATTCGATCAAAGAGCAAAATGGAGGGGTGTTACAGTAAAAGATGTGTATGCATGTCTCTCTCACACACACATGGTTGCATCATAAGACAAAAAATCTCACCATGTGTTAACATGAAGGAATGTCAACATACACAATGCTATGACCCTTAAAGAGTGAACATTGCACAAATGAAACATTAGACACTACACATAGTATTATCAAAGATGCATTGCATTAACAGGTTCTTTTAGAGGCATCCCATCCATAGATGATAACCAATAAGCACCCGATCCATACACGGAGATGAAAATGTAAGGGCCTAACCAATTAGGACTAAATTTTCCCCTTTTATCAGGTGACACATTTACATTTCTATGATTCTCATAGAGAACTAGGTCACCTACCTTGAAAGTTCTAGGAAGTACCCTTTGATTATATTGCCTAGATAACAATCATTATAAGCTTTAAGATGGTCGAGGGCCTATAGTCGACGCTCATCGAGCATCTCTACTTGATGCAAATGATTAGCTCAGTAAGTCTCGTCATCAATCAACCCTTTAAGGGAAACCTACAAAGATGAGATTTCCAACTCTAAAGGCTTGATGGCTTCGACACCATACACAATTTTGTAAGGTATTGTTCCCATCACCATACAAACACTCGTTCGATAGGCACCCAAAGCGTATGTTAATTGAACATGCCAATCCTTACTCTCTTTTTTTTATTATTTTACGAATAATGAGCTCAAGATTCTTATTAGACGCTTCCGCTTAGCCATTAGATTAAAGATAATATGGTGTGGAAAATCTATGTTGAATGTGGAACTACTCCAGGAATTACTTTACTTGTTCTTGAATGGCGTGTCATTGTCAAAGACAAGTGTAGAAGGCAACTCAAAATGAGCAATGATGTTCTTTAGAAGAAAGCTACAAATAGCTTTAATGTTCGTAGATCGAAGACGGATGGCTTCGACTCACTTCATGAAGTAATATCTAGCAGTAAAGATAAAGATGTATCCTTTAGAAGGAGGAGCTGATATCTTTCCTATAATATTCGACCCCCATTTTGTGAAAGGCCAAGGAGAGGTTTGGTTTTGTAACTCTTGTGTAGGAGCATGAATAAGATGACTGTGTTGTTGAAATTGCGAACATTTCTTAACAAAATTGAAGGAATCTTGTTCCATCATTTTCCAAAAGTACCCCATGTGGATCAATTTTCACACTAGGGATTTAGCACCGAAGTGTCCACCCCTAGAACCCGAATGGGCTTCCTTAAGGGAAAGGGATATTTCTGCTTTAGTGAGACATTGAGGAAGTAGATTGTTGTAAGATTTTTTATTGAGAACATCTAATAAGAAAAACATAATGGAATAAGAGCTTTCATAGACGAGTGCAATCATTTTTCATCGCATAATTGGGAAAGTTTCCAATCTTTAGATAGTTGTAAATGTTAGAAAACCATTCTCCCAAGTCTATGTGAGAACACACAAGAGCATTGGATTTAGGTTGATAAAAAACAATAAGAGACCAAAGGACCTGAACCATAAAGTGGTATTCTTTTGTATCCTCATATGAAGGTACTAGGGAAGCAACACTCACCATGGCATCCACGTGTCAATTTTATCTCTTAGGAACACTTTCTATTATGAAGGAGGAGAATTGATTAAGAAAATACAAAGAAAAGTTTTGATACCGAGACAAATTACTTTGCTTAGCCTGATAGGTTCTCGTAATCTAGTCCATAATAAGCTCAGAGTCACCATGTATACAAAGATGTTTTATCATTAGCACAATTTGACATGCAAGCCAACAATTATGGCTTCGTACTCGATAGTGTTTTTGGTACAAGGGAAGTCCAATCGAAAGGAGAGAGGGACTAGCTTACCTTCAGGCAAGATTAGAACCATGCCTGCTTTGGAGCTTGTCTGACATCTTGACCCATCGAAATACATCTTCCATACAAGATCATGATTGACAACAAAAATATTCTCATTAGGGAATAAGTTCAAACTCAAGAAGGAGCGGGATAAAGGAGCGTCCACCAATTGATCGGTAATTGCTTGACTCTTTATCAATTTTTGAGTAATAAAATTTATGTTGAACTTAGAAAGCAACATTACCCACTTCGCTAATCTCCCAACAAGGTCAGCACTAGATAATAGATTCTTTAGAAGGTCACTTTTTACAATGACATGTGTTTCAGCATGATGAAGTTGGTGCCTTAGCTTATGGGTTGAAAAGATGAGAGCGAGGAATTGCTTCTCCATGGATGAATAATGAGTTTCATAATCAACCGAGATGCGAATAATGTAGTAGACTACTCTTTCCTTCTCGACATCATCATACTGAGCGAGTAAGGCAACCAAAGCATATAGTGATGTAGCAAGGTAAGGTAGGAAGGGTCTATCTTGCATAGCCGACATTAATACATGAGGATTGGCCAAATAAGTTTTTATTGATTCAAAAGCTTTTTGGAACTCTTCATCCCATATAAAGTGAACATCCTTTTTTAACAAACGAGTGAAAGGAAGGGTACAATAAACCAATTGAGATATGAATCTACAAATTTCCTAAATCTTCCCTTGTAAAATTTGCAACTCATTAATGTTCCTAGGTGG